>CM063502.1:34964277-35034277 GCA_032207245.1 Pardosa pseudoannulata | reverse complement strand
AGTTAGAGCACGACGGTGGTGAAACTAGTAAGGCACTGCTTTTCAATGTCAGAGTCCAAGGGTTCGAATTCCGATGTTGGCAAAGATATGCGTGGTCGTTTTGAATCAGCTTTAAACCGTATTTAATCTACTTGTATTAAGGAATCACTGACTAAGTATAGTGAGAAAAAAAGCCCATTATAAGTCTAAGTTTTGTGGAGTCAATTATCATGGAGTTTAGAATAAGTTTTTTGAAGATGTTTTATCTTTTCCACGACTTATTTCAGCTCAGCAAATAACGGCTCGGATACATTTGGTTTTTATAAAATTAAACATTTACCAACTATGTTTCTCTTATTATAAACATCAAATAGCTTCTATGATATCGATATTTTAATAACGTAGACAGAACTATGACAAAAAAAACTTGCCTTAATAAAGGTATACTTTCAAATTCAACGAAGTTTTCAGTTGAAATAGTCAAGAACTTACCTTGAAAATGAATTTCAAAAGAGTCATGATTTGGGAGAAAATTCTTCTTTACGCACGCCTGAAAAGAGAAAAAAATACTAAAGATTAATCGAAGAATTTAAAAATCTTTAAAGAAAGAAGATATGGTAGGATGTTGACGTAATGTAGAAAAAGGATTTTCTCATATAATAAGAACTATTAAAGTGTTAAAAGAATATACTACTAAAGAAACTATTAAAGGCAGAAAGCATTAAAAGAGAGTGTTAAAAGAAAATGAGGAGACAATCAATAATACACCTGAAAAAATTTAAGGAAAATTGGTAAAGCTAATCTAAGATTTTAAGCTTCATTAGAAAAAGGAGATAAGGTAGAACATATGCGACTTACAGAGTGAGAGATTTCTCTCCGAAAAAGAATGTATTAAACTATTAAATAAAGAGACTAATGAGAATCAAGAAGCATTAATAGAAGATATTAGGTAAAAATAAGAGTCTATAAAATGAAGTCGTCAAAATAATAACATGTTTTTCGAATAATAAATAAAAACAAAATATTAGGGAAAATGCATTCGATTTTAATTAAGAGAAACAAATCAACAAATATTTTAATGGTATGTAAACAATAAAACGTGCATAATTCCACCGTAAGGTATATGGTACTATTTTATCTATATCTAATTAAGTAAATTAAGTGTTTTTACAAAAGAGCTTTTATTCTAAACGATGCAATAAAAATAAAAATTTATACAAATACGACCAGATTTTAAATAATCAGTAAGAAAATAAGGAAGTGACGAAATCAAATATAAATTGAATTACTACGAAAAACAAATTTTATCTTCTCAAGATGCATTATTATTAATATTTATTTGATATATTTAATTTTTTTATTTTAATGTAGCCTTTTAATATCGAAATATTAAAGTATAATATAAAAGATTCATAATGGTTATGTTACAATTTGTTATTAGTTAACTTCTTTCAATTTAGGCAATTTTTACAAAACACGCACAATTTAGAAGCAAAACTGAATAAGTAAAATGTGTGCTTAGATATACAAAATACATTTTTCTCTTATTCCTGTCTTTTTTTCATCAGTTATAGATGAAAATTGAACTGAAAAAGCACTGGTAAGATCACAGATGAGACGATTAAGCAGTTAATTTCAAGTACTAATTTTCATTCTGCATAAAAAATAATAAAGCACACAGGCTGCTCCTTACAAGAAAAAAGTATGCCGAACGAGGGCCGATTGGTTAGGGTGCTGGCCTTCGGTACCGGAGTTGGTGGGTTCGAATCACACTGTGGCATGGATGTTCGTAGCCGTTCGGAATCGGCTTTAAACTATAGGTTCCGCTCTCATTAGCCGTCGTATTGCAAAAAGTAGACAGTAGCACTCCAAACAAAACAAAACCTTACGAGAAAATAGAAAATATTTACATTTGTCGCACTTTTCAATGGAAAGTATCATTTCTGACTTTATCATTTTATTGTGAGGAGATTTGAGTATAGATATTTTTCTATATTCTTCATACATTTCAGACTCCCCCCCCCCAAAAAAAAAAATATAGCTTTTTCAGTTAATTTTTATCTTTGAAATATTTTGATAGCCAAAATTCAAGCTTAGTTGAGATTCAAACCAGAAAAATAGTTGATTTTCTTTTTTTTAATAATCTGAAAAATCTTCCACTTTTAGAGGATAGAAACTTTAAAAAAAATGTCAGTTTCTTAAATTTTAATTCACTGCTGTTAGTGTTTCGAACAATATTACTGATATTTTAAACACTTCGAAGATATATAAAATATTAAAGTTGAAGGTGAGAAATATTACGAAACATAAAGAATATTAATAAAATGATGTAAATTAATAGAAGATATGTACGAAATAAATAAAACATGAAATTTACTTCAGTTCATTACATCAATCTGTCGGAAGGAACGTTTGAGAGGAGAAATAAAAAATGATAAAAATTTAATAATTGTAGTTTTAAACAGATAAAAGTGGAACGATATTAAAAAAGAACCTAAATTATTTTCACATAATTAAATTTTTTATTCATTTAAAGTTCAGGAAACATTCATAGCAAGATGAGGAATGTTAAAAAAAGTGATTAAAAATATTCAGCCGCAAAAATAAACTTTCATACTTTTCTGTTCAATGTTTAAAGTGACATTTAAATTAATTCAATTATTATAATTTATTTTCAACTTCATCATAATTGCTTAAGATGAAATGTTCATTTTGATCATGAATATTTATGTTAGGAAATGTTAGGAAGAGTATTTTTTAAAGTAAAGATTTACATATACTAAACATGCTAAAAAATTGACATCATTAATGAAATCCTATCTTAACGTATTTAATAATGAAATTTAATTTTAACTGATTATTAATTAATGGTTAGTCAGTTCTGATAAGCATTAATCTAATTTTATTTTAGTAATTACACTTTTCTGAAAACCTACTAATCTTTTTTATCATATAAATTAATAGAATAACATAAATAATAATTAATATTAATAGGAATGATATGGCAACGCAGAAAAGGCTTGCTTAAGTGTAGTTAAAATAAATTAACGGTAATGCACTAAATTTCTAGAACTACTATATATCTTATCAATGTGTTTGATTATATAATAGAAATATAATTGACTTAAAACACTTTATCCTTTATAATGAAACAAGGCTGTAAAAACATTATATTTCAGAATAAAAACTTCAATGACGCCTTACCAAACGGAAACACAAAATAAAACAAATTAATAGGCTTAAAAGTTGCGCTTTAAAAATTTCAATCAATATTAAAATGGCTAAATACTGGAATCAGACATTATTTTCATATACTCTATCCAAGCATTAATATCATCTCTTCAGACTAGATGTCACTGTGAGATTTATATTACAACATGTGACATCTAATACCACATTAACTTAACATTTTTAGGACTAACATTTGTTTATAAAAAATTAACGTCATTTTTAAGAAAAAATTATAGATATAGTTTAAGAAATGCAACTACAATCTAAAGAACTATTATATACACATTATTAATATATTTTTAGGATGTATGTAAATGAGGTATTAATATAAAATATTTTAAGTAACACACATTACCAGCAACATTACCAGCAACGCATTGCAAAATTTAATATTTTTAGGATGAACCATGTTCTAAAAATATATAGATCACATTATTTTGAGAAATAAAGGAATACGTATATTGTACGAAGAAACGACTATATAAACAGTCATCGATATTTCTGTGGACTGTGAAAACATTCTTTGGAATTCAAAACAAGGAGCTAGGTTATTGAAACAAAGAAATCTGAATTATTCAAAGGAAGAAAATATGAAAACGTTAAATTTATATGGAAATATAAAAATACCAGGCGTTAAACATAAAATACATCAATAGAAAAAATCCGCTGCGGGAGCAATATAAATATTAGTATTAGATGCATTTTGATTACTTTAATAAATTTCTTTTAGAAAAATTCAAATACAGTATTAAAATACTTCTAAATCTTTTGAAAATTACAGACTTCTTTAAAATATACAAAGTAATTACATAATTAAAAATATTCCGAATAATATTTCTTGCATTTTATTTAGTTCAGATTTAGCCTCTGTCTCAGAAAAAAATATTTAATGTATTACATATTTTTATTACCGATTTTAAATAATTTTGGTTTAAAAAATAATTAAAGTTTTTACATTTTGCATATATTCTTATAGTCATTCATAAAATGGCACATTTAGAATTCGACGATAGTGCAAAAATAATTAAATAATAATACTACAAAAACAATAATTTTCATTAGCAATATAAACAAATTACAGAAAGAAAGGTATGGTGCTATATAAAACGTTAATATAGTTCGATTTTTTAAATATATATTTTAAAGAAACTACAAGATTTTCAAACATCTTCTTATGCTACTTTTTAAAACAGTAAATATTTTAATTATTCACAAATAATACGATGCCTTTTATTGTATGCCTTTTTATTACGATTCATTCCTTTAAAATAAGCGCAGATACCATTGAAATAACACTTTTTGGAACATTCAGTTACACAACCTTGTATACTGAGGATAACCCTAATAAGCCATGATATTTTTTATTTAATAGCTATTTAACAAAATATATTTTCTTTATAGTTTTAATCAATAAATCCAATATTTTTAAAATTCTTTTAATCCCGATTTATTTCTGCTCAAAATATACTGATGAATATATTAAATCTAAGTTATTACAGACACCAAATAGTAAAAAAATGTATGGAATTTAAACATTTATGAACATTACAGTCAATTCTCATTAGTGATAAAATATAATTTTAAACATAATAGGATGTCATGCTAAAGAAAATGAAAAATTAGTGCTAAGAGATTTATTTTTTTATAATATATAAATACTATTGTAATGTGCTGTAAGTTTTATAAAAGATTCAGCGATTTGTCATGATTTCAATTGATGTACTTACAGAAAATGTAAATTCTTGTGTGATGATTGAAAAATTATGTGAAACTAGGAGACTGAATAGTTATAATGACATATATATATATGTATATATATATATATATATATATATATATATATATGTATATATATATATATATATATATATATATATATATAAGTTTGAGGTATTGTTTATAGGATAGAGACATCAGCCTTCTCTATAAAGGAAGTATCGTTCCAAGAAAACAAAAATTCTACAAACTACTGATTAACTGTTCTCAAAAACAAACGCTAGCATTAAATGTTTAACCCTTAATTTGAAAAGATGTTTTTTCAAATATTTTTTAATTTCTGTTATTTTCCCATGTCTGTATAAACATTAGGATCTCTGTAAAATAAACAAAAAAATATATCATTTTCCCTTTTTGAGATAATTAATGCCCGCTGTGGCGAACACTGACAATTATGTTATATAGTAATTATAAATATACATGTCAAGTGTAAAGGCCAGACTTAGCCAAATTAAGGGTTAAACAAGATAAAATACGAATGGCACATTGATGCAGGCGTTTAATTAACGCTTCGAGCATAATTACTTCTCTAGGAAAAAATACAGTACCGAATAGGCTGACAGAGGTGAGATAATAACTAATCAATTTTTATTGAAATTGGTAAATTCCCGATGTTGAAAACAACAAACAAACGGTTTATCTAAGAATAAATGATCTCGAAATTAGCTTCACGATATGGCGCTCTCAGCTGAAGGGTGTCAGACCTAATATGGTGGGCGTCCTCTCTAATCCCACTAAATCACATAAATCAAATTATAGTCTTGGTCTTCAGTCTAGCACGTTTTCGAAAGATAAAGGGTACACAAGGACACTGGATAACTTCAGCGGGTCGAAGGAAAAAGGCAATGATGCATGATACCATCTTGAGAAAAATTACAACACGCGATAGAAAACCGTGACAACTTGAATGGCCATTAGCTCCTCCGAAAAAAATTACTTTTCTTTTCTATTAAGCATGAAATTTAACAAAGAGTATAGCTAATTCCTTTTACATTATGTCTTTAGAAGTGTAATAATAGTAAATGTGCATGCGTCTTTCCGACGAACGATATTTTCTTATGTAATCATATATGAATATAAAAAGCATATATACATCATCATAAAAATATATGTATATAATATTCTTAAAAACGTATATAAGGAGGTTATTACAAATCTCCTGCTTCTCTTTTTTCTCTCTTCCTATACCTGCACACACACATGCATATATGCAAATATATATATATATATATATATATATATATATATATATATATGCAAACATATGTACGTATATACACGCACACACACAGATATATATATATATATATATATATATATATATATATATATATATATATATATATATATAATCAGAGAAGCCAAAATTGCTATATAGTATAAAAACTGTAAGGTTAGGTAAGAGCTTGCCGCCATCGTAAACGATATGATTTAAAGATTTTTAATCCACATTTAAAAAAAAATCTAACACTGCCCCTAACTCTCGTCGGTTTCTAATTTGTTTTCGGCAACAGTTGTAGATTCACGTACACACATTTAAATTTGTCCTAAAAAAATAAGAATAATAGCTAATAAAGTGCGACTACACATTCGATAGTATTCGATTTGTATCCTACTGCCTATAAGATAACCGGTAGTTTTCAAAAAATTAGTTTAAAATTTTATACTGCTATTATTTTTTATTGTAGAAAGTGAGTTCCCCCCGTGGCTGTGCCATTGTTATACACACACGCACACACATATATACATATATAGACATACAACATATATTTTATATAACAAGAAACCATCAAAATGTTTCCAACTGAAGACTAGACTGCAGTGTATATATAAATTTGCGTGTCGTATAAGTCAATGTATAAGCACTGGTACTGAGCCATGGGATTACTGAGGCATTTTTTTATTTCAGAAGTGTGTGTCGAAAATGATATGCTTACAATACGGGCTTTACTAACAAATGCGTCCAAACAGAACCAACGTGCTATTATGTTTTTCTTTTCTTTGGCTTCTAGACGACAAAAGCTGGTACAAATTTATTTGAGAATGAATGATGTGTATAATATATTTGTCGAAAACCCTCACCACCCTTCAGCTTCTCGTTCCAAAAAGTGCAAAGTCAGTCATCTGCTGAAAAAGTGATGAATACCATGTTCTTCGAATACTAGAGTCCACTGATTATTTATTTCAAAGTCCCAGGTATCTCAATCACTGAGGAATGGTACTGTAGGAGACTGGAGAGTTTATGGCATGGAATTAAGGCAAAACGTCCTGCAAAACTGCTTGTATCTGCCTCATAATAATGCACGTCCCCATATCGCAAACGTCGTAACACGGAAGTTATACTCATTAAAGTGGGAGACATTCGAGCATCTGCTCCACACTCCTGATCTCTTAACATGCAATTTCCCCACCATCTCTCTTAGAAAGGTTTTTGAAGGATCGAGGGTATCTGTCGAATGTAAATGTTTAGTATGCAGTTTCGGATTCCAAGAAACGGAAAGAGAAACTTTACCAAAGGGGTATATTCAACCTGAAAAGCAGTTGGAAGCGTTGCCTCAATGCTCATGGCCATTTTTCAAACATAGAAACGGAAAGTTTTTGATCGCCTTTTATATATTACATCAGAACGTACAAAGATATTAAGTAAGTGTTTGTTACAACGTATTTAATGCTAACTATATTAAGAGGAATCTAGAAAATAATATACAACATCTAGAAAAATAGAAGAACATACTGTATATTTTTTAAATACCGTAACAATAAGTGAATATATATGATTAATAACACAAATCAGTGAACACAGAGAAAACACTGATTATGCATTGCCAAAATTATGTAAAAAAGGGATGAGTTATATACTTTGAAAATCAAGAACATGTCGTATTATATAATATAAAAAGACAAGTTAATTGATCACTTTCCACAACTGTATAAAAAAGGCTTTTTAAATGCTAAAGACACTGAAAGTTGTGCTCCATGACAGGGACATGACATGTAATTTCTTTCCGTTAGGAAAGAACGTTAGAAGGAATACGTTATACGAAAACTATAATTCAAACTACAAACTTTTTTTAATTTTTGCTAAAGATTAAATAATTTAAAATAAGATATAGCTATATTTAAATTTTATTTAGTTGTTATAATTTATTCAAATTCTTATATCATTTTACCATTTTTCCTCACATGCAAAAAAGATAAAATCGTAGAAATATTGCAGACAAAATAAAACAATATTATGATAGCACTGAATAAATATCTTTAAGTGTATAGTTGAAATAATCTTAAGTAATGCACACAAACTTATAAAACTGCGACAAACACTAATCGATCTGTTTACTTGAATAAATTATGGGAAAATGAAGTGGTTAAAACTCTTAATCTTCAACAATCAAATACATTAGTAAAAGCTAAAATGCTATAAAATAAAGATTTAATGAGTCTTTCTAAAAGGAAATTGAACGCACTAATATGCTTATAGTTGGTTTCAAAATTTCAAACAGTATTAAATTGGGCATTCACTGTAATCTGGTAATAAGACGTGGTATATCACTAAGTTAGATAAAAGATAAAAACAATCTTTTAGAACATAATACAATTTTAGTCAACTAAATACTCACAACACTAATGTGCAGATTGCTTATCACAAAAGAACTTACTTGCAGCAAATATTGCACAAAAAAAGCTCAAAACATATCCCTTGAAAAGGATTATTCAACTATACTCTTAAGTTGAAGAACCAGGCCATTTTCTCAAGGATATTTTCGGCGTGTAATTGTCGAATGGTCAAGGTCCTCTATTCGACATCAGTTTCTGTGGCTTAATGTCTTGCTCAGTTTTGACTATACGGTCAGAAAAATGAATCATTTACTGTGGGGAATAAGATTATTACAATAAATAGTTTTAAATTGTCATGATTAGAGTTAAAATAGATGATTATTTGTATACTATGGATATGAAAAGATTAACTTGTTCCTTATAAACAGTGCTCATTTTAAAAAATATTGCCGTTTCCATATAGTTTTGTATTTTTAATTACGTTTTAAAGCTGGTAAAGCAATGAATGAACATTAATTTTAATTTGAGAAGATTAAAAAAATGTTTTTTAGCGAAATTGAATAATGTTTTACGTTATTTAAAAATTTAAGAATGATTACTTCATTTCAACCATTTTTGTAATTCTTAATACAAGTCTATAACCAATGGTTGATAAATAAAAACTCATAAAGACTTGAACAGCATTTAGTATATGTTACACAATAGGTATGTTAATGGTTAACTTGGTGTTAGAGAAAGAGTTCAATAACCATACTGGTATCAGAGTGAATAAAGCCATGAAATGAAAACTCTCTAGATAGATCATAACCCTTCCGAAATTCCAACTAAAATAAAATATCTCTAAGTTATTGGATTCTGGTGCAACATGATATAAACGAGTATAATATTATTTAAAGAAAACAGCTACCTAAACCGAAGGAATTGGCAATAGTAAGTATAGTTTAGAGCTTAATATGCAAACAGAATATGAAAACATATACATCGTTATTTCAATTTGATCTTTAATATTCTTCTCGACTTCCTGATGAATAAATACAGAAACAGATTTGTTTCTTCGACTTTTTGACTTGATTTTGCTGAAATATGAAAATAATTCCAAATAGTACTTTTCTACTCTAATGATTCTACAGTGAATATGAAACAGATAACAGTTTGGTAATTTTGCTCTTCGATATAAATCTTAGATCAAAATATGGAATATTTTGATCTACTCTCCGTTGCTTAAGCGTATATATATGCGTGCCTAAATCCACATATATATATATATATATATATATATATATATATATATATATATATATATATATATATATATATTAATGATTATGTCCTTTTTAGGATCATCTACATTAGAAACATTGGAGATACAAAATCGTGTAAAAGTTTTTTTACCATTTTATTTAACTATTACTTTTGTTTAAAATGACAAATTCAAATAAAAAACATTATACAGAGTATTTGCACCAAACTTTTTTCAGCAGTATTTCATCAATTGACTGAGGTTTAGAGAGGGTGGTATCATATGTAATAGTGCTGATCTTTATGACAAAATCAAATGTCGCTCTCGTTGACATTATTCGGAAGTGATTTTTGAAAGTTCTATTAGTCTTTACTTTAGGCATCATTTTCTGTAAAACTGTAGCATATATATAGGGTATACCAATGGTATATTTATTATAACTCCGCGTTAGAGAAAAACTTTGTTCCTGTTCTTGCTTTCAATGCTAATAAAACCCATGTAGGGTAAATGTTTCTAGAAAAGAGACTCATCCTTTAGCCTTGAATCACAATGTTGTAAATTTACAACAGAACCAACACTTGATGTCATTTTGCCACTGAGCGTCAAATGATGGTTATATTAATTGTTTTTGTATTAAAATGCTGTAATTAACACGAGTTACTTGTAACAATGCATATTAAATGTGGATACTAAGTTTAATTGTCATATAAAAGTTTCCTTCATAATTTTATCAAATGTCCAGGATTATTTTGATCCATAATAACTCTAGATTTGTTAAATTTTAAAACAAAATGGGGAGACACCAGATGTAGATTTCTCATAAAGACGATTTCAAATTATTTATGAAAAATAATTTTTAAAATAATAAGAAATATACATTTTATTTTGATTAAAGGAAATACATTTATTTCGCCAACAAATTTTCATTTTTATGTTTCCATTTTTTTTAAATTGTCTTTTACATGTTTGAAATGGTGTATTATAACGTTTGAGTTTTTAATTAAACAGTTTCTAATTCGAAATTGTTGGATAAGTAACGTTACAAAATTCTGCCAAAAATAAAATAACATCTAAAATATTACACTAAGGTGAAATATCATATAAACAAACATTATTACTTTTAGGGAGAAAAAAATCTCGATACATGAGTGGAATGAATTTAAAATCGTAAGTATAGTTTTGATCCTAAAATGTAAACAGAATATGAAAACAAGTAAATCGTTATTTCAGTGTTATCTCTTTGATTATTTTTGCCTGAAGCCGATGTACAGAAATAGATTTATGTCTTCAACCGTTTCATTCCATTTGGGAGAAATGTGAAAAGAATTTTAAATATTGCTTTTCTCCTCTAATGATTCACGAATGGATATCAAAAGTAGAACGATTTGGTAGTTTTACTTTTTGCGATAAATCTTAAACTGAAATGTCAAATGGTAGCTGATACAACGGGTGTTGAATGAGAAAATATATTGGAACATCTACATAGAAATAAATAAATATACTTATAATGGGTGGAAGAAATGAAACAAGGCGTTTATAGGTCTCTATTCTCTATATAAAATTTAACTGACATTTTCTTACGAATGTTCTCCTAATTATTCTGTTTTTGTGATTCCTGAAAGGAAAAAAATCACTTACTACTTTAGCATCCAGAGGAAGAAGTGGCGCTGCGAAGTTAGGACTTTACATATTTCTCTCCATGTGCTAAAACCTTTACAAGAAGTCGTGAAATTGTTTTTATTGACAGCAATGCTTTTTATCACGAGAAAGCAATTTCTGAGGATGGTTCATTTTAATAGAACAAAACTTCAGGTCATTTATCTTAATTCTCTATACTGTTGTATATAGTATATCCCATTCTCGTGAATAACGTACCCTACCACTGCTATGTGCTCTTGCTGCTCCCTTCTCCACTACTGCAGTTGCTTGTACCCACATCCTGGTTTAATGGCGAATGTTGCTTTCTCTTCGGAATGCAAGATCACTTTTCGTTGATTTGCTATTTTCAAACGACTGCAACATAGATGTTTTTACCTAAACTGCTTTTTAGTAATTGTTAATTTTTATTTTCTATTATTATTTTTTTTTTTATTATTGGTCTGTATTCTCCTTACTCCTTTATTTCTATTGCATTATACTCTCATTGTTATACTAAGCACAAATATAGTATGTATCTCAGATTCTATACCGAATCAGCGTTTCCCCTGTTATTAACTTTTAAAGTAAATCAGCTTATTTTCTATTAATTCTATTTTTTATATTAATTTCTTTTTTTCATTATTTATTTTATTTTTTACTTTTTTTTAATTCTTTTTCGCCTTTGAGTCCAGGGTAGACTTTTTCCCAGGGCAACACTTGCAAGCTGTACACCCAGTAGGGTAGGCTGCTCGCTGAGGGCGCTCAAACCTCTTTAAAAGCATCAAAAAGATTAATTTTTCATAGATAAGAGAATTAAACAAGCTAAGCATCGCCTGGTAATGCCAGATTCCTGCTGGCTTTTTGGTGAAAAAAAAGGCCTCTAAACATATTATATAGGTAAATGATATTGAGCATATTTAGAAATGTGTAAAATACCACAAAGCGAGTTCTTCCTTTAGTGTCTGAAATATGAACTAACCACATACTCGGGCAAGTATGTGTACATAATTTCGGCGAAATCGTCCGGGTGGTATTTTCTACAGAGAGGTAATAACATCCTCTGTTTAACATTACACTCCCTGTTACCTTCATACATGGAATAAGCATATAAATATGCATGTAATATATAAAAACATTATCCTAATAAATAGCTGAATTATTTACGCAATTTTAAATGCATCTAACAAATCTCAGTAACGAAATCCTTCAACATGAAGACATTGGTGAAATACCGGGGCCAGCAAAGCATCTTGAACTTAACCCGATATTGAACATATGGAGATACCTTGAAAGAGAAATTTCACGAAACTATCATCCTCTTAGAGATGTCAATGTTTTGGAGACGGTATTGCTAGAAAGTGGAGTTTAATTAAACAATTTGTGTTTAACAACATTATAGCCAACATGAAAACATACTGTGATTCATGTGTACACGTCATGGGAAATCTATTATAAATTCATATGGCTTCATTTTCTTTCTGAGCTTTTCCATTTTTTACCAAACTCTCTTCCTCACTTTTGTTACAATGTTTATTGTGTCAGGCTACAATTAAATATTAAATGCATTGCTCTTAAAAATTTATCCTATGTATTTATGTGTCATAATATTATGTATCATTCTAGAAAATATATTAAATTATAGCTCATAGTTTCTGAGAAATCCGTGACTTTATGTCAAGATATTAAGATTGTGTAAAGATATTGTTGGATATGAATGTGTATATATATATATATATATATATATATATATATATATATATATATATATATATATTATGTGTGTGTATGTTTATATATATGTGTATATATATATATGTATATGTTTATATATATGTATATATATATATATATGTATATATGTATATATATATATATGTATATGTTTATATATATATATATATATATATATATATATATATATATATATATATATGTATGTGTATATATATATATATATATATATATATATATATATATATATATATATATATATATATATATATATATGACAAGTCGTGGTGCAGAGTTAAGGCGAATGGACAACAGTCTTCTTGATAATAATAAGTTTTATTAACTCATCGTTCTTAAGGAAAGCAACATGCGCCATTTTCATTAATCGACCCGGAGCTATGCGTGAAGGTGTTGACCACTCCATGTCCACGCTCCAAATCCAACTTATCTGTTTGCAAGCTCATCAAAATAGCTGAGAAATGCTTCCGCCTGACCGGATTATCCTGAAAGCTTACGCGAGCGTGGGTCTTTTTCATTTATTTTATTATTATAAAAGAGTTCTCTTTTTAAAATCGTATTTAACTCACGTAACTTCCAAATACCCCTTTTTTAGACTTGACATATATGTGTATGTATATGTATATATATATGTGTATATATATATATATAGATATATATATATATATATATATGTGTGTGTGTATGTGTTATATATATATGTGTATATGTATATATGTATATATATATATATATATATATATATATATATATATATATATATATATATATATATAAATTAGTTTCAAAACTGCAAGTGCCTCTGCACTCCAGGAAGATTTTTTAATTCTTTGTATGGAAAAATGTTTTTTTAATCAACTATGTCATTTTAAGCATAGGTAATAGTAAAAAGTTAAAATTAAATATTTTGTTACACTATTTTGTAACGCAAATTTTTCTAATGCATGTGACATAAAGATGACATAGTCATTAAGATATATATACCCGTTGAACTGTATAATAATGTGACAGAAAACTTCATTATATCACCTATAATATTTTACTTCAATTAGCCTATATAACAGTAATTTTTACAAGAAATAATAATAATTTTAAACTCAGAATAACTTTCTTTTCTGTTTTATACATGAGAAAAGAGCTCCAGAAACACAACGTATAGCCTTGTGTCTATGTTTATATAACAACTGATGATGCGGAAAAATCTAAATAATAAACTATGCTATTCTAAAATGAAGCTCGTTTCGGGAATCGAAAACAGTCCTACCTAATAAAAACTTAAAGGTGGATAAGAAGCTCCCACACAAACACACACGTATATTTATATTCTCTATTTAAAAAAAAACTGTTAATATAAACGGAAAAATGTTATAGTAAGCCTCACCTTAAATTTTTTAGCATTTCTTTTTTTACCTCAGCCTATTTTCTATCTCTCAACTAAAGTATCAAACGTCAAAAACGCATGCGGGAATTCGGGGAGTGGAAAATTATTCAGTGGATGACTTCGGGCTTGAACATACAAAATACTGGAATAAAATATGAAATTTAACGTCATTCGTGACACATAAATTTAGGGCTGACTGATACATTTTATCCTAACCGCAAAGCAAAGAATGTTAGATATTTCAAATATGCATTTCAGTATACATATATACTATAACTAGGGTTACCGTGACAAAATACCGCAGAACTCTATACATCTATAATTCGAACTTTCTTTGTTTTGTTCCACATATATATAAGTAAATATATATTTAGGTAGATATAATAAATAGCACCGATGTAGAAAGTACCCTTTGATCTTTATAGAGCTTTGTTATTATATATATATATATATATATATATATATATATATATATATATATATATATATATATATATATATATATATATATGCAATGAAATTTTATACACACTGATCACCTTTAATTATAATTATATTATAAGATATATTTCTAGCGATTAAAAGGTAAAAAAGAAAAACTCTGTCTCTTTTCAATCTGGTAAAGTTTGGAGCTCGAGAGAAAACTAGCTAAATTTCTACTTAGCTCAACTAATATCTATAATCTTCATTATGGGAATCCCCACGTGGCATACTCTTAACACCTCTAATTGGTTGGTTCTCTTGCGGCTTCATGAGACTATAGAAGCGAACGTACAAAGTTTTGGCGGCTGAGTCCTAAAGACGGACTGTATTAATAAGATTCACATTTTTATCTCCAAATTTTGCTTTTTTCTTTCTTGGCCTTAGTACTGCTCTTAAACCAGCATGAATATGCAATTAAGATTATAGTGGATAAAAAACATCAATTAAATATATATATGTGTGTGTGTGTGCGTGCATGCGTGCGTGCGAAAAATGCACATATTTAATAGAAGTATCCAGTACTATTCAAAGACGGGTGTTATTCACAGATGATTCATCATTCGTGGCAGCAATTTTTTTAACTATATTCGCATCATGAAAATTCAGAGTCTAACAACCAAATTATAGCAAGGGAAGTTAATGGGTTAATAATCGTATTGCGAAATCAATAATAATAAAAACCTGCTCGGAAAACAAATATTGAGCACATCTGAAAACCAGTATTTGCTTGTTAAAAAAAAGAGCCAAGAATTCGTCAAACTTCCAGGAGGTTACCATAATAGGATGTTGAGCTTCATAAATCTTATTGTATATGTACGTATATCTGAATGTACTTTTTCTTTTGGATGCATGGATATGCAGATTTAGTTTTTGAAGTATTAAGGAATGTATAAAACCTTAATTATTTCTCCTGCATAGAATTTGGAAGTCGGGCAGATAGAAACTGTTTTATTAATAAGAATTAAGTAAATGTCTTATAATAAAACAATATATATAATTAGCGTATAAAAATAATTTATTTTACTCTATTTTGAGTATACTAATATATGATAATCTAGGTTAAATTTTGGCTTAAAAATTGAGGCGAAAATAATAAATTCTTATCTGCATCTGTTTTAGCTTCTTTATTATTATAGTTTATGTTTAATTACTACGTTTGTTCTGGAATAGTAATAAATAACAAAGTCATTTATTGCAAATATTTTGAATGTACTAGTTATACTTCGTAAATACAATAAATTATGTGTTACGAAATAAATGTCTGTGGGATAAAGACGTACATTCTTCTAAATCTTTTAACTAGTTTAACCTAACATACTTTGCCACAGAAATTAATGGACTTTGCGTTTATGTTAAAACACATTCATTATCGAATAGTTGTTTCATATATAAAATGACTGTCTATAAATAAATGGTCAGGAAAATTCTGCTGCTCTAGAATTCCAACACGATGCGTCAACATCGCCTCTACGTTGCATATTATATTTCAGAATAATGTAATGCATAATGCTATTGCATTTGTCTAAAATGATTATTTCGCCTACGTACAGGAAACTTGATTTCGGTTGTTGCGGGATTGCGTTTATGGATGTGTAATCAAGATATCAACGCAAGTATTTCTTAATTTATTTATTTGGGAGATAAGAATGGGTAGATGTCTCTGTAGTTTTTTGAGATTTAAAGAAAAATAACTGCTCAATATAATTCAAAATATTCTGTTATGCTATAAAATATGCTAAATTTATAAATGACATATATTTCATGTCAGCATTGAATCGTATAACACAAGTTTAGGTTCATTAGAATTTTTTTTTTTAATTTTTACCACATTAGACATGTTTAATATGTCAGTGGAATATATGTGGAGGTAGCATTGAAAATTTAAAATTGCATCTATTGTTACATTAATTAAAAACTTTAGAAATAATTTTTTTTCTAATATTATATGAATCCTATAATATTGAGTAAGAAAAAGTGATAACGTAAGTAGCAAAAGCATTTCTTTATCAATTTTAGGGATGAATGTGTAAGTGTCTTCGCAATTTACTATTTAAAAAATAATCACTGTGGAATACATAAAGCGTATCTTTAAGCTTTAAGTTTTTTAAAGAAAAAAATCCAGGTTAACCTATCCGACGATGGCCAAATTGGTAAGGATCTTGAATCACCAGGTTGGAATAACGACGCTGATTTGAACGCTAGTAGCTGTTGAGAAACGGCTCTAAACAGTTGATCTCCGCCTAAGTAATCATCGTTCGGCAAGAAATAATTACTGAACTGCTAAAAACTATACCGTTATATACCCAATCTAATCTTTATCAATATATTTACGAAATGTATATGAGTGAATAATTAAATGAAAAATTTTAACTGATATCTGACCTTATGTAATACTAATACATTTAAAGAAAAGGGTTATCTCTAAAAATATCCATATGTACAACATTATTTTGAGAAAAACATTTATATTTCATGAGAAGCAACAATTATGCAAGGGCTTAACATATACCAATCTAATCATTATTGTCGTCAAAATACATGTTAGTCTCGCAATTAAATAGCATATTAAAAGTAATCTAAAGTCACTTTGAATAATTAAATGAAAAATTTTAACTGATATCTGACCTTATGTAATACTAATACATTTAAAGAAAAGGGTTATCTCTAAAAATATCCATATGTACAACATTATTTTGAGAAAAACATTTATATTTCATGAGAAGCAACAATTATGCAAGGGCTTAACATATACCAATCTAATCATTATTGTCGTCAAAATACATGTTAGTCTCGCAATTAAATAGCATATTAAAAGTAATCTAAAGTCACTTTGAATTAATATTTTTTTCAACTAAAAATATTATATTATTCTATAAGTAATATTTATAAATAATCCCATCATTTTAGAAAAGAAAATACGTATTTTGCGACGAATTGTGTATGAATATGTGTAGAAGAACTGTGTTAATAAATTTGATTGTGGTATTTAAATAGAAGATTTTAAATGGCGTCTAACCTCACACAAAATTAATATTTTTAGTTTAATAAAAACTTATTTCTAAAAATATATTATCCACAAAATAATGCGGCTGTACTACGAAAGAAAAAAAAAGTGTTTTATGCGAAATACAACTGTATAAAGAGCCATCGCTATTTCTGTGGACTGTCAAAAACATTATTTGGAATACAAAACAAGGAGTTTGATTATTGGAAACAAAGAAATATGAATAATTCATGGAAAGGAGATCTGAATACATTAAATTTATATGGAAACTTCAAAATGCCAAGAGATAACAATAAAATCCAACGATCAAAAAATCAGCTCAGAGAGCAATATAAATATTGGTATTAGATGCATTTTGAATGCTCTAATAAATCTCTTTTAGAAAAATATTCAGATAAAATTTTAAAATATTTTAAAATCTTCAAATGATTACTGGCTTCTCTTGAGTATACAAAGGGATTGCAGAAACCAGAGTTATTCTGAATAATATCTCTTCCAGTTTATTTTGCAAGATTTAAAGACTGTGTCTCATAAAAAAATATTTAATATATTTTATATTATAATTTTTGATTCTGCATAATTTTTGTTTTAAAAATTAATGTGGATTTGATGCATACATTTTAATGGTTATTCATAAAACAGTGCATTTAGAATTTAAATTGCTAAAAAGCAATAATGGAAAGTAGTTTGTGGTTTTCAACAACTCGATAAATAAATTACACACATATTTATATGTCATATAAATGATTACGATAAAAAATAATTCATACATTTATCTTTAAAAATACTTATTCAATGTCTAACATTGGTAGAAACTGCAAAGTTTGCAAATACTTTAAGATATAATATTTTTAAACTGAAAATGTAAATAATCACAAATAATATGATGAATAGATCATTAGATGTATAATTATTAAATTATTGTCCTGAAAAAGTACCGCAGATACAGTATAAACTATGCGTATAATGAATTAATTTGTAGTTTTAACCTAGTATAACTGAATTTATCTGAATTATGTAATTTATAATGTATATATATAAATATATTATTTCAAGCCTCTAAAGCAAATTAAAATACGAGTTATATTTCACTAATTTAATTATTTTTAAGCCCTTTCAACATAATTCTTTAGCTAGTGAAAAATACTGTACAGAATAAGCTGACAAAGGTGAATTAACTACTACTCTAATTTCACTAACAAATGAAATAAAGCATTATCCCCAACTTGAAGAAATGACTTAACTAAGGAGGAACTAGTAATTAATTTACCTTGGCATTACTTTTCCAATATCACGTTCATCAGCTTAAGAGTGCTATCTTGTGATGTTTTTCTAATTCGTTCAAATGAATTAATTTGAAGTCTTAGCCTAAGGTTTTGCACGATTTGGAACACGCAATAGAGAGAAGGTAATCGAAGCCTGTTGGATTTATATTGTACATTTCTAGCCTCTCTGCGTTTATTCACTAATTCTTTGCTTAAGTTAAATCAGATATTTTCTCCTTTTTTTTTTTCTTTCGACTGATAATGTAACATCTCCTTTGATCTGCTGTCAGTTTAATTTTATTCATTTTCTGTGGACTAATAGATCGATTCAAAATTCTGCATATATAAAATAGAATTTACAAACTACAAGGAACTGAACTTTCTCTCATTTGAAATGTAAAACACCAATTGAACTTTAATGATCGCTGTTACGGTTCCAGTTTTGTTCAAGACTACGGACATCGGTAATATCTCCTTTGTTTAATTCAATCTCAGAAGTAAGATAATTTCAGTCGTCTGAAGTATGCAATAGTACACGTTAGAAAATCACCACTTCTCAAATTAACATTAAATGTTTGCACACCAAAATTAATAATATTACATATTTTAAGAAAAATATCAGGAAAAATCAGAAAAATTCAAAACAAGTACAATGCAAAAAATATTTAAAAGTATTCTATTTCAGTTAACTTAATTTAACTAAAATAGCTTTGTAATATTTAAATGTAAAAACAACTTTGACTTATATTCAAAAATATTTTTTAAAAAAGAAAATTGATATGAAACATTATAAAATAATATTTAAGATTTTTTACTGACCCTAATAAGTGTATTAGTACTCGATGTCTACTGCAAGTGTAATTTTTTAGCTATTTTAAATACCATACAGTCCCTTTTAGGCATAAAAGGGATACTGGTTCTATCATAATAAAAAAATGTGTTAGGACACTAGCACTGCTCAGTCAATGTATATAAGAATCTGATTATGAATTATCAAAAGAATGTGAGAAGGGAATACCGATTCATTGTTAGGAATTGAAGAATATTTCTTCATACATACTTAAAAACACACATTTATTGATCCGTGTCTCACGACTGCAGAAAATAGGCATTTTTAATGTCTGAGGCACTGAAAATCATATTCCATGACAGTAACACATACGTTCATTTTGTATTTAGTTACATCCGTACTAATTCTGATTTAAAAGACACAGAAAAGAAAACTATTTTTTTGTCAAATAAGCACTTGCATGCATGTAATATTTTTACATAGTTATATCAGTTTTCAAATGTTGTTGGTATTATGATATAATCACACGATTTTTTTAAATCCATGATTTACACTAAGCATGCATTTTCTTTTCGCAAGTTTTAAATTTTTTAAGCATGATTATTTTTCATTTCATGAACAGGGGGTTTCACTAATAGCAATAAAAGGCGCAGTTAAGTCTACCTTATCATTTCAAAGGGAAAATAAGGCTTAAATAAAATTATTTCTTATTTATTTCTGGCATCAATCTCATATTTTTTTCACTTGTATTTAGTTGTATATTACTGGTATTTACTTTACTTGTATTTACTTGTGTTAAATTGAATATTAGTACTTTTAAAATATATTTGATAAATAAATAGTTTTTATGTTTGAAAATAAAGAAAAAAAATGTGAACAATTTGTCAGAGTTTCTGGAGGGATTAAAAAATATTTTATGCATGCAAAACATAATTTATCACAAGTAAATAACACTATAAACATTAAGAAAATAAATAGGGTATTGAAACATAATCATTAATCATAATAAACTTAATTTAACTAAAATAGCTTTGTAATATTTAAATGTAAAAACAACTTTGACTTATATTCAAAAATCTTTTTTAAAAAAGAAAATTGATTTGAAACATTATAAAAAAATATTTAAAATTTTTACCAACCCCAATAAATGTATTAGTACTCAATTCCTACTGTAAGAGTATTTTTTTAGGTTTTTTGAAATATTTAAATACCATACAACCTCTTTTTAGGCATAAAAGGGATACTGATTCTATCAGTAAGCCACGTATCATACTATTATGAATCAACAAAATTTATACACATACAGTTCTTCACAAGAGTTGATTTTATAAGTTTTTATATTTGTAAAATATTAAAATGTGTGAGTAGTTTTTAAGAGTTTGTTGAGAAGGGATGAAAATACCACATTTCATGCATTAAATACATACCCTCTCAAATGCTAATTATAATGTAAACATGAAGGAAATAAATAAGATGAGAAAAAAATAATTAATCTTAATAAATTTAATCTTAATTTTTTCATAATTATTTTTAATCCTTTAGTACCCGAGCGAAGGCCAAAGGGCCAGGATGCTGCTCTTCTATACTGTAGTTCATTGGTTCGAATCCTGTTCTGGCTGTTCGGACTCGGCTTTAAGCAGTAGAAACTGCTCTCCTTATTCCTCTTATAGCAAAATAGTAGGCCGTAGAGCTAAAAATCAAACCCAACTTAAGGTAATAAATTAACTATTATTATTATTTTTTTTTCGTCTTATCACATCTTTTTTTAAGTACTATCGCAAATATATGGGATTTTAATGGGACCGCTATTTTTCCTTAATTACTTTCGCTGAATTTACGTTGTATCTAAAATATAAGAACTTTATATATGAAGCATAAAGGGAAATCTTGTATCAAAAGTTTTAAAAATTCTCGGACACACTACGTGCAAATTTACAACGCAAAGTGAAATTCATTAGTAATTTTCCCTTTTTTGTAAATAATAATTATTAAGTTCTCCACCCATTCAAACTTTTAAAAAATATCAGAAATATTACATCAGCGGATTTAATTTTCAAAAAAGCTAAAATAATCTTTAAAAATTCCATTTCAAATGCTATAAATATTAAATGAAATAAACGGCAATGAGAAAATACGTAGAGTTTCATCGTAGGTCTATAATGTATTTACTGTGAAAATTTAAAACCACCATATTGAGTAAAATGCATTTAAAGTTTGATAGTTTCCTTAAAAGCTATGATATTAAATGTACAAATTTTATAGTTTTTATGTTCTAATTCGAATAATTGAATGGGTTTTGTTGTAAATGATTCATAAATGTCCAGAGATTTTAAAAACGTAAAAATTAAAAATTGAATTTTTAAATGTATAAATGTGCTGTGTACCATTGAAAAATTTAGTTTCTCATGTTGAATTTCAAAAGAAAATTTTCAAATTAAAAAAGCTCATTTTAATCTGAAATCCTGATTTAAATAAAAAGAGATCCAATTGATATGATATTTATATAATTTAAGATTTTTTTCAACCCTATGCAAAATGTTTTTTAATTTTCTCTATTAATTAATTTTAAATTATTTACAAAGAAAACAGCATGTTCCCAACAAAAAATAATTCAGTATATAGCATTATGTTCGTATTATTTAATATTTTGCAGGATTAATTTCCTTCGAAATTTGAACATTGCGAGCATCTTAGGTTAGAGATAAGTTAAAATTTTAAAAAAATAAAGAAAGAAAAGTAGAACTTGGATTGGGAAAATTTTGTAGAACTTTAGGGAAAATAATTTTTAATATATTAAATATATATATATATATATATATATATATATATATATATATATATATCAAACTACTTCATTTTTAGACGCACCTCTTTAAGAAAAATTGGCGTTGCGATGTTGTGAAACTAAATTTTTTTATTAACTTTTTACTATTACATTCGCTTAAACCTACATAGTGGTTAAAAAAATCTACTTTACAGTAAAGAATATAGAAAAAATAGACCTACGTGGTACACGGAAAATATATATTTTCTAAAAATACCTATAATAATATAATCTAAAAATATTGAAAAACATCTTAAAAATTCATTTAAATTACTAAAAAAATTAATTCGTTCATTTTTGACTAAACTAAGTACCTTAAAATGGAAAATATTTCTGTAATGTAAAACTCAAAGTAAATTTAATGCATTCATACATAAAAAAATATACTTCCAGGGTAATTCATTAAGTCTAACATTAATATTCATGAGCACGAACAATTTCAGGAAAGAAAATTCTAATCTGATAAAACTACACACAATTTTGGAGTCCACATTAGGTAACTTCGCTAAGAAAATGACAACTTTGCTACCTGCTTATCTCCGAGTTCCACGGCTTCTAAGATTCATTACCTTCAAAGCTTAATTACTAGGAGAGCCGGTTTAAACAGATCACTTTCCAGGAACACACGGCATTTGTGACCACAGCAACTTAATGATCACATGAGTAAGATAAGGTGAGAGCAGTGAGTTGTCTTATGAGTAAGCGTTGATCTCATTTGCAATGGGAGTGAAAATTTTGCTGTTTATTAGGTTACGGAGTGAGATTTTGGTGTTTATTGGGTTAAGGGGACAAGGAATCTCAAATCTCGATTTTCAAAATATACTACTTTTACTAGTATACTTAATATGTGGGTAAATAAAGCCTTTACAACAAAACACTTTATAATGCACAAAGAATGGTTTTCTATATAAAAATTGAGTCGTCCAACAGAATTCTTGAAAAATGCTCTCAGTAAAGCTAATTCACTCCCTTTATATTATATATATATATATATATATATATATATATATATATATATATATATATATATATATATGTATGTATATATATATATATATATATATATTTATGTATGTATGTATATATATATATATATGTGTGTGTGTGTGTGTGTGTGTGTGTGTAAATTCATAGAAATTAGGATAATTAAAAGCAGAATTGGAATCTATATAAAAAATTAAGTATGATGTCATAAAACTAAGAAAGGTCACAATTGATACAATGTTTACAAATACAGTTGGAAATATATATATATATATATATATATATATATATATATATATATATATATATATATATATATATATATATTCGTCTTTTGTATGCCAGAGTAGTTTTACTGAAACTTTATAATAGTTAACTTAGAAGTTCTACCTAAAATGTTTTTGTAAATCAATATGCAAAATGCATGTCATGTATTGTTTTAAGAGACGATGAATGTATGAAGTGCATTTGAAAATTATAAATTTATAGTTATAAAACTTTGTACGCGTATAATTGAAGTACAATAGCATAGATTACATTTAAACAGTTTTTTAATAAATACAATTTTTTTTCATAATCCATTATTTTTCAATTTTTTATAATTTTTAAAATGTTTCTTCAGGTTTAATTTTCACGCTTATTTTTTTTTTGCGCTTATTTTATTTTTATAATTTTTTTGCGCTTATATTATTTAAAAATACCTTTTAAACATAATCGGGCATTATTTTATGGATAATTTGAGAATAGTTTATTTATAGGAAAAATGTGTATTTCCCCACGTAGAAACTTCATAAAAAATCTAACTTTTCTAAATTTAATAATCTGGAGAAAAAGATTCATTTTAGTCCATATTATGTATATTTGGTGAAAAACATAAAAATCTATAAAACATTGATTACAAGGAGCATTTTAAAAACTGCCAAAACCGTTTTAAAAAGTTAGATAAAATATCATCAGATTAAATTTTTTTACTGTGATTGATTAATGTATAAGTGCTCAATTTATCAACAGTTTTTCAAAGCTCTAAGTTAATAACTTACAAAAACGTTTTGTAACGTATTATGTCCCTATAAACAGTCTGTCTTATAAACAGTATCAAAAAACAAATCTGTCTTATAAACAGTATAAGCTTAACTTTCTATCCTTGGTAATAGCATTGTGGGCTCAAAGAGCTGACGAAGATGGATGTACAACTCATCTGTTTCACTAACAAATGAAATAAAAGTGTTAAACCTATATAGAAAATGTGATTAAAGTAATGGGGAAAGAATAGTAAGTCGAATGATCTGACATTACCTTTAGGATTACATGTTTAACAGCTAAAGAGTGCCATCTTGTGGTACATTTTTGCATTTTTCTTTCTTTTTCGCATATTAATTTGTACACTCAAATAGCGGTTTAACACCATTCAGACATGTTAGCATGCTCAAATTATAACGGATTAACAATGACATAGGTATTTGCAGGAGCTTAAAGATAAATCTGAAATTGAGCTAGATAATACTGGGGAAAATCAATAGAGAATTCTGAAAGCTTTAACAATGATTTATTTTAAAATCGCATTAGCATAAAGAGTCTTAGATAACCAGGGCTCCAATACTCCGTATCTCAGAACAGAGTAGAAAAAAAATCGAGGGACGCAAAATTCGCAAAACAAATTGAGAAATAAAATCACAATTGTGATTTTATTTTTCATTTTGTTTGCCGACAAAAAATACAAGGATTCATTTAAATGTGTATTAGGTATATTTGGTGAAAAACATAAGAATCTGTGAATTTTTAACTGAATTTAAAATTCGTCAGACAGATTTTTTTAAATGTCATTGATTTAAGTGTTCTTCAGTGAATATGTGTACAAATTTTCACTACTCTTTTAAGTTAATGACGTACAAAAACGCTTTGTAACGTCTGCCGTTCTAATAATCACCTAATAATACCTTAAGCTGAAATTCCTTTCCTTCGGATCTGTACTCTCAACGCAGAGAGCTGACTAAAATGGGTGAACAACTCACATTTTTCACTATCAAATAAAATAACGCATTAACTCTATCCAGAAGTGATTTACGTAACGGAGAAATAGTAAGTGAAATGACCTGGTATTACTTTTACGATTACTGGTTCATCGGTTAAAGAGTGCCATCTTGTGGTAGGTTTTAGCATTTTATATTATTTTTCGCATATTAATTTGTTCACTCAAGCAGCGGTTTAACACTGTTCAGACAAGTAAGAAGGCTTAAAAGATAAAGGATTCACAGTACGATATATATTTGCTGGAACTCAGAGACAAATCTGAGACATTGAATTACATTTTTGTGCGGAAAATCAACAGAGAATCCGGAAAATTTTAACACCTTGAACTATAGTTAAAATATCGTTAACATAAAGACATGAACGAGCACTTCGCTACTCAGTGACCCAGCACGGAATAAAAGACATCGAGGGACGAAAAATTAGCAGAGCAAAATGAAATCTAAAATTACAACGAAATTTCTTAATTAAAATTATTAATTTTAATTAATTACAAAATTCCTGAAAAATATTTTTAAAACAGAAGTCAAAATAAATAACTCACCTTAAACATGTTTCCAGTAAAAGTCCTTTTTAAATGTTTTCAATAAGGAGAAGGCTCAAACCTATTGTGGGCTTCCCCTTATCCCCCTAAATCTATAAGGAAATGTTAAACTTTTCAAAGAAAGAAAGTGTATTTAGGAAACGCAATAGAGCAATAACGTCTTTTTAGATTTTTAAATATTCATCGACGTGTTGAAGTTTAAATAAATGATGCAATATATAAATTGGCAAAAATACCTAAAATTAAATTTTAATTTATAATGTATATATTTTTAAAATTAAATTAAAATTTTTTTGGCAGTACTTCTTAGCACTCTTGTATATTTCTACTATTACTATTTTCCGCGTAAATTCTTACTGTAGCAACCGTTAAATTCTACGATTTGGTTTAGTTTATCATTGATGGAGTGTCACCATCTATTACTTTATTACAACAAGGCTAATGACATAAGGACGAACTAGTTAACGCGATTTCTGGACAGTTTCGAACATCCATGCTAATTCGAACACAGTGACTTAGGTTCCGGCCGCCAACCGGATACTGTAAATTTTAAAAAGTATCTTTATTATTAATAAATTTAATAATTTTATTAAATTTATTAATAAAAATATTATTATTTTATTTTATTTTATTTACAAAAATGTACTTATTGACAAAACGAGATTGTACAAAACGAGAACCCAACCACCTGGATGACATAGTAGCGAAAGTTGTACATAATAACAACGGATGCGCGTAAAGTTGTATTTGAACTAATTAATAATAATAACGTTTACAATAATTACTATTTTGTATCGGAATATTAATCAATTTTAGTTAAATATTTTCCGAATGGCGTATGAAATTTTCATGTCTATTCATAAATAACAAAAAGGATTAGTTTTCCACTTCCACCTTAAAAGTGGAATATTGCTCATTGTGGCAGTATTAAATTGAATGAACGCTTATACGTGGCATAAGATTTTTTTCTTTCGCAAGAAAAATATATAATCATTATGTGAATAAAAACACAAAAGTACATGAAATGTGTAAAACATCAGACATATATAGTTATAATATAAATAAGACCTTAATAAATATTAGTATAATTATTATAAATTGTAATAATTATTTAATTAAATTAAGTGACATCTCCGCATGCACAGAGGTAAACAGTCGAACAAATAGGACGCTTTTCTCGGTGAAGGAACTTACAGGTTCGAATTCCATTGCATGGCATTGATGGTCAGACCCATTCGGAACAGACTTTAAAGAGTTTGTCGTGTTGTAGTAATTAGGCATCGTGTTGTAAAAAATTTCGTTATACTATATTTAGTATTCTATACAAAGGAAAAAAATTAGAAAAAACCAGAAAAATTTCAGTAATATAAGTCAACTTTCCAAGTACTCTTTTCCAAATATATCTTAAAAAGTCGTGAATATATTCTGTTTAAATAACAAAGCAATATTAATACAAAAAAAAAGAAGAAGAAAGAAACTAATTACACATTTTGTAAAATCGTATGATGAATTACTAATTTTCTAAGAATTTTAAGAGAATTTTTTCGTACATACAATAATCAGATATAATTATTCAACCATGTCCTACAACTGCGTAAAATTACTTTTTTAAATACCTAACATTCTGAAAGCCATATACCATGACTTAACTCCGTTCAGTCACACTGAAGTTCTTTGTGTAATTAGTTACACACAATCCATTATATTGTCATTTATAGAGGAGGGATGGCCCAACCAGTTTTTTAAGAGGACATACGGATATGTCTTGCACATGAGAGCTGCGGTTCATAAAAAATATTTATGTATGCTATTTCTTAATGATACATTCAATTTGATCCAAAAGTTGTGAGTAAATTTTACATAATCCACTTCAATACAGTAATATTTATTCTTAGATGCAATTAAAAGAGTTAATACGTTTTAATATCCGTAAAAAATATATTCATCACAAAGACAAAATTTTGTAAGTACTATGAAAAATATGAAAAAAAAACTTCCCTAAAAATAGGGAAGTATTTTGAATATTTCTATAACTCTTTTAGGTCTGAATTTTATTTTTGTTAAAAATATTTTTACCTTTATAACAGATGCATAACTTCTTATAAACGGGTTACAAGAAATTTTAATTTAATTTTAAAAAACAGTTTTCCTTTCAGGACATACATCTAAATACTCTTAAATTATATATATAATCATTTTTGAAGGTAAAAACGATATCTTTGATTACAAACTTTTTATTAAAGTAGTATTCTTATAGCCAATATTTTTAAATAATATTAAAATATTTTATAATAATAAACAAAAGTGACTTTTCTGATGAATGCTAACATGTGTAGGGCTTTGGTTTGGTTTGGTTTAGAGTGCTACTGTCTACTTTTTTGCAACACGAGGGCTAATGAGACCGGGACCTACTGATTAAAGCCGATTCCGAACGGCTACGAACATCCATGCCACAGTGGGGTTCGAACCCACGAACACTGGTACCGAAGGTCAGCACCCTAACCATTCGGCCAGAGCTCGGCGTAGGGCTTTGAAATCTTGCATAGAAGATGATTGGTTTGTTTCAGTTTAAAGCGCTGCTGTCTACGCTTTTGTAACACGAGAGCCAATGAGACCTGGACCTACTTTTTAGAGCCGATTCCATACGGCTACGAACATCCATGCCACTATGGGATTCGAATCCACGAACTCCGGTACCTGAGACCAGCACACTAAACATTCGACCATCATTCTGCTACGTGGAAGAGGAATCCATTTTGAATGAATATTTCAGGACAAGTATAGGCGTCTTTTAGTAAAATCACGAAATAGATGATTCGAAAACAAGTCATTTTAATACAACAGGAGGATATCAGGGAATGTTTCGTAATTTTTTTAACAATGTAAAATATATGATGTACTATTATTATGACACCAGACCCGAAAGAGTTCAAATATATAAAAATACATTTATGTATTTGGTCTAAACAACTTAGCTCTGGTAATACAATGATGAAAAAATCTTACACTGTGTAAAATTGTGCAATGAATGGATTCCGATCCAAACATAAAGGACTATAGATTTGATTTTTTTTTGGAGCACTACGGACAATTATTTGCTGCTTTAGGGGTAATTAGATTGAAACTTACTTCTTATAACCGATTTCAAACATCAATGAAAGTCCATACCAACAGAGGAACTCAAACCCGAAGTCCAGTGGAAAAAATCAGTATAAAAAAGTTCTCTACTCATTTGGCCATCGTACTTAAAGAAGAAAAACTAATAAGAATATATATATATATATATATATATATATATATATATATATATATATATATATATATGTGTGTGTGTGTGTGTGTGTGTGTGTGTGTATATGTATATGTATGTAAATGGATATGGATATGTATATGGATATGGATATAAGTATATATATATATATATATGTATGTATATATGTATGTATGTATATATGTATGTATGGATATATGTATATATGTATGTATATATGTATGTATGTATGTATGTATATATATGTATATATATGTATGGATATATATATAATGTATATATATGTATATATATATATGGATATATGTATATATATGTAATAATATTATGTATATATATATATATATGTAATATATTATGGATATATGTAATATATATATAATATGTATATATAATATATATATGTATATTATATATGGATATATGTATATATATATGGATATATGTATATGTATATAAATATATATATAAATGTAATATATATATTATGTATATATGTATATACATATGTATATTATATATTATATAAAATATATATATATGGATATATGTATTAGATATGTATTATATATATATATGGATATATGTATATCATATAATATATATGGAAAATATATGTATATATATATATATATGAATATATATATATATATATATATATATATATATACACATATAATATGTAATAATTTTTATGTAACAATAATATATATAATTTTTCAACGTAACATTAACTTAAAAATGTCAAGAGCAATCTAAATAAAGTTTTATGCACAATACTACACTAAAATTAATTATATAGAATAAAATTTATCTAATTAAGATTATTTCTCCCTTCTTGTTTTAATCATAAAAATATTCATGCAAAACATTATTTTCTGTATAATCTGAGTTTACATAAAAAAAACCATTTTCCTCGGGGTATATTTTACTTAATTTTTAAAAATGTAGAAATTTGTATATATATATATATATATATAATGATACATTAAACAATTGTTTAAAAGCTTTTCGTAGCAGAAATACACAAGCGAGTAAGTTTATTATAGTTACTCTAATTCAATTATTTCTGAAATGAAAGTACATTTTTACTAAAATAATGACATCATGAAATAATGTCTTATGAAACAAGAATTTGATCTTAATTTAAAAATGAGATTTGAAAGCGACGCTTTTTAATCTTGAAAACTGTATTTGTACCTTCAAATTCATTATGTTATCAGATTATTTTTGAGTACATAAATTGCATACAGACAAAAGTTTCACGCTTTCATATTCGACGTCAGTTTGGCAAATTTTTCACAAAAAATGTAACAAACAGCGAAATATTAATATTCTTAAGGATACATTAATCTGTAGAGATTTAACAAGATTACGTCAAATAAATATTGAAAAATTGTTTTCTATTTCTTGACGCATCGACCTATATTTGTTTCTGTACTGTAATAAAAGTCCGAAAATAAATAGCTTATACAGAATTTGTCAAGGGCATTTTATAATACCCTTCTACTTCTAGGAGGATTATAATCTTTTATGAAATATATTACTGAGTCACAAGAAGCACATATATCTATTAAAACAAGAGTTCCTTTTTAGCAAAATTATAGTTTAAAATACATCTGAGGGTAAAAATAAAAAAAATATAAACGATGACAAGTTGATTTTCAATCAAGGCAAGAACCCATAATGCAAAAAGTTCGTAACAAATGATAAAGAATCTTTACTGTACTTTTGAATTTTGACAATTTCATGTACTGATTTTCAAGCTATAAAATAAAAAAAACCTAATATTTTATTAAAATCTTTAGTTTTAGTTAAACGTTTTAGTTTTAGTTCAGCACAGTCTCACCGACTCCTGTCTCTACGCCTACTCAACTTTGTATTACAATTTTTAATAGTGAACCCGAGCACTTAAAGTAGATTCTTCAATTTCCTTACTTTTATGACCTTAAAGGAAGTGCCTGGCATCAGTTAAAAATTCTTCTATGACCTTGCGTATCGATCATTGTAAGATGAATATTCTATCTTATATAACGAGCGAATAACCCTCATCCCTAAGTTTTCACTGAGCAAATAAACCCTTCAAGTAAAGACGTAGAAATATTGATTACTCTAAATAGCAATTAAATAAATATAATATTCAGAATTGAAGTTGTAAAACCTAAGACCATAATTGCCATATACTGGAATAAAACAGCATTGCATAATCTTCTTTACTAAAAGGTATAAGTAGTAATCTGAACAAATTATTTAATATTTTATTGCACTGAACAGTAAGAAAACATAATTCCCGAAGGAATTTGGATAAAATTTGTGGAAGCCATAAAACTTTTGCCTCATTAGGTCTGTGGAAAGCATTACATGAAGCATCGAATTTTCTAATTATCAACTCTACACTGAGTCATAGTGTAGTGCATAAGCATTAAACCAAGAATCAGCCCCAAATATTCTTAGTTCTCTATATTTTGTTAACAGTAATTTTCTTTTTAATATTTGGTCAACTTTACACGGTAAGAACATGCTACTGAATTTAGTTCACTCCAGCTAAAATAAACCTTTTAAAAAATGGGGTTTTTTATACAAAATTTGAAACTTTTATCCTTTTTAAACTTAGATAAGACGGAAAAAAAGAGGGTTGTTATGATAGATAGTATATGTCTTAAAAAAAAGTAGAAAAATAAAAACTAGTTTTGAAACCACTTGATAGTATCAATAACTAGCCATTAAGAATAATTTTATTTTCTTGTTTTCAAAGAAAAAAATTATAATAATCTTAAAAAATTCGTGTTATTGAATTCTAGAATTTTTTCTTGATACGTCCATTAACCCCTTAATAGACACCCAAATGTGACGGCTGAAATCAGTTCGAGCAACACAAAAACACCAAATTTGTATTTATTCAACCTGAATAACAACACAATAACAGTTTGATGATAATAATTAACAAAATTAAAGAGACAAATTAAATTTTTGACCCGTTTTTATCAAATATTTTCCACAGTCAAAGGGTTAAAGCTATATGGTGGAACTAGAAAAGCCACTTAAAATCAAATTCTATCTTATTTTCAGAGAACTACAGTAACATATATTTATTAGTAGTGAATATAGCAGATTTTTAACTTTTTTTTCTTTTACATCTGCAAATTACATTTTGAGTTAGTTTTTATAGCTTCAATTTGTTAATACCAATCGATAAAGTGATGGCAAAACTTGATGACTTTATATCTTTGTATACGCATTACTGTTTATAGTACACAAAAAACTAAAAGTTATATAACAAATGTACCTTTTCATTGCTGTTACTATCTTTTTCATGAATAAAATACTACATACTCTATAATTTTAAATCCAGTAAATTAATCAGTTACCATTCTCATACAGTGGATTTATTCAGTTCATTCATCTAAGTGAAAACATAAGTTTCGTATACAAATAAATAAAAGATATGAAATGTATACCTTTTATTTATCAATATCATCTAATAAAATAATGACTAAACTCACGAAGAAATACGATCACTGCATTCAAGAAAAAAGTGGTTAAGGTTTATTGTCAATAAAACAATTACATACCATTCGAGAAAAACAGTAAAATAAGATCATATTAAGGTTCAGATGAGCACATACGTATAAATACTAAAGAATGTTTCATATAAAAACATATTATTCGATATAAACTAAATATTACAACTCATATCAAAGATACTAACTAGATTTATATAAATGAAAAAGGAACAAGGAGTCTTCCAGAAACCTAAATATTCCTACGACCGTTAGAGCTACTGAGTTTAAAGTTTCTCTACACACGTGTCAATAAAATTATAACAAGCTAGAATAACACAGAAGGTAATTTAGAATGCTAATTCCCATTTTCATAGCAACTCTTTCTTCTTTTAAACTATGAATTCCAAAAGAGCAGCATTAAAATTCTGAATTTGCATCAGAACTTGGTATTACGGTTTGAAAAGGAAAAAAAGGGTACCAGACAATGGAGTACGTATAATAAACTTGACTATAATAACAAAAATAGCAAAATTATTACGCATTCGTCTTCCCTCATAAAATATTCGTCCAGAGTTTTAAGTAAATGTTAAAGTAATAAAGTGACATAAAGTAACACCTAGAGTGTAATGAAATTTTATAATTCAGAAAATAAGGCAGTAAAACTTTAGAAGTTTGTTCAGTGCATAATTAGAAAACCTCCGTCTAGCTTCTTCCGTTTTATTGTTTTCAAGTCCATACATCATGAGACATATACACACATAATTGAAAAACTACTTCCAAGAAAATCTATTAATTCTCAAAAAAAAATTTTTTTTTCAATTTTTTCTATAATAAATTGCAAACATATCTGTACATTTTGTTATTATTACTTTTCATATATCTCAAATTGAACTAAAGTTATGGCTAATTAAATTATTTACACCCTACGTTATGTTAGAGTATAATTTAAAATTGAAAACATTTTATATCCTGTTTCATATTTCACTTTATTCCCATGATATGTCATAAAACTATTGCCAACAGATTCATAATTTTTTTGTCACTGATCAAAACACAAATATATTATTACTTATAAGTCGAACAATTTAATTATTCTCATTATATTTATAATTTTACAATTTTATTATTTAAAATATGTGGTATTTTAATGCAATTTTAATTCTGAACAAAATTTACGTATAATTTATCTATATTTTAAAATTTTGTATATACCGAACAGAAATGGTTTACCGGGCCATAACGTCTTACGAACTAAAAAATCTGTGTTACAACAGCCTTTATTAGATTAATCATAAAATAAAAAGTATTCTGCTTGTTTGAAATATTTTACTTTAAGTAAGCTCTTTAGTAAGAATCATTTCTTTTAAATTATGTAGTTTTGTCCTTTTAAGTAAAAAAATCTCTGAAAAAAACAGAAAATATTTATACTGAATAAGAAAAATATTAAATTTACATACCCACTAGATATTTTTTAGCATATAAATTAAAAGCTACATTTTCACATCTAATTCAAGCTAATTAAATCATTTGTATCATGCGTCACACTAATACATAGTTTAAACTATAAAACATGTTATCTCGGATTTCTTACTTTTTTTCTTTCTACCCATGATATTGTACAAAATTATTCCTAATAGCTTGAAACATTTCGTTTTCTGATTTTAGTATACACACACACACACACACACACACACACACACACACACACACACACATATATATATATATATATATATATATATATATATATATATTAATTTTTTTAATTTAAATTTTGAAAATTTATTCTAGACTTTTATTTTTATAATTTCCTACTTAAATTACAAAATGATTTTGGATTGATATTGATTTATATAGTCTATAGATATAGTGCTATAAATTATGTGTAAGAAACTCAAGATGTAAAATATTATCTGATATCTTGTGCACAAGATCATCTCTTATTTTTAGTTTTACATTCTTGCACTGTGAACTAATAAAGATCATCTTAAAATCAAAGTTTAAAAAAATAGATGTCATAAAATTTTTAATGAAAATTAGTTATCTCAATATATACAACTTTCTCATATTGCAATTGAAAAGCTGTAAAAAAATTTCTTGAGAAAATGCTGAAAAAAATCTATTTTTAGTCATCTTTGACTCACCAATAATCTAAATGAGCCCCTTAAATAACTTTACATTAAGTAGAAAGATCTGTACTCACCAAAAACTCAATGTCTTAATTCTCGATAATTGCACTGTACAAACACGCTTTTCTACTTTCCTTCCATACTAGAAATATAAAAATATATTGTTATGCTTTCTAAAGAGAAAAACTAATTATTATATTTAGTACAAAAGTATAAATTAAATTTAAAAATAATTCAGATACGCAGAGAAGGTAGTAGCAGGAATTAACAATATAAAAATTATATAAGAAGTCTGATACATTCTAAACAATTATTGGTTTATACTGAAAGTCTAGCTCTTTCAACAGAACAAAAGATTTTGAATGCCAAATAAAATTATGTAAAATTTTGTGAGATATTTAAGACCTCTTTCGTCTGTTATAAAAATGTTGAAATCAACTCTCGTAATTAATTACAATGATAAATGTATGACTATTAATATAGGAAACTCATAAAAAAGTTATTATATTCAGCAGAATAACTTAATTTCGAATGTAGGTATTAATATACAATTAGATTCTAATGAATGAATTAATAATACAAAATTCTCGATACAATAATTTCAAAAACTGACGCAGATATAATGAAAATTAGAAATGGAATGAAATTATAACGAATAAGTTATTGAATATAATGTAAATATTTTATTATCTGAGTGATAATAAACTAATTCTCACAGAAAAATAATTAAATTTATGTATTGGATAGAATTTTTTTAAATCTTACGAATAATTCATATAACTAAAAATTAATTAATTTTGTGTTAATTTATAGTTTTAAATGTAACTGTTTAAGGAGAAAAATCGAAAGAGGTTTTCAATAGCCCACAAATTTTTGTATAATATTAAGTATCCAAACATAACTGGTAAAAATAGACGCAATTTCAACATGTACTAAGATACCATTTGAAGGTATTTGATCCCTTAAGAGGTTTCATAACTTCTAAAAGAGTTTTGGAGTATGCCGAATGAGTATATGTTTCAGTTGACCTTAAATCCTTAAATATTTAGCAAAATCATACGAAAATTATAAGATACTAAAAGAAATCCAATCTTTAAACATAAAGAAACAATTCAGCTTCATTTAAATGAGTGATAAATGTATAACAATAAATGTATTAGAAAAAAAACGTATATTATGTCCACAAAGTAAACTAATTTAGACTAGAGCTATAATTTTACAATTTAAATAACTATTATCTAAGAATTGCATTTTATAGATTAGATTAGTAATTTAGAAATAACCTAAGTGTTTAATTATATGAATGATTTTAACTAATTTTCTATGTAATACAAATATATAGAACTAAAATGAAATTTATATTTATCTATGAGTACAATTTCTTAGATATTACAGATAGTTATTAAACATAGTTATAATCTCTTTTGTATTAACTTTTCTATTTTTATTACAATCTATTAAGAGAAATAACTTCATTAGAAAAAAAATCAGTATATTATATTAAGGTCCACAAAGTAAGTTAATTTAGACTAGAGCTATAAATTTACAACTTACATTACTGTTATCTAAGAATTGCATTTTATAGATTAGATTAGTAATTAAGAAATACCCTAAGTGTTTAATATGAATGATTTTAATTAATTTTATATGTAATACAAATATATAGCACCAGAATGAAATTAATATTTATCTATGAGTACAATTTCTTAAATATTACAGATAGTTATTAGACATAGTTATAATCGCTTCTGTATTAATTTTTCTTTTTTTATTACAATCAATTAAGAGAAATAACTTCATAATTTTGTAACAGATAAAACAAGTCTTGGAATTTTTTTCTACAATTTTATTCAGTATTTAGAAACTAGATCAAAAGAGACACCATTTCTCTTCTGATTTCCTTTGGAGGTATGAGACACCATAAATGAAATAAAAAATAGACCTATGCAATCTGTAATAACTATGAAATACCTTTCATCCCTTATTGTTAAGATTAATGAAGTTTATACCTTTAAATAAAGTTCTAAATGTTACACAAATTTACAAAAGACAATGCATGTCTTGAGCAGAAAAGTCCTTTATTGTAATTAATATAATAGGAAAATAGGAAATGATACTGAATAGACATGAAAGTAAATTCGATTGCGAAGGTGTTGGGACATAAAATTGGAATCTCTTGAGCATTTTAATTATATACTTGTTTAGTTTAGAAAGTAATAAATGATCCCCCCTGTCAACAGTCTATTTAGCTTAGAATCAAAGAAATGGCCTGTCACCTTGTTCTGTTATCCTTGTTGTGTTACAGTTCTGCAACATGTAAAAATGTCATTTTTACAGTAAGCTTTAAAAGACTGTTTTGTTGATTGTTGCTATTTTGTAACACGGTAATTAACACAGTCTGCTTGTAGAATCTTTATCAATAGCTGACACGGAATTTAATTTTCGTATCAAAGTTTCATTTATCGTTTGATCAGAGGCACATTATAAATAGACCATGCGTATAATTGATGTAAAATAAATTTCAATGATCCTTTGTTAACTAATTTATAATTTCAGTTGTAATAATTTGATTGATATTATAATAATTGAAACAAGTTTTAAGTATTCTACAATTTTTTATAAACTTAATAAGTATCCAAACATTTATGATCGGTCAGAATAGGCATACTTTCAGCATCTACTAATACTCCGTTTAAAGGTACGATATCCTTTAAATGAGATAAAAATTGATACGTATAAAATACCTTTAATTGCTAGTTACCAAGATTAATAAATTTATAAATGTTAAGCAAATCTACCGAAGACAAGATACTCGTTGAATACAAAAGTGCTTTATTTTAATTAAAATTTATCGGTTAATAGGAAATGATGCGGAACAGGCATAAAAGGAAATCCTATTGAGACAATGGTGGAACAGAAAATCGTAATCTCTTTTATATTTTAATTATATACCTGTTTAATTTACAGCTTATTGCTTATCATACAGATTAAAGGATTTTGCTGGTCCTCATTTAAATCTTTATATTTACAAATGAATTAAACATTTGTAAGCAATATGAAATTTTATTAGCGAGCAATAGTTTCTGATAGTTATATTCTTAACACAAATTTTGCAATGGCTATATCTTCATTCAGTATTTTTACATTGGTTGGATTTCAATAAATGAACATCCCCATTAACATTCTACACATCATAGCGACAAAGGAATGGCCTGGCTTATGGTCGAGATTAACCCTTTGTATGACACTGTTGCAGATCTGCAACATACACAAAAATTAATGTGTATTTTCGCAATGAGATTTAAAAGATTGTTTTGTTTATTTTTGCTGTCTTTCAACACTGCAGTTAACTGAATTTGATCATAGAATTTTTATTAAATGGTAACATTAAATTCTATTCGCTTATCAAATTTTCATTTATCGTTTGATCAGAAGCCTATTATCCTTACTGAAATAAACTCGGAATTTGTTAAATGAAATGATATTGACAATCTAAAAGTAGATTTCTCACAAAGATTGTTTCAAATTCTTTATTTAAAGATATATTTTCTCTAAAATACATTATAAGAAATGTATATATTTTTATTTGTAGAAAATAGTCCGTCTGTGGTGATGTATTTTTAGTTTTATATTTAAAATTGTAAAAGTATTTACAAGTTTAAAATTTAGGAAAGTATATTTAGGTTATTAATAAAAAAGTTATTACTACAAAATTTTTTAAAGAAATTATTTCAATGAAATGAATGACGTCACTATACACTCTGTAATACCTATGAAATACTTTTCATTCCCTGTTGTTAAAATTATTGAAATTTGAAATCGTAAAATAGAGATATAAATGCAAATCTACAGAAGACAAGGTATTTCTTGAATAGAAAAGTGATTTATAATAGAATCGGAAAATAGGAAATGATGCGACACAGATCAAAATTATTTCCAGCACAGTGACTTTTACTTATATAATTCATATTTGATATTAACGATGTTCAGAAAAAAGATGAAATAAAATAAAAATTGCGATTAAGACATATAAGAGATTATACTAAGTTCTAATAATACGGAAAAGTATAATCGAAATTACCACTGCGAAACAAATACCTTTTAAAACCTAAATATGAATTGTCAAAAGATCTAAGGGAATTATTGATTTTTAAGAAATTCATATGCATCTTTTCATAATAATATACATTTATTCAACTATGTCATACAACTGCGCAGAATAGGTTTTTTAAATACCTAAGGCACTAAAAGTCATGTTCAATGACAGTAACACACATGCTCGTTTTGCATTTAGTTATACCCGTAGGAATAAGATCTTGTTGATTCGATACAAAGAATCGTGAATTCATATGAATGAATGAGCTGGGAGCAGATTTTCTTGAGTTTTACATAATTCTAGTGATTTGTTGTGATCAATGTTTTTACCCTCTATAGAATGTTTTAAGAGACCTTCTAACTGGATAACACTAGTTCATATAACCTATGAAATCTCAGCTGTTATCTCAGGTATGTATTGAGGAAGCAGTGTTATTTGCCTAATAATTTCATATATAAGTCTGTTACTTAGTAAAGAAGTTACTTAGTATAATATCTTATATAACTCAATTGAAATTTGAGTTTCTATTTCAGACTTCTTTCTGAATATAGTTAATATTAAATATGAATCAGTTTTGCTAATCAATTTTCTGCATAGATTATTTACAGTGTAGATGGGCCATTTTTTGAAGTTGAAGATACTACAAAATATTATAATAAGTTATTACATACGTGAATATTTTTTTTAATAATCTGAAACTCTTAGTGACCTATGATCTATCATTTTAGTCTCGCCCTTTAAAGGAGTTTGGTCATCTTTTTCTATAAATTAATATATAATGAGTTGGATATAGTTAATTACAAAACAACGTGTCCCGGAACATGATTTTAGCAGCTGAAGTATTTATATTTTGTGATTATTATTATCTACCAAAACTATATCTACTTGTGATATTACCAAAAATTGGTGGTGTAATCGAATAAGGATATTAGCAATCTATGTTTCACACACGTTATAAAACAATCAATAAATACTAATGGAAAAGGTAATAAATACTGTAGGAATTGTAATAGAAAGGGCATGGTAGTAAGTATTGTAATAACAAAGATAAAAACTGAAGATTTGATTATGCTTTAGGAATGCTGAAACTTGAATACTAAGTATATAAAATACAAAATATACTTTTGTATCATACAAAGGCTTTAATTAGCCCTACACACCGAGTGAGATATTGAATTACAGTAAAATAGATATAAATAGCTGTCTGCTCGGTTACGTTTTGGATAATATTGTAAGTTATATAAATTTCTTTACTACATAGCAAATTATATTTTTTTGGCATTGTAATTACTATGCAAAAGGTGGATCATTTTATTGTTTCAGTTCTTTAATAAAAAGTACTGTATTAGTAAATACTAAGTACAAAATTAAAACTTAATTAGTAATTAATTAATATTAAATTAATAAGTACTGTAACATACTTTTTAAAAGAATATATAATACACATTTAACTGTGGTCAAGTATAGGACAATATCAATTTACTTAATAGCTGTTTTATCATAAAAATAGCTTGAGTCTTTCCTAATACAATGTCAGGTTATCAAGATGTAAGTGAGTTTGAACATGGTGTTATAGTCGGCGCACGAGAGATGGGACATAGCATCTCCGAGGTAACGATTAAATTTGGATTTTCCCCACTACCATTTCACGAGTGTGCCGTGGATATCGGGAATCCGGTAAAACATCAAATCTCCGACATCGGAAAAGATCGTGTAAGAACCGACGATAATTGGGGAGAATCGTTAAACGTGACATAAGTGCAACCCTTCCGCAAATAGCTGTAGATTTCAATGCTGGACCATCGAGTGTAAGCGTACGAAACATTCAAGGAAACATCATCGATATGGGCGTTCGGAGCCAAAGCCCCACTCGGATACCCTTAATGACTGCACGACACATAGCTTTACGCCTCACCTAGGCCCCCTCAACACCAGCATTGACTATTGATTACTGGAAACACGTTGCCTGATGTGACAAGTCTCGTTTCAAATTGGATCGAGCGGATGGACGTGTACGATAGGGAGACAACCTCATGAATCCATGGACCCTGCATATCAACAAGAGACTGTTGTAGCTGGTGGAATCTATGTGATGGTATAGGGTGTGTGCAGTTGGATTGATATGGGACCCCTGATAAGCCTAGATACAACACTGACACGTACGTAAGCATCCTGTCTGATCACCTGCACCCATTTATGTCCATTGTGCATTCCGATGGACTTGGGGAATTCCAGCAGGACAATGGGACACCCCACGCGTCTAGAATTGCTACAGAGTGACTCCAGGAACAATCTTCTGACTTTAATCACTTCCGCTGGCTACCAAAATCCCCAGACATGAACATTAATGAACATGTGGGATGCCTTGCAACGTGCTTTTCAGTAGAGATCTCTACCACCTCGTATAGTTTATTTATGGACAGCCTAGTAAGATTCATTGTGTCAATTAACTCCATCACAACTTGAGACATTAGTAGAGTCCATGCCGCGTTGTCTTTTGCGTATTCGTGGGGCTCTAGAAGATATTAGGCAAATGTACCAATTTTTTTTTTTTTTTTGGCTCTTCAGTGTATATATATATATATATATATATATATATATATATATATATATATATATATATATATATATATATATATATATATATATATATATAATGTATGTATGATATACATATCAAACTGTATATTGTGGTTAAACGATTTAAATTTTTCATTTGAAGTATGGATGTTATTTTCCTTTAAAAAAGTGTTACTTGAAATGACAAGACGAAATATTTTAGTAAAGCTACCGTCTTATTTAAAAAATTGTTAAAACTTTATTCTGAAATTAGCAGACTTAATTTAATTATAAGAAGTTTTAAAAATATTTCATAATGAACATATTCTCAACTTTAAATTTCCTATGTCCCAAAAAGGGAAAATAGCAAATTGATATACCTAGTGATTACCTGCATAATATCACGTTCATCAACTCAAGAGTGCCATCTTGTGGCACATTCTTGCATTTCAACTTTTTCGCATGGTAATTACTAGCCTTAGGCATTAGACCATAGGTTACTGGAAGTCAGCCAATGGCATGATGGCTTTACGTTCCAACGGAATAAATCGTGAAGGTCCCGCCTTCTCCGTTGAGTGTTTTTGTTTTGGCGAACTTTGCTGGAAAATCCAGTTTATTTTCTCACCGATAGCTGTTGTGATCAAATATTTATTTTAAAAACAGTGGAAATTCCCTACTAAGAGCTATAAAATTTTTTACAGAATATACTAAAACACCTTCGTTTATTTATATAAAAGCGTAATTTAGAGTGCATTTTTCCCTGTTCATATCAGACGGTTTAAAAGTGATAAGATGCTGCTTTTTGATCTAAGAGTCCATGTGTTTGAGTTTATTGGCATTGGATAGATGTAGCGTTTTGAAAAAAAAAGTTTTTAAGCAATAGGTCTCTGTTTCATTATCCCTCGTTTAGGAAAATAGTAGACTTTAGTGCTCCAAAACAAGTCATCCTATTTATATAGTTACTCTTTCAATAGATTCGATTCGGAGCGCTACGGTCTACTGTTTTACTACACAAAGGCTATTGAGACCAGGACCTACTGCTTAAGGCCGATTCCGAATATCCATGCTACTGTGAGATTCGAACCCACAAACTCCGGTACCGAAGAGCAGCGCGAAAAGAACACACATTTTCAATAAATTAAATCTCAAATTATCACAAATTACATTAAAATACCATTTTGTTTGCCCAAATGTGACAACTTTAATTGCTATAAGTATATGAAAGTAAGAAAATAAGATACACTTTATCCCAGGAACTTTTTTGAAACAGTTAAAAGTTGTTAGAGATAATCTTTCATTGAAGACAGCCTCAAAATGTGCCGCTTTTTGATCATGTAATGGATAACTATATATTTTTATATTTTAAATACAGTTTAAATTTGTAAGATCAAAATTTTGGAGGTCAGAAACAACTTTATATGCTATTGGCATAATTCTCTTAACCATATGGTTCTCAATTTCCATCTGTTGTGAACACATCTGCCAAGAAAATCAAAAACCTTAATCCCCAGTTTTAATCTTAATAGTTAATCATTTTTGAATACCTAAAATTTAAGCAGGAAAACTGAATTAAAATAAGAAATAAATTAAAAACCCTGATCCCTGAATATGTAGGAAGCGACACTAATGCAGATATTTTATTTTCTTCTTTTACTTAAATGTTTTTAAAAAAGTTTAAATATTAAAATATTAAACAGAAAAATATTAAAACAACGTTTACCCTCTTTATTACCTCTCTTTACATTATAAAACTCATTTCTAAAGAAAAATCTGTACTTTAACTTTTTTATATGGGAAAACTCGATAATAATAACTAGTAAATGATAGACAAGTAAATATTTAAAGAATTTTTCATACCAGAAATACAAGTGATTAAATTTACTATGGTTACTTTAGTACAATTATTTCTATAATGCAAAGATTATCCTACATCTTTTGAAAATCAATGCATGAAACGAGAGTTTAATCTTAATTTTAAAAGTAGAATTTTATGGGTGCACTTTTCTATTTTTAAAAATGTATACATTCGCATATCTTAAAACTCATTATGGTTTTCAGTATAAAAATTCCTCCCTACAAAAGTGTTATACTTTAATGTTCCACGACAGATTTTAAAATCTTTGACTTAAGAAAAAATTGTAACAAATAGCGTGTTTAATATTTAAAAGGATGCAGTAATCTTTGCAGATTTAACAAGATAACGTTAAATAAGTTTTAAAGAACTGGTTTCTCTTATGGCATCGGATTTTATTTATTACTATAAGATTATTCCGAAAGTAAATAGATTAAAGAGTGTTTTGTGAGAAGCTTTTCTAATATCATTCTATATCTAGGAGGATAGTAACTTTTTTGCGAAATTTAATTAGAGTGAGTTGAAAAAGTTGAAAATTTTTATCAAAATCACAATTTAGAAATTTTAATTTAGTTTCGTTTAGAGCGCTGCCGTCCACTATTTCCCTGTTGTTGAGACCACGACTTACTGCTTAAAGTCAATTATGACTAGCTATGAACATCCACGTTAGCTCTTTGATTCGAAACTACAAATTCCGATACCGAAGATCTGTGCTCTAGCAATCCACCATCAGTTTAAAAAAGAAATGTGCAGGAAAAAATTAACGAATCTAAATTATGAAAATTAGTTTCTAATTCATAAACCTCTAACAAAGGTATAGTATGTACGGTATTTATTTTGTGATAAAAGACAAATGATCTTCGTAATAGTTTTAAATTTAGCCTCTATATTTTAAATGTGGACTTACAGATTATAAGACTTTGGAAAATTAAGGCTTTACAAAAAGTTTTAGTTTTCAAAGAAATTTAATTGAACGCAAACTTATCAATTCAGATGCATGCTCAAATTGTGCCAATTTAAAGAAAAAATATCCATGCTTACTAAGCTAAATTCCTTAATATAAAACAAAACTCGGCTTAAATCGTGATATTTTCATGTGTTAAAGTTTTTAATGTTACTTAAAATTGCCATTTATATTATTTATTTTTAAATTGAACAAAACTATTTTTGCATAAGACAAAATTTAACCTTAATTTTAAAAATTTGAGAATCCGATTATATAACTAGTAAATAATGGACAAGTAAATATCTAAAAGCTTTTCATGCCAAAAATAGATATCTGAGTGCATTTGTTATAGTTATTCTAATACGATTAATTTTATAGTAAAAGAATTATTCTTCATTTTTCTAAAAATAAAAGCGTTATCTTTTATGAAACACAAATTTAATCTTAGTTTGAAAAGTGGGGTTTTAAAGCTATATTTTTAAAAAATGTTGAAAATGCTTTTATTTATGTGTTGCTCATATCTTAAAACTAATTATGATGATTTTTGAGTATGAAAATTGGACACCGACAAAAGTGTCATGTTTTAAAATTCGACGTCAGTTTTGCAAATTCTTGACAAAGAAAAATATGTAATAAACATCGCATTTAATAGTTGAAAGAATGCAGTAATCTTGAAAGATTTGACAAGATTACGTCAAGTAAGTTTTAAAGAACTATTCTATATTTCTTATCGGATCGGACTATATTTTCTATTATAAAAAAGGTTTTTCAAAAGTAAATATTTTATACAGAATTGAAAAAACTTTTATAATACCCATCAATATTTAGGATCATTATAATAGTTTGTGAAATTTTATTAAAATGAGTTGAATATATTTATCAAAACAAGACAGCATTTTTGTCAAAATAACATAAATAAGAAATGGGAGGGTAAAAAATCAACGGATCTAATTCATGGCTTGTTTATATCTCATTCCTGCATCACTAAAAGCCTTATTCCAACGTCAACATGTACCTGTTGAAAAGTAACAGATTCAGTTTAGGATTATTTTTCTTGTTGAATATGTTGCGTATTTCTCATATAACTACGAAAATTTTTCGACTAGTTAAAGGCCTTATCACACATCAGCGTGAACCGAAAAAAACCGGTCGAAAGTTTTTTACTGTAGCACAAGAAATACGCCTAATCTTGCGCTAATTTCTTGTGTTTCACGAAATATTCTATTCAATTTACTTTAGGTTCAAGCTAATAATTATTCGATCAGCTGAAAATCAGTTGAGAAATTTGCCTGATCTTCAATGGAAAAATGTATCTTAACCTGTATGTGTTGCTTTTTCTACACGTTCATATAAGGCAATATCACGCCGTGTCACTAACTACGTTAATTCCTTTCCCAGTTCACTTGTAGCCAATAGGCAACTAATATAAGGCAATGCCATGTAGCATGAGACAACTAAACTTATGGAAAATTTAATATTAATTTTAAATGGAAGGACAAAATATTGGTTGCCTATTGGCTATTTTAGAAATACACATGAACGAGGAAGGGCGTTAAAGTAGTTAGTGACACTGAGTGAAATTCCCTTATTGATATGAGATACGGTGTTAACAAAGCAAGAGCACATACGGTTTCAAGTAAGTGATAAAGGAAGTGAGTGATCTTCAAGGTAATTTAAAATTTTGCCTCTATATTTTGCTTATGGATTTACAGACTATCGTATTTCTGTCGTTAAACATGAGATCATTTTCCCACACTTTAACAGCAAGCCTTTGCCATCAGAGCAAGTCAATTTCATTAACTTTATGATTTTGCGTTGTAATGATCCATTGCTTAATAAATATTACATCCTATAACGTTTCTCAAAGAGAATTTTCTTCTCCCTGGTTTTTCCCTGTGAAAATAAAAATAAAGCATTCAGAATATTAAATTCTATAAAGTGTAAGCTTATTTCGAAGACTCAGTTCTCTAAAAGGCAACAATTTAAAATTCAAAGTTTTCGTATTCCATCTTAATGTTTAATATTGCTCTGAAAAATTTATTGTACATCACATGAATTCGGAATTTGTAAAATTGGTACAACAGGCACGTTATTGGTTGAGACAGGTGTAATATGGGTGTGACATAGGTTAAAAACTATATGAAATGTAAAAATAGCAATATCCCAAATCTTAGAAATTCGAGTTATTACTCTATAAACGCATTAACAACAAACCACAAAACATCCTTTAATAATCTCTTTCACCCTCTAGGTCAATAATATAAATATTATTCTGATCACGTTATATAATACTTTCGATGCACTGAATAATCACTAAATATATCTCCTGGAGGAATTTGGATAAAATTTGAGCGTCGTGAACTCATAGCACTTTCGCCTCATTAGGTTTGGGGAAACAATTACAAGGAGCATCGCAATTTCTTAATTAACATCCGACTCGCTGTACATCGTTGTCAAATATTTCGTGTCACAGTGCAGTGCAGATGCATTAAACCCATGAATCATCCTTGAATATTCTTAGCTACTAAATTATATCTAGGGTAATATTCTCTATGACATTTGGTTTATTTAATAATCATGTTATTCAATTCATATTCTTGCAATAAAAATTCGAGTTTTGGGGAGACTACCGAAAGCACCATGACTTTGGTTGATTTATAAATGCATTGAGGAAAGTAAATATAAATAAAAATTATTTTTAAAAACATTTACTGCTTTTAACAAATTAACTAAACTAACTAAACAAACTAAAAACCAAAAACTAACTAAATTATATCTAGGGTAATATTCTCTTTGACATTAGGTTTATTTAATAATCATGTTATTTAACTAATATTATTGCTATAAAAATCCGAGTTTTTGGGAAGACTACCGAAAGCCCATGACTTTGGTTAAATTATAAATGCATTAATGAAAATTAATATAAATAAAAATTATTTTCAAAAACATTTACTGCTTTTAACAAATTATGCTTCTAAAAATCGCTATTCAGAAAAAAATGACATACTTTTCTCTCATAAGTATTCGATCATCTGAAAATCAGTTGAGAAATCTGCCTAATCTTCAATGGGAAAATGAATCTTAACCTGTATGTGTTGCTTTTTCTACACGTCCATATAAGGCAATTTCACGCCGTGTCACTAACGACGTTAATGCCCTTCCCAGTTCATTTGTAACTAATATAAGGCAATTTCATGCATTTTTATAAACTCATTAGGGATTTTAAATCCACAAATCTATTTTTTAAATTCAGATGTTATTGCCACTGATAGAAAAATTGAAGCCTTGAAAGATTTGTATTTTTTATTGTTATCCCTATACTTTTCGTAAGGAAATATAAAATAAAATTTTTAAACTAACATAATGCTAACACATCATTCTAACTCAATAATTTTTTTAGTTAACTTACTTGCACTAAAAAAGAAGTGATTGTAGGATGCATAAGAGCTTTTAAGTATATAGCTTTTTATCAACGCACGAAATAATGATTTAAGTCATGGAGAAAATAAGGTCAGTACCTTCTGAACTTGAATAAAAAACTGGGTTAAGGTTTATTGCCAATAAAACAATATTCCTTTTTCACAAAAGGGCAGTAAAGTAAGACATAATTAGTTTAAGTTTCAGGCGTATAATTATACCTGCTGAGTTATAACTAGTGTAGAAAATGATGTATGAATAAATATCTTGATAAAAAATAAATGCTACTGTTCACAAATTGGAATTCTGGGTGTTGTTTTATTCCTGTAAAATACAGAATCCTATAAATAAACAAACATGCAATTTAGCACAAAACTAAACGTTCCACCGACCTTTACAGGTTCTGAATTTAAACTTTCGCTAGACACGTTTCAATAAACTCATAACACGCTAAAGTAACAAACATGGTAATTTAGAATGCTAATTTGCATTGCCATAGCAACTCCCTCTTCTTTTACACAATGAATACTAAAAGAATGACATAAAGTATTTTGAATTTACTTTCGAATTTCGAACAATGCTAAAAGACAAAACAGAATGCCAGAAAACAAAATTCCCATAATAAACATAACTACTGCACTAAAAATAGTAAAACTATTTTATGTATTTCTTACCCACTTATAAATGTTCGTTTCAGTTGGTAAAATTACAGTTAATTAATACAATTACCTTTAAGTAACATTGAAAGTGTAGTGAGAGATAACCCAGATAATTAAAATAAAAGTTAATTTCTGTAATCTAACCTACCACATAATTATTTGGCTTCATTAGGAAATTGCATACCAATAGAAAAATGCTTTTTTTATTTAAACACATTAGCTATTTATTTTGGTGTAAACTAGATATTTCTAGATTATATATTTTGGCTAAATACAACGGGAATACATATTTTCTCTAAATAATTGATTTAACGTTTAAAAAAGAGAAATATATTCAAATAAGAGGAATTTTTTTCTAATAAATCCATTCATGATTTAAAAATAAATACAGTGGAACTTCGAAAAGTAGTTTTAGCAGAGCTCGTGGTGGGCATCCATTCAGTGGTTGATGTAACCACCCTTAACATTCCTACAAAATTATCCTGTTTTAAATTCTATTCTAATTACATTTTAAACTTTGTCTTTAAATTATTTTTTACAAATGTCGCATTTATAAATATGTAAACTCATGTTGTCTCATGTATTACTATCTTACTAAAAAGCGATCTTATAGGGATAAAAATATATACATTAAATGAAAAGTTCATAAAATATTATACCTATTAAGTTATGTAGGTCAATATAAATATTTTATTTTCAAACTGAAAAGATATACATTGTAGTTATTAAAGTAACATTTGAAACTATATGTTCGTATGCAGCATGGTCAATTCTAACGCAGATATAAAGTCATAGATATTGGATTCCTTATTCGCCAACGGTATAAGCCCACATAATATCCATCGTAATTCTTTTACACTGTTATATCATATCAAGTTCCTTTTTTGAAGCTTTATGTTCTGCTTTTAATCTTAAAAAGTCGTACAAATAAGAGAGTTCCCATTTTAAAACACTGTTTCTAGAATCCCTTTAAAGCTGTGCCATATAAATATCATATGTTAAACTGGTAGAGAAGTTTTTAATATATGTATATACAAGGTAAGAATAATCAACCAAATAAATACCAGAAGGTGAACTCTCCAAAATTTTGTAACAGCTGAAATCATGAATCTCTGAATGGCAGTGGGCGTAATTAAACTAATTTCATTAGTGAAAAGGTCTATCTTTATATAAAAATCTTACTGTCCATTTCAGAATCGATTAGGCACCTTAGTGGGATTTTTCTGGTTTACTCCATATGTAACACAAATATGAGCAATCTAGCCACACAAACTCCTGGGATGCAGCCTTTTTCAATAAGCGTGTACAATGGAAATCTATCTGGGGTCAATTCAGACGTGATTAAGTAATCAGCAATCCTGTTTGAATAATTAAAGAATTTCAAGGTACCCAGCTAAAAAGTGAAAGTTAATCCTTATGTCAATAACGTTTGTCCCACCTAAGGACAAAATTATCGAGCTTTCAGGATGTAACTTTTTTCTAAACGAATAAGCGAGGATCGAACTCTTTCACTGAGCCTTGGGCAAAGCCAGATGTCACAAAGCAATCAACAAATCCTTGTTAAATAATGGAGTACAACCCAGGATTTTAGCTATTGGGAGGTAAAGCTTAATGTTTATGTCAATAGCATTTGCCCTACCTAAACACAAAATCAAGTTTAAGTATATTCTTTTTATAATAGTTAACATAAATGAAAAAAAAATTTGGCTTGTTCTCGAATAGTTTTTACCGTATGTTCTTACATAAGACTATCACTTGAAATATTTTAGAGAGATTATTTAATAATATACTTTGAAATCATGCTAAGTTATATTACAATATGACAGTGCTTTTCAGATTTATTGAGCATTCATTTACAACTGTTACCGAAAATCGCAAACGTAACATCGCTACTTGGCCTATAGATTCGATTTGTTAAATGTATTCATTTCCGACTTTAGTACGAAGAAAACTGCTACATTTTCGCAATTTTGCTTGTGAGTATTTGTATGTTTATCAAAAGGGAAAACAATGTTACGGTAAATATGTTAAAATGAAGCTTCGTATGTGTATTTTACAGCAAAATTTTAGACCTGCATCAGTTACAGCTATCGAAAGATTAAGACCAAATCTTGTTACTGACTTAAAATTTTGCTGTAAAATCCACATAGTAAATTTCATCCCTTTAGCTCATTTCATTTTCCAGATGTCTTACCTGCACACAGGCAGACACATACATACAACCCTAATTCAGAAAATGTATGAATACTTTTTGTAATTAGGTCAATATCGAACACATTCACCAAAATCTCAAAGTGGAATTTTTTAGATTACAATATTCTTTATTCATACGAAAAAATTAAAAGTATCACTCTCTATTAAAAAAAACCAGTAAATTACACCAAATGGTTTCAAACCGCAAATACTCAGCTATATTTCACACATTTTAACAACTTTTATGTTGGATTTGACATTTAAGAATTTAACAAATGAGATGAAGAAATACTTATGCACTCAATAATACCTACGAAATCCCTTTCATTCCTTCTTGTCACGATTATCGAGAGATGAAACAATAGAATATATTTATAAGTATTACTTGAATCTACAGAAGCCAAGAAATTTCTTGGAAGATGCTGTATTATAATTAATAGAATCGGAAAATGGGAAATGATGCAGAACAAACATGAAAGAAAATCCGCTTAACGCAGTAATGAAACAGAAAATGAGAAACTCCTTAACATTTCAATTAATTTTCGTAGTTTATAGCATTGTAAATGCTAATCACAGATTAAAATATTTTGCAGATTCTAATTTAAACCAGTGTTTTACATCTGTTTAATACTTAAGTCAATCAGAAATTTTATTAGCGAACAAGGGTTTCAAATAATTACTTTCTTTTCAACGTTTGTAATGTGAAATTTCTGTAATCGATAGTTTCAGATTTATTCTAAATACAATAATTCAACTCCGTAGATAAAATTCCAGAAGGCTCAGTGCCAGTAAACTGACTTAATTTCTGTTCCTGATTAAGATCAAAGTTTATGTCCCTGCAAACGGACTAATCTGTATAGAATATATACATATAATTGATGTCTATGCCATTTCACCTGTATTGCGAAAACTGGCAGTAAGAAAACTATTACCTTTCTTTTAAATGGAATTCTTTTCTAGACAGAGTATAAACAAATATATCTCAGGGATTCAGGTGATTTATAGTCTATGTGCGTGTAAGTACACATAGAAAGAGAGAACAGAGGGGATCGTGAGAGATTGAACACAATTCTTCTCAGTAAGCTTCAGTGAAATGAATAAAGCTTTTCAATGGATAACTCCCCAGATCTAACTAACTTAGCCTCAGTAAAATTAACAATTTAGATAATTGAAACGAATCTTTCTCTGGAGATTAAAACGGGTTTAAAATGTCTGAGGCCAGTACAACTATTAGGCGGTCTGTTTTTGGAAAACTACTGTCTACTAGTTTGCAACACGAAGGTTAATGAAAATGGTAAGCTGATGCAGAATGTCTACGACAATCATTGACAGAAACGGAATTTGATCTTGTGAACTGCTCAAGTATCCGACACAAAAAATAAATAAATATATAAAAAAAGCTATCTTCAACAACACAGTTATGAGCAGCACAAAATATTTTATTAACGTTAATTATTTTTCATTGTTACACTATTGGAAACACCCGAAATTGGCAGGTAATATATTTCGTTCACATGAACTGATACAGCCATACAAATTTCATACAAAAACCATACAATTATTTTGTATTTGCGATATTATGGAATTGCGATACTTTAGATGAGCGATATTTGGGACTGCAGATATAGCGGTAATATTTTGGACGGCGTTATTTTCATCGGATTCTGTTAATTCTGCAGTAAATTTAAACTGTTAATATCTCGTAATTATTAAAAGATGTTTTCAAAAATAAATTTCTCCTCTGAAAAGGAAACTTTTACAAAAATACAATTGCTTCATCATAAATTATATAAAATATTATATAATACAGTTAATTGTTTTAATATTTTAAACGGCATTAATGCTTACCAAACTATACATAAGAAATATACATGTAGGAGTACCTAAAATTAAAAATGTATATTTTTAATCAACATAAAATAAATACATAAATCCGTTTTATGGCCTTATAAATGTGTATTATCACTGGTATTTATATCTTTAAAACGCCATGAAACTTCCATTTCATAAATCACTTCTCTTGTATTTTAACCATAATTCAAACACAAAATTATACCTCGTGTGTTCTCAGAAAGAAAAATGTTTTTGTAATTATACTTTCTGAAAACACACTATATTGTCAAGTATCTAATACAAAGATATGTTGAATCTACTTAAATTCAAATTGTAAATTTCGTATAACTATTAAAAAACTAGTATAAATATTACATGTTAATTTTTTAAACGCATTTTAGTATCTTAATAGCAAATGTTTACAAAGAAAAAGTTTTAGTATAAACTAGCCTAAAATACTGTAGAATATAGTTCCTTGTCTTGACATTTTAACCGGGATATACATAAGAAATGTACAATTGAGGAAAGTAGAAAATATTCAAGGATACATTTTCATAAGTAGCTATTAAAATATATTCAACTCTTTTTTACATATTTTAGTTCTAGTTATGAAGGAATAAATACAGTCTTAAGGAGACATGGGACTTTATATCCTGGTTTTTAAATTATTCAACTTTAAACCGCATATTTAAAATGAATGTAAATAATGTCTTCGCATAAAATATAAGATTGAATACATGGTTGAAGGTTTTAACCGTATGTTTAGTATTTATATAAAAACATTACTATTATACAATATTACAATATTATAATACTGTTATTTAAAATTGTACAAGGTTTTACCATTATTCAGTCGTTCTTTCGAAATATTACGAACTCTGTAAAGCGACAAAATATTTTTCAAATAAATTATTCAACTTTAAACCGTATCTTTAAAACGAATGTAAATAATATCTTCGTATAAAATATAAGATACTATAATCTACGAAAATAAAAGAGAGTTTTATAAAAATAGAAAAATATTTCCTAATATTTGAGATATCCCACAGAATTCTTCAAATGGGTTTGCCCTCAGTTCATTGCATATTAACTTAATGATTGAAGGTTTTAACCGTATGTTTAATATTTATATAAAAACATGACTACAACATTATAGTACTGTTATTTAAAATTGTACAAGGTTTTATCAAATTCTCTAGCTCTTTCAAAATATTACACATTCTGTAAAGCGACAAAATATTTTTAAAATAAATTATTCAACTTTAAACCGTATCTTTAAAACGAATGTAAATAATGTCTTCGTACAAAATATAAGCTACTATAATCTACGAAAATAAAATAGAGCTTTATAAAAATAGCAAAATATTTCCTAAAATTTGAGACATCTCAAAGAATTCGTCAAAAGTGCTCTCAGTGCATTCCATATTAACTTAATGATTGAAAGTTTTAACCGTATGTTTAGTATTTATATAAAATCAAGACTACAATATTATAATACTGTTATTTAAAATTGTACAAGATGTTACCAATATTCTGTCGCTCTTTCAAAATATTGCGCACTCTGCAGAGCAACAAAATATTTTTAAAATTTTAATAAATAATGTCCAAAAATTTGGCAAAACATTTGAAAAAATAATACATCTGAAGTCTACAATACGGCAAATAAAGATCAAACAAAAAAAAAATAAGTTTTAAAATATATAAATAAAGTAAAAACAAAAAACAAATTTTAATGAAGTAAAATAATTATTAAATTGTAAAAATGTAATTTGATTAGAATGAGCACGTCTTGATTGACCTTTTTTCAGGTTAAAAAACATCTCGTATTTCGCTCGAATCATGCATTTTGAAGGTCCCTTATCCCCTTAACGTACACGTATTAAAAAAAGCTTTACGTTAATTTAACGTTTTAATATTCACACGTCAAAGAGTTTCAGGGAGAAATAACACGAAAACCCACAATAACCTCTCTCAAAGGATGTTAATAAACCCAATTAGAGGACAATCTGAAGTGCCTGCTTCTTACTGTGAACAAGGTAATAGGATATAGCTAGTCGTCCATTCAAGGCCAACAATACGAAAGTGTTTGGTTGTTGTTTGATAAGTCAGAGATGGAAATTGATATTGAAGAAGGAAATTTCTACTCCGGAAATGTGACGTAGAATAATCGTCGCTGGACGTATGAATGTAAATAAAAACTAGGAAAACTTTGAATGGACAAGGAAGCTAACATCTGACCACCACCACTTACCGATAGACATCAGAAACATGCGAGCTTTTCGTTATGTTTTTATCTAAAGTGTTTTCCTGTTAGTAGATAAGTTACACTGTCACAACTTTTCAAAGGACAAGCAATTGTAAATTATAGAACAAGTTGTGAATGGGTTGAGAGTAACATAATAAAAACAAAACGTAAATGCTGCTCAATGAATAGATTTTACAGTGAAGAAGTTTAATATTTACACTTTTTATTTTAGATATAAGCAAATATTTCTGTAGAATTTTTTAATATATTAGAATTAAAACAATGTTACATGCATTAATTTAATTAGATATTAAACACTTCGGTCACAAATCATGGATTTTGTTTTTATTCAGTTAACTAATTAAATGCTAATAAAATCTATAAAATATATTTAATGGGCAAAAACATATTTGAAAATTACTTTTATTTTATGAAACAAAATAATATTAAACACATACTTTGTATAAAGTAACATTTTTCTCACAAAAAATATAAAGACACTGAGACATGGTTGTCTCTATAAAAACAGTGAATTTATTAATCAGCTTTTTCTGAAAAAATTTACTTACCAATTTTTTCAATTAAGTAGAGTCATATTTAAAGGGGATTTACTAGCTTTAAAAACGGTTTTTCAGCCAGAAAATCCATTTTCTATTTTATGCAGTTCAAAAGACAACAATGTTTTAAGTTTTGAAATTAATTTGAATTGTGTTTCTACGATCATGATGACAACTGGAGATTTAGTAACTTTAGTAGAAATCTATTCTTTAAGTTAACCCCGGAATTAGTCGTTATTTCAACACCCAAATCCTTCCTTTCAACATTTTTCATTAATTTAAAATTTTAGTAAATTAAGTTTCTCAAATATATGTTACTTTAGAAATATATTCTTATTATACTGTACCAATTTGCATTTTATTAATTTTTGGTGGTCTGTATGTAATTCTTTTCTTCTTGCCATTTATCAGTATTGATCCAAATAAAGTGACATTGTTGAGCGATCTTCTTCAAAATTCAACAGTTTGGGGTATAATAACTTTTAGTTTATTATTGATTTCCCATTTTCATACAATTCTAAAATAATAACATTTTCAAGAGCTTTGATTATTTTCCTTAATCTTTTAAAAGAGCTAATTTTTAAGTTTAATTTCATTCTTCCCCATGTTTATTCTCACGTTTAAAAAGGAAATGACTACACTTTTCTCGTTAGATAAACTTTGCAGATTATTTTATACTAATACGTCTATCCTAATTGCAAGTTGTCCAATTCTGAAAGTGCAACCAGCAATCAGGCATAGGATTTCCAATGTGACACTCGAGCCTTTAAAAGTTGAAAACTCCAGCTTTAGAGAAATTCCAAAATTTTAAATTGTGTAATAAAGATAGAAACAAAATCCTTCAGAAAATTAACTAATTTAACAGGCTTTACACGAAATTTGCTCACACACACACACACACACACACACACGCACGCGCGCTCGTGCGTGCGTGCGTGCGTGCTTGCTTGCTTGCTTGCTTGCTTGTGTGCTTGCTTGCTTGCTTGCTTGCTTGTTTGTTTGTTTGTTTGTTTGTTAATTTTCATAGTAAAGAAAATTGTTTTTATTGATTCTCCAAAATACACTTCAGTTACTCGCTAGATATCTGAACTGCACATTCAAGATATAATTATCAAGTTACGAATAAATATACATAACCTAATTATCTGCTTTTACACGAAATCTTTTAAGCCAGTTAAACATATTAAATGTCATGGTTAATTTAAATTGCTCTTATTACTTCTCCTAAACAATAATACGCTTCTCAAAAAGTATCGTGGGGGCAAAATATTAAGTGAAATGTCAAATAATAGATGCGAAAAGCTAAATATTAAATTTAATGATATAAATCAGATATATGTATTGAAAATGTTCAAAAACAGTCATTATATTTGTATACGTTAAAAATACTCCTGAAATAGAATACACTAAAATTTTTCAAAGCTTTTAACAGCAGTTCTTTGGAACAGTAACATAAATTTAGCTTTTCAAATTGATTCAAAAGCAATGGTATACAGAATCAAATTCTTGTACGAGTCTAAATGATTTAACTGTCAGTATGTACAATGCCAAGAGACGTGAGCAGCAGTTTTTACCTACTCACTTTGATAGTGTAAACTTCAACGATATGAAAAATAAACAGCCTTATATTTTTTACTGTTAAAAATATTTTCTGCAATGGAATATACTAAAATTTTTTCAAGCCCTTAACAGATTTCTTTGATACATTAACACAGTTCTAACTTTCTAAATTCATATGAAAACAAAGGTATACATAATCTAATTCTTGTTCGTATCAGAATGATTTAACTGTCAGTATGTTCAATGCCAAGAAACGTGAGCGGCAGTTTTTATAAAGCAGTTGTTGTAACATGGCAAGAGAATTCTATTTACCTACAAAGTATGGAGGTGTGAACTTCAGTGCTATATATCACTTTCTGGGTCAAAAAGAAAAAGAACTTTTACGTGCGAAAACACTCGCTTGTGGAAAGCTTTAATACCTATTTCCCTCACATTCTTGTAGTGGGAAGAAGATATTTCTGAAACGTATTTAATAGTATAAAACAGTGGTTTTTAAACTTTTTTTGCCGTGACACCTGTAGGGCTAAAAAAAATTGCTTCACAGCTACCCTTAAATTGGTAAAATGCAAACTTAATGTTAGTTTTATCTTTAATGCTATAAATGAAAGTGTTTGGATGACCGTTTTCAATTTTTCCATTATCACTATGCGAAGTTGGATTAATTTTACCCCCAAATCACTCGACTTAAAGTTATTTCCCCGTCACTCTTATCGGAAAACAGTTTAAGAACGCGAATATAAAATATTATATAAAGCTAATTTTAAATTTGTTTTGGAAATATAAAATAAAAACAATTAAAACTGAATTGAGAAAAAGTTATCTGTCACTAAAAGATATTTTAATTGGGAAATTTTCTTTCTTTTGATACCTCGGTTGTTTCAATTGTCTAATAGATCTGCAAAATGAAACTATATCACAGAAATAATGAATATACGATGACTATAGTTTGTGCCACTGGATCACCAATTCATCTTTGTAAGGGTTAATAAAAAAAAATTATAGCATTTTGAGGATATCTATAATTTTGAATTGTTTAAGAAAGGATAATATTTATTTATAAACTGATAATTAAAATATTTACTGTATAATTGTAAAATATATTTTGTAATGAAATGTAAATATCCCCGTAATATAAATTCTGTTCTCTGTTAAAATAAATATCAATAATAAAAAAGTATTTCCAGCAAATAAAAAATAATTTTTCGGCTTGGAATCTAATCCAAGCCGCAAGCTTAAAAAGCCGGGCATTTTTTTAGAACCACCAGCTATTATGTTAAAGGAAAATAGGATAACAAAGGATAGATGATGTATAGAAATTTTGAATGTTTTAATAAACTGTTAATATTTATAAACTAGAAATGCAATGCGGTCACTGCACCGGAATTTTATTTTCTCTTAACACTTCATTTATTAAGATTGCTTATGTAGGAATAAAATAGCTTTACCCATACATAATGTATATGCTGTCATCACGACACTCCTGGTACAGCATCAATAAATTACACAAAACACGCATGTAAAGGCGTTACAATATTTTTCATCATAAAGTGAATGAAATTAAAACAATTAACTCAAAAGACCTTTAAAATAACTAAAATATTTTTATACAAAATAAAATGTTTTATAAAGACAATACTTGTACTTTAATTTTTTAAATTAACATATAGTTTTACGCTAACAGAAACAAAATGCAAAATCTCTCAGATTCCTTATATTAACAGCTATTATTAATGAAAATACTTTTTATTAATTCTGTAAAAAAATTATAAACTCTCTAAATTTAAACTGTTATAACACAAATTAAATACCAGTTATCACAAAATATGTAGCTAAAATAACTGATATTAAGTGAAATTTTTCTAACTTTTTCTGGATATTAATTGTGAAGTTTGCATTGTAAATAAATTCTACATTGTAAATAAGAATTTTTTAAATAAGAAATAGAGGGATATAAATTAGATGTATCTAATGCAAATGTAAATAAGCCAATATTTTTTCAAAGATGAAAACCTTTTAAGAAAACAAATTCTAAGCTAAAATCTATAAAGTCTAGAATTTGTAATTGAATAATAAAGATAGAATAACATGCTTTCAGAAATTATGTAACTAAACTATCTGATTTTACGCAAAATCTTTCAAGTCTGTTCTACATATTTATTGCCACTGTTAAACTAAACTGCCTTTTTTATTCTCTGAATCTTTTACATAATTGTCTAAGAAAATTTTGTCAAATAAACAGCAACTGTTTGTAAAGAACTATATTGATACAAATCAGTCTTGTCTTGTCTAGTCTAGTCTAGTCTAGACCAGACCAGTTCAGTCTAGACCAGTTCAGTAAAAGTTATAATACTATATTTCTTACTTATAACTCTTAAGTCCAAATAAATAAACCCAGATAAATAAAATAAGTAAATATTCGCAGTTAATACATTTTAAAGAGAAATTCTATGCTAAAAGATATAGATAAAAGATAGAATTTTAAACAGAATAATAAGGATAGAATGACATGCTTTCTGAAAATACTTAACTAAACTAATTGGTTTTAGGCAAAAATCTTTCAATTCATAGTTCTATACTTTCTACAGTTAATTAAGTTGCATTTTTAATTCTCTTAATTATCTATAAAATTGTTCAGGCAATGATTATAATACAAATAGCAAGTGTTTGTAATTTCAAATAAGAAATGAAGGACTGTAAATCAGATGTATCTAATGAAAGAGTAAATAAAACCCGGATTCCATTTCAGTTAAAATTATTTTCAAAAATTATAAAGAAGATTTCAAAGCTTTTAACAGCATTCCTCTCATAGAATAAAACAGACCTGGCGTTTTAAAAGGATTAGAAAGCAATGTCATGTAGAATCAAACTTCCTTCAATGTCAAAGTGATTTAGCTGTCAGCATGTTCAATATCAAGAAACGTGAAGGGCAGATCATATAAATCAGTTGTAACATATGGTAAGCATGTTTAATTTACCTACAAACTATGATAATTTAAACTTCAGTGCTATACATAATTTTCTGAGACTAAATTAAACAAAATTCAGAGTTCACGGCAATCCGGTTTTAGAATCCATAAATTATACACAACATGTATATAAGTGCTTGCCGATATTTTCGTCATTAAGATGAGGAAATTAAGAGAATAAACTTTGGAGAAATTTAAATAATTGAACTATATTTAAAAAAAATTAAAGTAACCCGTTTTACAGAGATATCCTTGAGATTTACATTATATTATCAAAATACAATTCTTAGCTACAAAAAACTGTAATTTACTTGCAAAATTTGTCAGTTTTGTTATGTATATTTAACAATCATAATTAATGAAACCAGTTTTATTGATTATGTAATAAAAAAGTGATAATATAACCAGATTTTAAGCAAATATATAACTAAATTAACTGTTTTGAGGTGAAACTGACACGCATGTTTTACATGTTAATTGCCGTCATAAAACTAAATTACGCTTTTTGTTCCTCTGAAACATTTTTAATACAAAAGGCTTCTTAATATGAATAGCCAGTGTTTATAACTTCAAATAAGATGACTTCAATGTAGAGATATAAATAGCATACATGAAATGAAAGTTTAAATAAAACAGTATTTCATCGCACTCGAAATACTTTCTAAAAAGGAATTTTATGATAAAATCTATAGAAATTCTCGAGAATTTTAAGCTGAATAACAAAGATAGGTTTTCTAACTTTCAGAAAATATGCAACTAAATTAACTGCATCATCAATATATGTATCATGTCTGGCGATATATATATATATATATATATATATATATATATATATATATATATATATATATATATATATATATATATATATGTAAGGAAAATTCTCAGGGGTTTTCAAAACTTAAATCAAGGGTAAAAATTCCCGCGTCATTTTCCATTCCCCTTTTTAACCCCTAACCTAAATGGACCACTGGGGCTACAGGTTACGCCCTCAGAGAAGGGGCCTGGCCAATTATAAACCTACATGGCCCTAGCGGACCATTTAGGAAATTTCCAAATAAAAAGGAGATACACGCTAGCGGAGACAGATTTTTCTAGAGATATTTTCCCACAGATGTTGACCCAAGTGTTTAGTGTCTTGTTCATAGAACTTCATGCTAGCTGACCCTTCAGTTTGTCCCTATGATGAAGTGGGAACCCGTCCTTCAAAGTTATCTTAATAAAGGTCTTTAGCTAAAACCGTATCATTTTTATGGCCATGACTGCAGCCCCCCATAGAGAAGTCAGTCTCATTACACACACACACACACACACACACACACACACACACACACACACACACACACATATATATATATATATATATATATGTATGTACATATGTATATATGAGGTAAAAACTTAAAAGCACTACGTTATTATTAAAATTTTGTTATTATTAGTCATAAATTAACAATAGAGCAGTTGTGAATAACTAGCTATAATAAAATGGATATATAAATAGTATGAATAAATAGCTATAGTAATAATAATCAGCAAATCAATAGAGCAATATTATTATATTTGCTGTAATAAATATATTATTTTTTTCAACAGTAGATTTTATGAATTCCGCTGAGAGCGGCACAATTTTGCTGAAGGGCCGCCATTGGCTATCCCTGAAAAATATCGTCACAGTAAAATTGGATTAAGTTTTTTTTTAACGCTCCAAAATATTTAAAAAATATTCAGTGAAATTCTGCAATGTAAATACCAAATGTGTTAAATTTCTTATAAGATATGAAGTGATATAAAAAAGATGTAAAGAAGATGTAAATAAAACCAGTATTTATTTGCAGTTAAAAATACTTTCTGGAAGGAAATACTCTAAAAAGGTTTCAAAGCTCTTAACATCATTCCTATGATACAGTAAGTCTGATCTCGCTTTTTAAAATGATTCAATGGTATGCAGAATCAAATTCCCGTACTTTTCAGAATGATTTAACTGTCAGCGTGTTCAATGTCAAAATATGGGAGCAGTAGTTCTTATAAAGCAGTTGTTGTAACACATGATAAGAATATTCCGTTTAACTGCAATTTATGAAGCTTTAAACTTCAATGTTATACATCATTTTCTGTAGATAAATTAAATAAAACGCAGCGTTCACGGCACTCCGTTTTTAGCGTCAATAAATTACACACAACACGCATATAAGGGCGTTACGCTATTTTGCGCCATTAAGCGGAGGAAAATAACAGAATTATCTTTGACGATGACAGTGTCATGCCTTTCTTATTTTCCCACACACAACACTCCTACTAAGACAGAAAATGGTAATTAAGATAATTTTTCTTCTTCACTAAGCGCAAACGCATTTCATGCTAAACATCCAGATTCACTGTGCGAGGAATTGTAATACTATGGATAATGAAAGTATGAGAAAAACGTGTTTTCAAAAATCTTCACAGTAAAGCCATGATGAATTTTTTTTACTTTGAAAAATTTACACTCGAAACGCTACAATTGTTGACATAGTACCTTTCGAGATTTAAAATCTCCATTCTAACAGCCTTTTTTGAATTATTATAAATCAAAAAAATCTTCACCTTTTAGAATGAACTTTTTACACGTTTTTAATACATTTTTAGTTCTGAAATTACTTTCTTTTAAGTTCCATTATTTCAATTATTACATTTATTGAAATACCATACAAAATATACGCCTAATGAATGAATTTAAATTCATTTATCTCCAAGATAAATTCTAATATGTATATCAAAAAGTAAATTTTGTATTAATTTGATATAAAATATATTTTTTTATTGAATGAAAATACATTAAAACTAAAACTTTACAGAGATTTGACTCTTAAATAAACGTTACTAACTGTTAAAAACTTGAATTAAAAAATTTAGCCTTTACCATGGTTAAATATTAAGATACATATCTAGTTAAGATTCACATAATAAAAAAGATAACTAGCTTCTACTTATCATAAAAAATTAGGTCTGTATTACAAATTTCAAAAGATATTTAACGTGTAAGTGAATTTCTACTGTTTCACTAGTACATATTTTGTTTTTAATATATTACTTCATATAACAAAACTAAGTAATTTTATAAAATTAGAACCTTATTAAAGCCACAGGGAAGTGTTAAAAACTTGAATTAAAAAATTAGCCTTTACCATGGTTAAATATTATTATGCATAACTTGTTGAGATTCACGAAATCAAAAAGATAATTAGTTTCTACTTATCATAAAAAATTATTATCTGTTTTATAAATTTCAAAAGATATTTTATGTGTAAGAGAATTTCTACTTTTTCACTTGTACTTATTTTGTTTTTAACATATTACTTCATAAAACAAAGTTAAGTAATTTTATAAAATTAGAACGTTGTTAAAGCCATTGGGAAGTATTTATTTTTAACAGAGCAGGACTTTTTATTTTATATTGAATCGAAAATAGGATTAGTAATTAATACTTTTCAACTCGAAAGATAATATGTACCCTTAAAGTGGGAGTAATAACCATAAGAAGGAATGCTATGTATTTACACGCACAGACACAAAACAATTCTATCAATTTATTTAGATTTATTATTTACATTTTTTTGGGATGAAAAATCGGTCTTTATTAATTCGTAGCATATTTTTATGAACGATAATGTATATATATATATATATATATATATATATATATATATATATATATATATATATATATATATATGTATATATGTATATATATATATATATATATATATATATATATATATATATATATATATATATATATATATAGAGAGAGAGAGAGAGAGAGAGAGAGAGAGAGAGAGAGATATTAAAGGATCAAACCTTTAAAATTAAATTATGCACCAAAAACATAAAATCCTTCATTCCCAAAATTACAAGCTACGTGTAAACTTTCACAATGCAGTCAAATTTTAACAATTGAACTTTAATTGCAATTGAATTTTATTAAAAGAAACTCGTATTTTTAGTTGAATTTCCAGAACGTAGTGCCAGATAATGGTTGAAATAGGACACTGGATTTCCGTACCGAAGTAGGGTTTAAATCTCACTGATAGCTTTGATGTTACTTGTCATTTGGATTTCACTTTATTCTGTAGATCTCAGTCAAATTGATCCTTCTGTTTCTAAAATTTACTATACTGCTATAAAGCAAATTAATCCAAACCTTACAGTAAAATTTAATTGCAATTTATTTCTAGTTTAATAATTTTAACCGTATTATTGATTAATATAAAATAATCCGAGCGTTATTGTTTTAAAAAATATACTTCAAATTTAGCACATTGAAACCTAAAATGTTCTTTAAACGTTTAGTAGATTGTTAAATTACAGAATAAAATTGAGGGAAAACGAAAGAAATGCTTAATTATTATACATATTCTTTAAGAAAAATGAGCAGTGACATCAAAATAATCTGTGTGCATTATTCTTTAAAACATATTTATAGAATTCAGGACATTAACACTTAAACGTTCTTTTTAAACGCTAAGTAAATTGTTAAATATCAGATTAAAATGTAGAGAAAAAACAGAAAAAATTGTTTGGTTTTTTGGTTTGGTTTGGAGTGCTACGGTCTACTTTTTGCAACACAAGGGGAAAAAATTGTTTAAACATCATATATATATATATATATATATATATATATATATATATATATATATATATAATATCTTAGTATTAGTAAATTCAAAATGTTCCAGGTGCGTTATTTTTTTTAAATATTCAGCATATCGAAAATTGCACTTTTTAAAGTACAATTTAAAAAAAATTTTAAATTATAATGTAGAATGATGGAATAAAGCGAAAAATGTCTTTAAATATCCTACACATATATGTTTTTGTTATATAATATGTAATATACATTTATAATATATATGATATATATACATATACATACACACATATATATATATACATACATACATATATGTATATATATATATATATATGTGTGTGTGTGTGTGTAACAAATTAAAAAATATTAAAACATATAAATTAAAACATTCACAACATATTATAAATTTTTCATTCTATACAATCTGTGTATTAAAACATTTATTTTAAACCCAAACTATAGTCAAAATACATAGGAAGTTTAAAAGACTTTCTCCAAATTCAGTTTACAAAAGAAACCATCATGACTTTTCAAAGAGCAAAAAAAAGACGAGATATTTCATTTGCCTAAGATTTTTTTCAACCAAAATCAAATGGCACGAAATCTTTAAATTCTGTACTCAATGAAATCAGTCTCAAAAACTTTTAACTTCCTGAATTTTAAAAACCTCCTTTTTATTGTTCACACGGGAAAAAAAAAGGATTTTTTTATCAGTCATGATTGCAGTTTTGTTGGAATCAAATAAAACGTTTTAATCGTCTCTGGAAAGTCACATATCATTTATGCATTCATTAGATCTTTATTTTTTACTTTTTATTTTTATTTATTTTCGATTTTTCTAGGGATGGAGAATCGGGATGTATTAATAAACAGCATATTTTTAATCCCATAAATATTAGAGAATATATATATGATGGTCATAGATTAAATTCAAATGGGCAAAAGACTTTCATAACAGAAGAATGCATCCAAAAATATTAATCTTTGTTGTCCCCAACACCTTAAGGTACTTGTTTATTTTCAAAACCAAGTCAAATATTTAAGATGAATATTTTGCTGAAATAATTTTTTTTCTAGGATTTCTCCATCGTAAAGTAAAACGACGGCCAAATAGGTAGGATACTGTGTACGGTTCCAGGGTTTAGTTCAAATTCCACTTTTGCCACGGCTGATCATAGCCGTTCGGAATCATATTAATTTTTGTGGTTTTGCTCTAAATAACTCCTCGTGTTTCTGGCCGAACGATGGCCGATTGGTCACGGTGCTGGCCGTAGGTACCGGAGTTCATGGGTTCGAATCCCACTATGGCATAGATGTTCGTAGCCGTGCGGAATCGGCTTTATGCTGTAGGTCCCGGTCTCATTAGCAGTTGCAAAAAGTAGACCGTAAAACTCGAAACCAAACCTCGTGTTTCTGAAAATGAACCATAGCGCTCCAAATTATACTTCACAAAGCATCACTGTAAAATTTTTTTCTAGTTTTATGCTTTTTTTTCTCTTATTGGATAAATTCAAGATGTTCCGTACATAATCCTTTAAATATGTAAGCCATAATACATAATAATCTATGCGTTTTTCCTAAAAACTTGAAATTTTTTTGATCGATAATTTAAAAGAAAAAATAGAAAATAAATGTTAAAATATCGTTAGACTACAAGTAATTGATTCATATAAATTACATGTATTATCAACAAACTACAAATTATATCTTTTTAACCTATATCTGACTTGAAACCTTTAATTTTAAAACGTTAGAAAATGTACGTGGAAAGTTTCTTAAATAACTTTCAATAAATTCAGTTTTCAAAAAAACCACCAAATTTTTCAGCGAGAAAAAAAATCTTATTTGCGTAGAGTTTTTTTCCAACTGAAATCAAATAGCACGAAAACTTTAAATTCTATACACAGTGAAATCACTCATAAAATCGTTTAACTTCCTGAATTTATAAAAAAACTCCTTCTTTTTACTGAACATATGGGACAAAAAGAAGGGATTTTTTACTAGTCATTGGTTACAGCTTTGTTTGAGTGAAATAAAACGTTAAAATCATCTCTGGAAAGTCACATATGATTTATTCACTTATTTTTGAGGCCAAAAATCTTAGTTTTTTACCTTTTTTATTTCCATTATTTATTAATGCTTTCAGGCTCTGAGAATTGGGATATAATAATACGCAGCATATTTTTTATTGCATAAGTAATAAAGTATATAAAATGTGCATATATATATATGTATATATATATATATATATATAATGATACGCGAAATTAAAATTAATAAGGGAATTTTACAACTGTAAACAAATTTTAATAAAAAAATTTAAATAATTTCTTTACTATAAACTTCGTAAAAATAAAATTATTTATTTATAATCTGTTATTAATCACTTAAAGATTATTTTAATAAAAACAGTCTCTTGTTTTTATTGCACTTTCTCAGCTTAAAGCTGATAACCAAATTGGTAGGGCGCTATATTTCACTACCGGAGTTGGTTTTGAATCAGTCTTTAGGTTTTGGTCTAAATGAATTCTTGTGGTTTTATAAGTTGACCTCAGCGCTCTAAACTAAATTAAACCAATCCTCATTACATAACTTAAAGTCATTTTTTTTGGTTCCATGCTTTTTTTCCCATTGGTTAAAATGCCCCCGTACTTTTAAAACATTTTAAAGCGTTACATTTAGTATCAATTCATTTTCTGTAAGAATCTAGTATGTTTTTAAACATTAAGTATTTTGTCAAGTTACAAAAGTTGGAATATATGGGGAAATGTTAAAACATCATACAAATATAAATGATTTATATTAAGCCATATTAATTCCCCACATATTATAAACAATATTGTTTGATACAATGTTTTAAAACCATTATTATAATATCAAACTATAAGAAATATATACATGTAGATTTTAAAAGACTATCAATATATACCATTTACAAAAGAAAAGAAAATTCACCTTCATCTTGCAAACAACGAAAAATCTTTAAATTCTATACTCATTCAGATCACTCTGAAAAATATTTAACTTCCTGGATTTATCAAAAAACTTCTTTAAACTGATCACACGGGACATAAAGGAAGGTTTTTTATTTGTCCCTGGTTGAAGTTTTGTTTGAGTCAAATAAAACGTTAACATGGTCTCTGAAAAAGTTTAGATATGATTTATTCATTTAATACATTTTTACTTGTATTTAGTTCTTTATTTACGTTTTTTCTTGGGGTGCCGAATCGTGCTCTATTAATATGCAGCATATTTTTATTCTCATGAATATTAAAGTGTGAATGTACTACGCCAGATTTAAGGAGAAAAAGGACCTTGAAAATTGCAGACAAAAAAAAATTACTGTAATTTTATTTTTTTCCAAAAATATCAATGGACGTGTACATTTTCATAATGAAATCAGATGTCTTCAATGAACTTATTCTTTTATTCAAGCAAATTTTTATTTTTGTTAATCTTCTGAAATACAAATTGGAAAAATCCTTTTTTTCCGTTATATGTTTTTAGTTCATTAGTGATTTCGAAATGTTCCGGGATCTGAAATTTTAATACGTTGATTGTTAAAAACTTATACTTAAACGTTGTCTTATAACTAGTATGTTTTTAAACGCTGAGGATTATATTAATATTATAAACAGGCAACATTTGTTTGTACGTAGGGGGTTATTTCAGGCAATTTTGAAACAGATGATCAGATCAATCAGATGTTTTCAATTAATTTATTCTTTTATTCAAACAAATTTTTATTTTTGTTAATCTTCTGAAATACAAATTGGAAAAATCCTTTTTTCCCGTTATATGTTTTTAGTTCATTAGTGATTTCGAAATGTTCCGGGATCTGAAATTTTAATACGTTGATTGTTAAAGACCTTGTCTTATAACTGGTATGTGTTTTAAACGCAGAGGATGTTTTCACTTATATTAATATTATAAATAGGCAACATTTGTTTGTATGTAGGGGGTTATTTCAGGCAATATTGAAACAGATGATCAGATGAATCAGATGTTTTCAGTTAGTTTCTTTTATTCAAGCAAACTTTTATTTTTGTTAATCTTCTGAAATACAAATTTGAAATGCCATTTTATCTCGTTATATGCAAATTTTTATTTTTTGTTAATCTTCTGAAATACAAATTGGAAAAATCCTTTTTTCCGTTATATGTTTTTAGTTCATTAGTGATTTCGAAATGTTCCGGGATCTGAAATTTTAATACGTTGATTGTTAAAAACTTATACTTAAACGTTGTCTTATAACTAGTATATTTTTAAACGCTGAGGATTTTTTTACTTATATTAATAATATAAACAGGCAACATTTGTTTGTACGCAGGGGGTTATTTCAGGCAATTTTGAAACAGATGATCAGATGAATCAGATGTTTTCAATTAATTTATTATTTTATTCAAGCAAACTTTTATTTTTGTGAATCATCTGAAATACAAATTGGAAAAAACATTTTTCCCGTTATATGTTTTCAGTTCATTAGTGATTTTGAAATGTTCCGGGATCTGAAATTTTAATACGTTGAATGTTAAAGACCTTGTATTATAACTGGTATGTGTTTTAAACGCTGAGGGTTGTTTCACTTATATTAATATTATAAATAGGCAACATTTCTTTGTACGTAAGGGATTATTTCAGGAAATATTGAACCTATTCTAATTTTTTTAACTAATATAAAGCTACATTTTTCCTCAGTAATACAAGCTACACTTTATTTATCTAGAAATAAATTTAAATTAGAAATCTGTATATTTGTATATCATATTGGAATACAAAGCGCTGCTTGTCTGCTTTACCGGCGTACTCTCACGAAATGATTGAATATAGGTGAATATAATGTACTTCAAAAATATTACTTTTAAGCAATTAAATAAATTAGTTATCAGCAGATATAAAAAAAGTCCATGATACGATACAACAAGCTTTATATTTAAACCATAATAAACTCTTCTATGTTAAAAATAAATAAAAAAAATTATAAAGTGACCTTTATATATAGATATGGTGAAAATGGTTCTGAATCAACACCTTCAGTGGAAGGTTAATTGGCATTTTAAGCTCTTTGCAATTATTGTCAAATTTGGGTACCCTTAATCTTAAAATCCCT
>CM063502.1:34931777-34946777 GCA_032207245.1 Pardosa pseudoannulata | reverse complement strand
TCAAGAAACGTTAAATTCCTTTTATGGAATGCAAGCCTTCGGGTGATCGTTTATTTTATTATATATTTTTTGGGGAGGGGGATTAAAGAGCAAAGCAACACCTGCAATACACGGCAAAATAAATAAAAAAAAAGTATTAACCATAAAAAAGAAAACCTCAATGATACCAGAAAACTGCTTACCATTGTTATTCTCTCCACCTGTCCTTTGTATGACCCGCTTATGACAGGTGAGTTTAATGCACAGATGGCTTTCAATACAGGTTTTAAGAGATCTTTCATGTTTTTCAAGAGACGTTAAAGTCATGCAAAAACCTTGCAATCTAAACAAATCGTTAACACGTAAAAATATGTGGAAATCTCCAAAATATCTAGGGCACTTTTGAAGGGTTTTATTTTAGGATAAGGAATAAAAATCTGATATGGTCTTCTTTCCCCAATTTCCTGATTTTGAATAGAGTTACAAGTTTTCGCACATGACGATTTTGATTCAGAAAAAGAATTTGTATTAAATGTGCAAATTAGGAAAGGTAAACCTTACAACAAGAAATTTGTCGAAACGTATGAATTTGAAAAGAACTGCTAAAGTATTTATTAGAAATCAATATTTCTTTTGGGGTTTTTTTTTTTGGAAATTCCGTTTTAATTGCTCCTTTTATGTTTAAGCTATATTTATAATATTTTTTATATAATGTTTCTTAGCTTCTGAGAGTTCTAATTTTTCAATGCGTTTGTAAATATCCTCTATTACCCTACATTATATAAATACTTTCCATTTTCTCTACACTGGTGCGATAGTTGTTCGAAGCCACTCGTAATCGGTTTCATGCAGTGGACATACTGTTATTAGCCTTCGTTTAGCAAAACAGTAAAGCGTAGAACATATAACCAAACCCAACCCAACCTGTGATTTGTTAGACTTATAATTATGTTATACGGTACCATTTTTTTTTTTCATTTATCCATAATTAAACAATTTTAAATTTACATAAGGTTGAAAAAAATTAGCTTTTCTTAATAAAATCTTCCTTTAATCATTGTCAGAACGATTCTAGAAAATCGGTATTGATTAGATTATAAAAATATAATTTGCAGTATTTTGTGTACTTCTTAGAAATCTAATGAGCTTAATATGTAGATACTTACGTAAAACGCAATTTCAAAACTAAAATAATTTTTAAAATTAACTAAATCTAAAATAATTTTAGTCCAGTCTCCGTAATAAAAATATAAATAAATGCATATATATCTATATAGAGAGAGAGATAGATAGAGAGAGAAGAGAGGGGGATATATATATATATGTATATTTATATATATATTATAGAGATAGAGAGAGATAGATAAAGAGATAGAGAGATAGATAGAGAGATAGAGAGATAGATAGATAGATAGAGAGAGAGAGAGTTAGAGAGATAGAGTGATAGAGAGAGAGAGAGAGAGGGGTCGAGATAAAAGCGACACAAAGATACTCCTGTGTTTTGAAACAGTAAAACAGTTTAAGAGAATTTAATTCGGACAGATGCGCAAAATTTGATTAGCTTTTACTTTGGAAAAAAAGACAGATGAAACAAACTTTTTTTTAAAGTTAAATAAAAAGAAAAAAATAAACATTTTGAAAGTTAAAATAAAACTTAATAAAACCTCATATATCTGCGAATAAATCTTATATCGGTAGCTGTAAAAGTGCTATTTTATATCTTCCTACGGTATACCAAATTATCCCACATCAAAGGAATTTCGGGAGTTTCAAATGAAATCTTTTCGTGGAAAAATATTTAATCGAACGAAGTACACCAGGATAAATTCTTGTTGTTAGAGTATTGAAATTCTAAGGATGAATTAAAAATTTCGAAGAGAGCATCTAATAATGAACTATAAATTAAATCCACTTACATTGAACACTCCACAATCGTGAATGGATTGTTATGCTCTATGCTCAAAGAATAAATTTCAAATATAATTATTAAAAAAAGAAATTCAGGAGTTTAAAATGAAATCTCACCGTGAAAAAAATATTTAATTTACGAAGTACATCGGGAAAAATTATTGTTTAAAAGTATTGAAAAACCTCAAGATGAGATGACATGGGCAAATTAAAAATTATAAGTACATGTAATGATGAACTACAAATTAAATCCAATTGAACTGAACTGTCAGTGATAGTTAAGGGATTGTTATGTTTCCTCAAGATTAAATTTCAGAAATAAAGAAAAAAAAGAGACATTCAGGAGTTTAAAATGAAATCTCACCGTGTAAAAATATTTAATCGGACGAAGTACATCGGGAAAAATTATTAAAATATTTCAAATCCTTAGAGGAGATGACTAGGGCAAATTAAAAATTCAATAATAACATGTAATGATGAACTACAAAATAAATCCAGTTTCATCGAAATTTTAGTAATAGTGAATGTATTGTTATGTTTCCCCAAGATTAAATTTCAGAAATAAAGAAAAAAAAGAGACATTCAGGAGTTTAAAATGAAATCTCACCGTGTAAAAATATTTAATCGGACGAAGTACATCGGGAAAAATTATTGTTTGAAGTATTGAAAATCCTCAGATGAGATGACTACGGCAAATTAAAAATTCTATAATAACATGTAATGAACTATAAAATAAATCCAGTTTCATCGAAATTTTAGTAATAGTGAATGTATTGTTATGTTTCCCCAAGATTAAATTTCAGAAATAAAGAAAAAAAAGAGACATTCAGGAGTTTAAAATGAAATCTCACCGTGTAAAAATATTTAATCGGACGAAGTACATCGGGAAAAATTATTGTTTGAAGTATTGAAAATCCTCAGATGAGATGACTACGGCAAATTAAAAATTCTATAATAACATGTAATGATGAACTACAAAATAAATCCAGTTTCATCGAAATTTTAGTAATAGTGAATGTATTGTTATGTTTCCCCAAGATTAAATTTCAGAAATAAAGAAAAAAAAGAGACATTCAGGAGTTTAAAATGAAATCTCACCGTGTAAAAATATTTAATCGGACGAAGTACATCGGGTAAAATTATTGTTTGGAGTATTGAAAATCCTCAGATGAGATGACTAGGGAAAATTAAAAATTCAATAATAACGTGTAATGATGAACTACAAAATAAATCCAGTTTCATAGAAATTTTAGTAATAGTAAATGGATTGTTATACTTCCCAAAGATTACGTTTAAGGAAAAAAAAAAAGAAATTTTTCCAAACAGTAGAAAGATAGATTGTTAGTTAAGTACTTTAATGGATATTTTCTTAGGTAAAATTGAAAACTCGATGAAGTTTTTATTCATTCCCTGAAAAGATCAATTTATTTTCTCGGGGTAAAGAAATGTGTTTATTTTTAAGAATGTCCGAGAATTATTTTTCGTTTGCAATTGAAAATAGAATTAGTTTTTCTTTCTAGAAGATAATAAATAAATAGTGGAAATTTTATAAGTAGAACATATTTATCAATAGAACTTATATAAATTGTAATTAGTTTATTTTTAGTATAATTTCCAGTTTATTGTAATTATGAGAAAATGCAACGAAATTTCTCAGCAATCTCGATCACTCTCGGTTTAAATTATTGTTTAAAGTATCGAAAATTCCAAGATCAGTAATCAACAAGGATAAATTAAAAATTTCAAACAGAACGTCTAATGATGAACTACAAAATGAATTCAGTTGCATTGAACTCTCAGCTATTATGAATGGATTGTTATGCTTCCCAAAGATTAAACGTCAAAAATAAAGAAAAGAAATTGTTCCGAATAGCAGAATTGTGACTCGTTAGTTAAGTACTTTAATGGATATCTTCAGAGGTAAAATTGAAAACTCAGTGAAGTTTTTATTCACTCTCTTGAATAGATCAATTTACTTCTCCAAGAAAGAATCTTTTTTTTTTTTTTTGTAAGAATCATTGGAAATTGTTTTTCGCTTACAATTAGAAAATAGGATAAGTTTCTTTTAAGAATAAATTAAGGCCTCCTAAAGTACATCGGTTCATGCAAATTTGTCTTTTTTGACGTAATATAAGTTTCTAAATACTAAATAAAATTATACAAAAGGTTGTGAGCTATTCAAGACTTGCTTCCTCTGTTATAAAATTATTTAATTTAATTATTTAATATAATTTGTTTCTATTTGTACTTTTATTTTAAGTTTCATGATTTTTCTAACTTTTTAGAAGGAATTTTTTCCTTATTAATTCATTCTATAGAATGCAATTTTCACATTGACTGTAATCTGTAGTTTAATTGTAGATGTATACCTATATTTAAAATCAAGTTAGTTATCCTACGGTCCGTAATAACACATATAAATTATTTTTCACTTGTAAATTATTATTTTTGTAAATTAAAAGAATTATTTCAGGATATTATAAGGACTGAAAAAGATGTTAAATGTCTCACAAATTTGTCTTTTTTGACGTAATAGAAGTTTCTAAATACTAAATAAAATTATACAAAAATTTGTGGGCTATTCAAGACTTTCTCCCTCTGTTATAAAATTATTTAATTTAATTATTTAATATAATTTGTTTCTATTTCTACTTTTATTTTAAGTTTCATGATTTACTTTTTAGAAGGATTTTTTTCCTTATTAATTCATTCTATAGAATGCAACTTTCACATTGACTGTAATTTCTAGTTTAATTGTAGATGTATACCTATATTCAAAATCAAGTTGCCGAACGATGGCCGATTGGTTAGGGTGCTGGCCTTCGGTACCGGAGTTCGTGGGTTCGAATCCCACTGTGGCATGGATGTTCGTAGCCGTTCGGAATCGGCTTTAAGCTGTAGGTCCCGGTCTCATTAGCCCTCGTGTTGCAAAAAGTAGACCGTAGCACTCCAAACCAAACCAAACCAATCAAAATCAAGTTAGTTATCCTACGGTCCGTAATATCATATTTAGATTATTTTTCTCATATAAATTATTATTTTTGTAAATTAAAAGAATTATTTCAGGATATTATACGGACTGAAAAAGATGTTAAATGTCTCACAAATTTGTCTTTTCTGACGTAATATAAGTTTCTAAATACTAAATAAAATTATGCAAAAATTTGTGAGCCATTTAAGACTTGCTTCCTCTGTTATAAAATTATTAAATTATTCCTCTTTACTGATTACATTAGAAAATGTAGATTAATTAATACGGAAGAAATTAAAGCTATGTCATATCCACATCCTTAAGATTTAAAAAACTCTTCTCCATATATTAGTCTGAGCATCCTTCTGTGTGTATATATTTGTATTATCTATAAAACAAATTAATATCACTCAGGTAATTAAAATTTTAAATTATTTATAATGTTGAATTGTATATAATTTGCTTCTATTTCTACATTTAATTTAATTTTCATGATTTTTCTAACTTAGAAATATTTTTCCTTATTAATTTATTCTGTAGAATGTAATTTTCACATTGACTGTAATTTGTAGTTTAATTGTAGATTTATACCTATATTCAAAATTAAGTTAGTTATCCTACGGTCCGTAACATCACATATAAATTATTTTTCCAAAATTCTAATACATTAATTTTCACATTGACTGTAATTTGTAATTTATTTGTAGGTTTATACTTATATTCAAAATCAAGTTAGTTATCCTACGGTCCATAATATCACATATAAATTATTTTTTCAAAATTCTAACACATTAATCGTTCCGCATTTATATTTACAGTAAATTAAAAGAATTATTTCAGGGTATTATAAGGGTCGAAATAGATGTTAAATGTCTCACAAATAATTTTTGTATAATTTTATTATGCATTTAAAGATTTACGGCTTGTAATAGTAAGATACACTTTCAACATGCACCGAAACACTTTTAAAAATATGAGATCCCTTCAATAAATAGAATTTTCATAAGTAGAATTTACTAATCGAGAGAGTTTATATAAAATAAAATTAATTTATTGTTAGTATAATTTCCAGTTTGTTGCAGCAATTATGAGAAAAATGCAGCGAAATTTCTCATCAGCGGAGATCACTTTCGGTTTAGAAACTAGTGTAGGTAATTAGGCCGTTTTTCTTTTTATCCTGGCAGGCGATTTTAATTCCCGGAAGCTGAAATTGGACTTTCTCTGTCTAGCGGTCAGGTATTGTATCTATTGGGGCACGCACAGGACGTAGGTCATCTCTATTTGCAATGTTTGTGTTGTTTCAAAAAGTGCTTGCTGTTATTTCGAAAGATCTATGACAAGAGTTGATGACATATATTGCATTTGGATATATTTCATTTAACCATGAATTGTAAAACGACGACATGAGACCCAGAAGTATTCGAGTCTTAATTAAAAAATGTCTTAAATTAGAAAGCATTAAATTAGAATTTTTTTTTAATTTAAAGCATATTAAATAACTGGATAAAAAAAAATGATTCCCGTTTTAACATATCCACTGTGGTAAGAGTGGTTTGAAAGATTCTAATATTGAATCAGATTGCACGTCTAGCTCATCGTATTGTAATAAACAATGAGATTATTTTGTGTTACGCTAGGAAATAAACTATTTAATTATTTTTTCTTTTTTTTTCACCTGAAAATGAATTTAAGTGTAAAATAATTCTTGAATTGTATTACAAATAAAATCAACAGATATGCATCGCGATTTGTTTCTTATTAATACTAGATTCACAAAACCAGTCAAAATATCCGATGAGATTATTTTGTGTTACGCTAGGGAATAAACTATTTAATTATTTGTTTTCACCTGCAAATGAATTTAAATGTAAAATAATTCTTGAATTGTATTACAAAGAAAATCAACAGATATGCATCGCGATTAGTTTGTTATTAATACTAGATTCACAAAACCAGTCAAAATGACTGGTTTTGCTATTGCAATTCAATGTATATTTAAATTGCTAGTAAATCTAGTGTTAATAACATTTTGAAGAATACGATCATGAAGATCACATACAAGTCGTATGTAATTCTGACTTATAAGTGTTGTTTCACAAAATTATTTGTTGCTATATAGAAAGATCTGTAACATAAGTTGCAGATATACGTAGCATTCGGGCATAGTTCCATTTATTTATGACTAGTAATATTACGGCATCAAATCCAGAAGCTTCAAAATTGGTCAATAAATTTAGTCAGGTGATTATTCTGTCATACACAGGTCGTAGGTCATCTATATTTGAAATATTTATGTTATTTCAAAAAGTGTTTACGGTTATTTCAAAAGTTCTGTGAGAAGAGATGGAGACAAACATTGCATATTGCATTTAGATATATTCTATTTACACATGATTAGTAAAACGAAAACATGAAATCCAAAAGCGCCTGAGCCAAAATTTAGCCAGATGAATTTTTTCATCAGACGGAGGATGTAGCTCATCTATTTTTGTAATATTCATGTTTTTCAAAGAGTTTGTGCTTCTTTCGAAAGATCTATGACGGGAATAGGAGATATACGTTGCAATACATTCGGGTTTATTTAATTTATACATTACTAGTAAAACATAGTACTGATATACAAAAGAGACCATGCATTAGTAAATTTAAAGTAAGATTATTTTATAATTCATCCAATATTAAATGACTGGGTTAAAAGATCTGTGAGAAGAGGTGGAGACAAACATTGCATATTGCATTTAGATATATTTCATTTACACATGATTAGTAAAACGAAGGCATGAAATCCAAAAGAGCCTGAGCCAAAATTTAGCCAGATGAATTTTTCCATCAGATGGAGGACGTAGCTCATCTATTTTTGTAATATTCATGCTGTTTCAAAGAGTTTGTGCTTCTTTCGAAAGATCTATGACGGGAATTGGAGGTAAACGTTGCGATATATTCGGGTTTATTTAATTTATACATTACTAGTAAAACATCGTCCTGATATCCAAAAGAGACCATGCATTAGTAAATTTAAAGCAAGATTATTTTATAATTCATCGAATTTTAAATGACTGGGTTAAAAGATTTATAAAAAAAATAGATCATTTCATTATTTTTATTTATTTTTTCGATTTTATTCTAGCAAAAGTAATTTAAATAACATTTGAAGCGCATCAGTTCGGGTGTCTAGTTCACCACATTGTATAATCCAATAAATTTATTTTACACTACACAAGGGAATGAAATACCGTTTTATTAATATTCCTTGTTTTTTTTTTCGTAGGAAAAATAATAATTTAAATTCAGCAAATTTTTACATTGGAGAACAAATACAGTCAGCTGATATATATCGTGATTACTTCCCTAATATTATTGATATCAAATGACGTTTACGGAAAAATAATTTATTTATAATAAGAAATAATATTAATATTGTTTATGTTCATTTCAGCAGGAAAAGTTATTTACTTTCACAAATCTAAATTAGCTTAAAAGGCATATCTCTGCAAGCCAAATAACTAGGAAAAATAATAATCTAAAAGTTATTTTACTACAATTAAATTTTAATTAATAACACAGATTCTTAGGGTAAAAAAAAGTACGGTAATTAAGCTTTTCATAAAATTGTAACTATATTTTGAAATCATATTTAAAATATTCTTTAAATCGTAATTTAATAAATAAATTTAATTATACCATTTGAGTTTCAATTATAAGAAAAGAAATTTTTTTATTCATATTTGAAATTATTTTAATCAAAATTAACTAAAACAAGAAATTTTATTCTTTTACATTAATAATAAAATGTTTTTTAGCTTTACATTAAAAACCTAAATGTAATATCATTTCATTTTCAATGAAAATAAATTATTCCCGGACTCAATAAAACTATATAAATTATTTTCGCTACCCAAACAATCTTCATTCCTTTAATCATTACTGATGTTGACAGTAAATTTTCGCTGAGCGGGAAAACTGAAGAAGCGCACAGATGATAATACCTAAAATAAGATCGTATTAATATACTTTTCTACTAACGCTATGATTTGTCACGAAAAGGTATTTCCAAATGGATATTCTTTGATTTTTCAGCGTTTCTCCGAGAAAAACTGAATATTCTTGATTTTTGCTCGATTTTATAACTTGTCTTTCGAAGTAAACAACATTAGAATTTCAACTGATTGACCTTGCTTAAAAACCGGGCGGCCTTAATTATAGTTTTCGAACAAAACAATCTTTTGTAGTGTTCTCCTTTGAAAATACTCTGAACATATTCTGTTTTATAGCAGCCTCATACAGCATATAATACTAGAAGCAGACTTACCTTTCATATTAGAACGACAAGCATGCGTGTCTCTGTCAGTGGATGTGAGGGGTTTGGCCTGAAGCCAGCCGTGACTACCGCTTTCGAAGCATTTTATTTAGAAACATTTTAACAAGCCAAACCTAATAAACGTCATCTGCTCCGCTTGTCGATAAAACGGAATGTGTGCTGCCATCTAGCGGCAGCAATATCAACTAGCCACTAAAAATACCTGTTTCATTAATCAAAAATTCTTTCGCTCATAGAAGGTGCTGACATTTCACTTATAAAAATATGATTAACGAATGTTCAAAATGAAAAAAATAGTTTTTGAATAAATGAACAAAATATGTCAAATTTCTATTAGTTTAAGAACATTTTTTTTATCGCTAAATCATATTTGATAGATAGCATTTATAAAAGAAAAATTATTGAAGCACAATAAGCAATACTTTATAAAAAGAACAGAGACAAAAACATTCATCGCAAAAGTAATGACTCTGATAAATTAAAATTGAAATACTTTAGTATCAAAAATTAGGTCTGTGTTTTTCTTTTCTTCTCCTCTTAGATAATAAAATTAATAATGTTAATGTAGGTTTAGATCCGAAATAAATGCCTCGCATAAAATATGTCTTACATATTTCTTATAAAGAAGAATAAACAATTTATTTTTCTTCGGTCGAAGCTCTCGGGGAATAACTTTATTTAAAAGATTACAAAAATCACACATTATCAAATAATATCTTTGACTAATTTTTAAATCAGAATAAACGTTTAATATAGTGGATCTGAAAATATGAAAGCTAAATAATTATTTTCTTTCTTAACATTAAGTATAAAGTAATCTTAATCTTTATTTCCTACCTAAATAATCTCTTAATATTATATTATATTCATACAATTACAATTTTTCGGATAACTTTATATTTACAAGGAGACTATTACAAAATGTAAAAAATTTAGACGATGTAAAGGGAACAAATATTAATCAATTAAAACAAAAGAAAAGAAATTAACAATTAAAAAAATAATTATTGGCACCTAAAATATTCAGATTCAAGATGAAGCATATAGTTCTGAATGAAAAATATATGACATACATAAACTGCTCTCCTCCCTTCCTCCCTTCCCCCTCTTCTTCCTCTTGAAGAAGGAATTTTTCGGATTTCGGGAGATTTAAGACGTCTGTACTAAGACAAAGACTCTCTTACCTTCCATTGCACTCATAACTTTTCTGACTAGTGATATTTCTGAAGGAAACCTCATAAAATTTCAGATAGTACAGGCATACTATAAAAGATTCCCTCATTTTCGAATCGCTATATATTCAGGTCCAAACATACGCATATCCAAATATGAAAAACTTATGAAATTACAAAAGCCTGTTGTTATATCGCTTCTAGATATAACACCATTTTTCTATGTTTCCTGTTTTTCTTTTGAATTGAGAGTGCGAAGACGCAGGAATATTTGTATATACAAATAAAAAGGTAAACAAGTTTAGTGCTTGACCTGGGGACTTGGCTACCCTGTACGAAAACTGAAGGGTTTGACAGCACGATAGCAACCGAAGCAACTACACAGCTACTGCTGATATACGAAAGGCCCGTTATGGTCCAATTTTAATTTACTATACACTATAGACGCAAGCTCAGGAACCCCAGCTTGAAGATCATTCGGGTACCTACGGTCACGGAAGGTTCTAGCAATTTTGTTGTATCGTCCAAAATGCCAAAATGCAAAACAAAAGTCCAAAATGCCACCCTCTTCTGTAATTAAAAACTGTTATCAAAAGAGACAAATTATGGAAAAATGGATAAACCTTTGGAGCTCGAATACGTCTTGTAAAGGAAAAAAAATGACTTTCGTAAACCAGGGTCCTCGAGTTCGAAACCCGACACTGGCATGGATGCACAAAGCCGTTCGGAATTAGCTTTAAACAATAAGTCCCAGTCTAATTACCCCTTACGTAGCGAAAAATCGACCGTAGCTCTCCAAATAAAATTCAAAACCAAATTTTACAATGCTATGCCATGCGTGCCGAACGATAGCCGAATAGTAGAGTGCTGCTCTTCGGAACCGGAGTTCGTGGTTTCGAATCTCGCTGCTGACATGGATGTTTGTAGCCGTTCGGAATCGGCTTTAAACTGTAGGTCCCGGTCTCATTAGCCCTCGTGTGCAAAACAGTAGACCGTAGCGCTCCAAACCAAACCAAAGCTATGCCATGCGCTGGCCAAATATTTTTGTCGGGTGATTTGTTGCTAGCATTGATGCTGCAGGATCGCCTAAACAGAAATTCCTATCTTATAAGCCTCCATCTTGCAAAATTCTGACCATAGGGTTTTGAAACGAAACTTAATAACACTACGCAACACAAACACGGAACTATGGTGGGGACCGCTCTTTTCTATATTTTATTAAAGAAAATAAGTTTTTAAATCTTTAGGATTTCAAACAATATATTTCTCTTTTGAGCTTTGGACTTACCCTGAATTTTTCTTTCAATTTTGATGGAAACATATTCTGCCCCAAATAATAGTGAGTATATCATAGCTTATGGTTCTCAATACTAAAACACAGAAAGTTTTATTCGTTCCATTGCCTAGGGGTTAAAGAAGCAATTATAAAACAGCTTTCAAAAATAAGTTTTAAAAGGGATCGTAAAAGATTTTACGTTTCTCAAAGGAGTTAATAGTTTTCAGCTTATATTTGAAAGAAATTTATCAAACCTTTTCTTATCATAAATTTATTTTTGTAGGTTTTTTTTTTAAATAAATTTCTTGTAAGAAAAGGTTGAGTGTTTTTTGAACAAGGAGTTCACTTCTTTGGAGACTGTCAAAGAGCACCCTGAGAACCTTTTTATTTTAGTAAATTTGTGAATTAGACTAATGCTATCAAAATGTATTGGAAATGCTGATATGAAACAAAATATTTATTAGTTAATATTTATCACTTTTCCTTCAAAGAAACTTCATGCAACTGCAATGTATTTCTGTCAGTGTTTTTCAAATCCTTAAAACATGCCTTAACACTTTTCCGAAAAACCTCTTCAGAGTTTCTATCAAAATAATTTTTTTATCTTTTTTGGCTGCACCAGCACTCTAAACGACGTCCATGAAGAATTTCAAACATGGAAATCACGTCATTAACATGTGGGCCTATATTAAGTGAATACGAATGTTGTGTAACCTTATTTGTTTAGGTTTAAATCGAAAATTCTCAATATATCATGGTACAAAACCCTCAAGTTTCTCCTCCCCCAATTCAGGATTTTTCCAATGAATTATTTCATATAATTGCCACAAAACTGTCAGATATTAACTTTATAGACTGTATGTCCGGTTAATAGAAATTCATATCACACTAACACGTCAATCGAGGGAATATTCAATACTACCTTCATTTTCGTGTTTCATGTAAGACGGATTTTATCGGACGGAGTTTTTTGTCGGAGTTAAATAGGCGAATTTTTTCCCTTTCTTAATGTTCCAATCATGCGCCATCGGTTTGAAAGTAGGGTTCGTAGCAAATATTTTGCAAAAATCGAAAATGTGTTTACGCAATTGTAGGGATGTCTTAGGGTACGCCCTGTACTAAGAAAAAATGACTCACTAACTGACTGATAAAACCCAGTCAGAAATTAGGTGGGGAAGAAGTAAGTCTTTATAGAAGTATCATTACTGGAACAAAATTTAAATCCATGTCCTTTGTTCAGTTAATTTGTCACCGAAACAAACAATAAATTCGGGAAAATGAAGCACCCAAATGACAATTTTAAAATCAAAAACTGAAGCGAAGCGTCCAGAATTAACTTCACTATTTAACTTAATGACTTCCATCATGATACTCGATCACACATTTCTATACGTATGACACAAAGTCTTAATCAGTAAAGTTGGGATGTTTGATGGTACCTTGTATTCTACAGACCTTGAACATCTTGTTTTCATCCCTTCACTTCTATGAAATATTTATTAATGGCTTAGTTCATTTCTTTACATACTGTCAAATGACATCAGTATAATATCAGTATAAACAGCATATCGATAACAGTATCTCGATCATTTAAAAATAGTTTAAAAGACAATAAAAAATGAATTTTTATAGATGTTGGAAAGACGGAAAGAGTCATAGAAAAATATAGTGCTTATTTGATAAATGAAAACATCCTATATCTTTCTATGCTTTCATTTTTATTTATAAAAAAACCATAATCCAATTCTTGATAATCCAATATCCTTGTAACAAGCCACAAAGCTATATATATATATATATATATATATATATATATATATATATATATATATATATATATATATATATATATATATATATATATATATATATATATATATATATATGTATATATATATATGTATATATATATATATAAATATATAAATATATATATATAAATATGTATATATATATATATATATATATGTATATATGTATATATATATATATATAAATATATATATATATATATATATATGTATATATATATATATATATATATATATATATATATATATATATATATATATATATATATATATTATATATATATATATATATATATATATATATATATATATATATATATATATATATATATATATATATATATATATATATATATATATATATATATATATATATATATATATATATATATATATATATATATATATATATATATATATATATATATATATATATATATATATATATATAAATATATATATATATATATACATATATATATATATATATATATATATATATATATATATATATATATATATATATATATATATATATATATATATATATATATACATATATATATATATATATATATAAATATATATATATACATATATATATATATATATATATATATATATACATATATATATATATATATATATATATATATATATACATATATATATATATATATATATATATATATATATAAATATATATATTTATATATATATATATTTATATATATATATATATATATATATATATATATATATATATATATATATATATATATGTATATTGACAAATCGTAACCGGGGTACCATTATAAGTAAAATTTCACCTGGATAATATCTAAATATTTAAATTAAATGTATATTAACTATAAACGAGGTGATGCATTGTCTACTAATGCAATATTATTTCAACTGACATTTTCGTCATGTAACAGAAAAATGAAACGGCCTGATTGTTCAAGTAAGTGATTCCCTGATGGTGTGTTATTTATTTATGTACTTCGAACAGGGTGTGAGCGTGGAAAGCGATGCACTCCCTTTATCACGAGGAAAAATGATTCAACCGTAATACGCAATGAATGGGGCCAGCAGTAGTTTCCGATTGTCTTTTTCCGGTATCAAATCCGTAGTATAAACCTAATAGTTTTTATCGGAGATTCGGGGGTTTCGTGTATCTCTCAATTGGAAAAATGATAAAAGGTGCGCGGAAAAGCCACGATGCGTGTGCCATGTTCTCTTACCTCGGTATACAAATTGATTTAGCTCGTCCTCGGAAGTAACTTTAGATAAAGGCTTAATGGAGAAGAACGCGCAACGTAACTGATTTAATGGATGTTTAATGGAAAATTAAAACTTGATAGTTATTTTGTTGTACTATAGATATATGTGTATATATAGGAATTAAAACTAACAAATGATGATAAAAGAATTCCTCTTATTGGCAGTCGTTGGTACTCGAAACTGCTATGTTTTCAGATATTATGGATCTTTTTTTATTCAGGTGCTCATTTGTTTTACCAATGTGTTTATATTGCTGCATTTAGAATGATTACTGATTTCAA
>CM063502.1:34924277-34926777 GCA_032207245.1 Pardosa pseudoannulata | reverse complement strand
ATATATATATATATATATATATATATATATAAGAGGGAGAGAGAGATAGATGCATGAGTGTATTTTATATTCAACTTGGCATTTTTAGCAATTATCAATCTAACTGAAAAGCTAAAAAACTAAAGTGCTCAGTTTACACGTTTTAGGATCACAAGCCAACCATTAACAAAATGCACGCTTTCAATAATTTATCGTGATTTGTCAGGAAGCTTATTACATATGTACTACACATATAAGGAATTTTGTATTCATTTTAAGGTAGGATATGAAAAGATAAAACCCCAGACCCTCATGAAAAATTCTGAGCTATACCCCACAATATTTTATAAAAACTTTTTTATGTCTAGTAAAAAATTGCAAAGAAATATATTTTTAGAGAATATATATGCATATAATTCTAATTTTAGGTATATTTTTGCTATACGGTTAATAAGATCAAAACTTACAGCTTAAAGCCGATTCCGAACGGCTATGAATATCCATGCCAGTAGTGGAATTCAAATCACGTATTCGAGCACCGAATAGCCATTCTGATTCGGTCTTCGAACAATGTATTCTTGTATGTGTATCTATGTGTACATATATGTAAGGTACATACTTATAAACGTACAAGATATATGTACATAACATACCCCTGATTACGTACATACACAAATTTTTTTTGTGTGTAGTCAGTCTTTGTAGCTCATACATCTCGAAATATTTTGTGAGAAATAGCCAATATTTACTCGTCCAAAGATGTACTTAGAGAGACAATTCAGAAACGTAGTGCTGCTCTGTTGCCTTCTAGGAACCAGACATGGATAAACCCTCAAGCAAGAAAAAAATAAAAGGAAAAACTTTCGCTTTTAGTGGAAGATTGCGGTTTCAAAAGCTATCTTCCATCGACTGATTCTAATAGATTTTAAGAAAAACTTTAATCAACATGAGTAAAAATGTTAGGTATGCTGGTTTAACATTTTCTTCTCTTTTAAAAAATGCATTGCTTCGGGATATAAAGAAAATCCTGAACTTTATGAACTAATAGACACATAAGTTAAAATGAAAATTATTAGAATATAAAAATATATATATATAATATATATTAATATATATATATATATATATAATATATATATATATATATATATATATTATATATATAGTATATATATATATAATATAAATATATTATATATATATATATATATATATATATATATATATATATATATATATATATATATATATATTCCACTAAATGACATAGAGTCTAGTACATTTTCATAGCTTTATTCAAACCTCAATACAGCTCTGTTTAATGTGCACACTGCTTTCATGATCACTGCGCGTGAGCCGTATTTATGTGGCTAACTATATATCTCAGTAAAGAATCCTTAATTAAAATCTTTTAAAATCAATCTACGATTTAAATCCTGACATATATATATATATATATATATATATATATATATATATATATATATATATATATAATATATTATATATATATATATATATATATTATATATGTATATTGTGTATCTTTTATATGTTTCTAAATATATTAATTTATCGTATATGCAAATAAAATAGATAGCATAAACCAAAATAACTTAATTTAGATTATAGATATTAACTTACTAATTAATTTAAAGATATCTGAGAAAAGGTTTAAGTATAATAAAATTATAAGTAATTACACTGATCTCAAAACTTCAATCTACAGAATAAAATAATAATACAGAAATATTTTTGGTATATATTTAAAATATAAAATAAATAAATAAGTAAAATAAAATTATATAATTATTATAATTTTTTATAATCTTTATATATATAATATAAATATCTCTTCTTTGTTATATATATTATTATTGTAATAATTAAAATAAAATGTTAAACGAATCTTAATATATACAAAATTATTTATTTTAATATTTAAAAATTTTATTATAAAAATAAATATATATATTAAGATATTATATATATAACAAAATATATATATATATATATATTAAAAAAAAATATATATGTTATAGATGTTCATTATATAAATCTGTTGGAGTTTTTAAGAATTTAAATATTATATATAAATATAAATATATTAAAAATCTATCTTAAATTTTCTTTATATATAATATTATTACATATTATATAAATATAAATTATATTAAAAGTTTTATAATAATATATAAAATTTTATAATATTAAATATTAAATATATATATTATATATATATATATATATATATAAATATATATTTTTTATATATATATATTTTATATTATATAATATAATATATATATAATATATATATAATATATATATAATATATATATATATATATATATAAATATATATATATATATATATATAATAATATATTTATACATATATATATATATTATATTATATATAATATATATATATAATATATATATTTTAATATATATATATACTATATATCACAATATTTATACACCTTATATATACACCTATATATATACACTTTATATAT
>CM063502.1:34674277-34919277 GCA_032207245.1 Pardosa pseudoannulata | reverse complement strand
AATAAAGTACTTCACGAAATTTATCAACCTAATAAGAGATATCGTGTTTAGAAATAAACACGATATCTCTTATTAGGTTGAAATAATTCTATTTTATTAAATTGCTTTGCTTAAGTTGTGCATAGATTCCAAACCTAATTTTTATTATTTTTAATCTACTTATATTAATATGCATTATGTCACGTGAGATATATTTATGTATTACGGATTAACATTGGAAGGTAAAATGATAGTTATTTTTTTAGATAATAACCTTCTAGCTTGTTTTATCAATAAAAAAAACCTTTTATAAGTTGTTAGATTTAAAATTCTAAATTCCATAGAAAAATAATTTCTTCAGCATGATTCTGTTAACCATATAACGCTATCCTTACTTCGGAGAGATGTTTAGCAATTAAAGCAAACTGTTATGAGGGGAAAACAAATTTAATGGGCAATAGATCATTATTTCAAATAAAAGTGTTATGTGTTGCTTTACGTCGTTTACTTTAAAATATATGTTTAAAAAGTTGTTTTGCATACTTAACAATAGCAACAACGTTCGACAAGAACAGAATAGCATTTTAGGGTTAAATGAAATTCAAGGGGTCACATAAGAACGGCTAATGGCTGACGGGGTGGGGGTAGCAAACTCTTGAAGGAAAAAGTGAACAAAGCAGACAATGCATTTAGGTGATAAATTCTATACTAATATTAATATCTTACATTGTTAGGCTGGATCCACGTTTACGGGGCGAAAGATGGCTGAAGAGTATATCACTGCTCTTCGTACCGGAGTTTGCGGGTTCGAATCATGCTGCAGGCATAGTTGTTCGTAACCGTTCGGAATCAGCTTTAAGCAGTAGGGCTCGGTCTCATCAGCCATCGTGAGCAAAATAGCAAAATCGTAGCTCTCCAAACCAAACCAAGTTTAGGGGAAGATGCCAAATCCTTAGCAATTAATCCCAAATTCTAGCCGCCACATTTTTAAAACCCCTTGTAAATATGATAGCTTAATATATTTTATTTTTTAATTACTAAAATATTGTTTTAGTGATTCTTAAGTACTTAATCATATTATATACCATACTTTGGGTTTATTAATGCGATATATTAAATGTTACGATGCCATGTTGTTATTAAGATTTAGCCTTTTTTAAAGTTTACTTTTTATAGATTTCTTACTGTTTATTTCTTAATACCCTTCGATATTCTGTTTACAAGCTAAACGTAACATGACCAAGCGTCATTTTGTTGATTATTTTAAAAGTCACCAAAAAGGAGTAAACTGGCATCCTAAAGTTAAATTTCTTTCTTAAAAATTATATTTCCAAAAATTATAATTAGGAAAGAGACAATAATAAAACCCATACACAATGTTTTGTTTCTGTATTCACTTTTTCACTAAATCTAAGACTTTAACTCTTCAGTATTATGCTACAGAGTGCTATCGAGAACCAAATCAAGTTTGAAACCACATGTGAGGCCTAGCCGTATAATAGGTATCGCTAAAGCTAAAGACTTATTTATATGGGGAAGGGGGAGGGAGCTCAAACCTTCCCAAAATATTTTCAATGTATACATTGCAAGATGTTTTAAACTTATTAAAATGGGTATACATTACTAGTTTTCACTACTATTGTTGAAACATCGTTTTCAACCATTTCAAGAGTAAAAACATTTCTTTGCAATACAATTGGTTACAAGATCTTGACAAATTTAACATTACTTTCGGTGCAAAAAGGCCTGACTATAAACGCAGATGAAGGTTCGAACAAGCTGGTCTTAAAAGAAGGAAGAATTATTTTAATTCCATAAAACGGTAGTCTACAAATTGCTGATTATACCATTCTGTTTTCGAGTTTTGTTGTCCTATAATGTATGTAATTTTGCAAAAGAAAATTAAAAGGATATGTAATAATTCCTTTCTCAATATCTTTTTTATTTTACTTTTATTCAAAAAACTAGTTTAGTTTAAATTTTTCTTCTAAATACTGGAGCGTAAATTAAATATATACAGTATACCAGGCAAAATTAAACCAGGTAAAAACTTACAGAGTTGATTAAAGGCAAGTCTTACCAAAGTCGTATAACGGCTAACTGCGATAACCTATGGCTCCAACCAATGGTGGGAAGCAATTCTCCGTTTAAACAGAGATTAATCGTGGTTAGCCGTTAAACGACTTTGGTGAGATCGGCTTTAGAAGTGCCAATGTATTTTTTAAGATACAATTAAATTACGTACACCGTTACTGATCCATTTTATGACGTATTTATGTATGTAAGCATAACTATGTATAGTATAGGACTTATGTATGCGTTTTGTATGTGCCTTGAATGAATTTTCATTTTATGAGAATGAAAGTTCATTATACTTTTCTTTAACACTCCGTACCTCCTCCCCTAAAAAAGTTCTGGTCTTTGGCTAAACATATAAGATTGTCATTGAAAACAAAAAATATTTTAAACCTTTTTTTTTTTTGTTGTTGGTATTTAAATTAGACACCTAAGGCTGGTCTCACCAAAATCGTTTAACGTATAACCGCGATTAATGCATGGGGCCAACAAATGGTGGGGAGCAATTCTCTGTTTAAATAGATATTAATTGAGGTTAGACTTTAAACGGCTTTGGTGAGACCGGCCCTTAATATGAGATTCTGGTAAGAGAGACGATGAGTTATTTGGGTAAGTGAAGTCACGCAGACCAGAGTTAACACTTTTTATTCTAGCATCCTACTGATAGTACATCAACTTCCATATAGCTCTATTCAAATAAATATTACAAAATGTTCCCTGAAATCCTCGTGTTCTGTTAAAATAATTTGTATTTAAAACATATATTTCGTGATGCTTACACTTATCAGAAATACTCATTCAAAATTGATTTCTCTTAAAAAAGGATTTAAAACGAGTAAGAACCTGTCTTACCAAAGTCGTTTAACGGCTAACCACGATTAATCTCTGTTTAAACGGAGAATTGTGTCCTACCATTGGTTGGCGCCATGTGTTAATCGTAGTTAGCCGTTAAACGACTTTGGTGAGACTAGCCCTTAATGTGATAAAATAATCTATACCTCCCCGTACATTTTATCGTATATATAACTTAATTATTAAAACAGAGAACATTTATCATACAATTTCTACTGTGTATATTAAACGCAGAGATAGAAAATACGTTACATAAAAACTCTACTATTGAGAAAATATATGAACTTGCTTAAAAGTTTAAGCCCGAATAAAAAGCTTAAAATCAAGCTGTAACTGTATATTTTTTTTCGATTTTTCGTTAATTTGAGTCTATTATATATTTATGAGAACCGATAATAACACATGAAATAGAAGCTCTGTAATATGTGTTCAAATTGAATACCGATAATTAAATGCATCGTCCCTAAAAAAAATATAATGTATCCGGATACAATACATGCTATGCACACGCCAGTAATCAGTAGTTAGAATGAATCTGCCTTTATCTTTAAATAATAGCATTATCGGATTCTCGTAAAATTTAAAGTAATCTCCCTTAATGACTTTTGTCACGCGAAAGGGATTAAGAATTATTTTGGCCGGTGAAGGACAAGTTCTGCTTGTATTTAGATTTTTGGTATATACATCTAACGTTATAAAATATTTACCTTGAAAACCACTATTCTTCTGTTTGACGAAAATTGTCTTGGCAGCAGTAATCTTTCTATTGTAGTCATGTCATGATAATTAAGCAAATTAGTATATATCTTTAGTTTATGTGACACGAAGCTATATTATGTGCAGTCCAATATCTTTTCATCTTACAAATCTACTTTCATGTGAGTACTTTCAATCTTTAAGTCCTTGAGATACTCTTTAATTTGGTTTCACCTTGAATTTCCTTTTGCTAATAATGTCTCAAATTTAACATATTTGATGAATTTACAAAGCAATTTAGTAGGTTAGAGGTTTACGATCTATTTTTCAGGTTTTAAGAGTGCAAGTCATTTGTCTATAAGTACGTTTGCTCTTTTCGTGTATCTTTGAACTCACATAAAAATAAATTAATCCACTGCCAAACTGCTTTTTAACTCCCTCGCTCAACGAGAATAAAAAGAAAAATAGTTTTGTAAATTGTTATACTTAAAATGGTACTCTAGACTATGTAAAAAATAATTATATGTGCATCTCGATCCTGGCTATGAAGGGTAGGGGCTCTATGTGAAAATTAAACAAAACCTTGTGTTTCGATGATAAATTTTATTCTAAAACTTACAAATTACAAATGTATATATATATTTCAAAATTAAATTAAACAAGCGGTTTAGTTGCGTGGTAAATTTCATACTCACTTCCCTATTATTGAAAACAGTTAGGGACTCTTAGACGGCTTTATCCCCGATCCTAAAAGTAAAAAGTTGTTTAGATGGAATCATTAAGTACAAGTTAATTTTAAAAATTTTGAAAATAAGTAATTTTTTAAGGTACCTGTCTTGAAAATCAGGTAAACTGTCGGAAATCCGCGAGGGCTGGGACAAGTTTTTGTGATCTGTAACTGTACAAAAAAACTTTATTAGTACCCTGAAGGAGAAAATTGATTAGTATACACAATTCAAAACATTATATTACTTATTTTCTTGATACACGGTACATATGACGATATAAATACACATATTTTTTTCAATAATTTATTACACAAACACAATATAGGCACATTATATTTAGATGATTAAGGTATGTAGTAGAAGTAATAAGAGGTTAAAGGGTGTAGAAGGGTAAGGCTATTGATGTCAGTTTAGCTGTGCGGCATGGAGCCATCTACAATTAGATGGACTATAGTGATCATAACATGAAAGTTCTATTTTGTTAGTGATATTGTTTAAGCTAAAAACATTTTGATATATTTTATTATATGATTCTTTAAAGCTTTATATATTAAAGTCGCGTCTTATTACATTGTTTTATTTAGATTCGTATCAAAATTTTACGTTGTATGAATGATATTTAAAAAATATTGGTCGTAAAATTTCACAAAGCAAGCACAATGCTTTGTTCCTGTATTCATTGCTTTAAAAAATGTGAGAGTCAACTTTTCAGCCTTGAACTACAAACTATTATCGAAATTTAGATTAAGTTTTAAGTCACATATGAAGTTTAAGGGCATAATAAGTGTCATTGAACATAAAAGATTGTTGATACATTATTTTAAGCTATTTATGTTAGAAGTGAACAAAAGGGTTAATGACAGTAGCTTTTTTTTCATAAATAAAACCTTTGCAGTTCATAATAATACATGCTATTTTACAACAAGAATTTATATTAGAAAATTATATTAAAGTGTATATATTCTGCATTTACGTACTCTTTTCTACTCCAGTGAGATTACCTTTAAGTGCTGTTGATGGCATCTAATTGATAACCAATTTAACTGTTACAGCTTTCGAAAGCGTATCGCTTTTTCTCATTTTCCTACTAAATATAGCAAATGGACAGATAGTTCGTTGGTTTGTATCGTCGTTTCTTAACCTCTAATTATCGTATATTAACATGTTATGTCGTGAATTCAATAATGCAAAATATTTTTGTCAGTAACCAACTTTTTTATTTGACCTACTAGTGATAATACATATGATGTCACATTCACTATTCTAGCTTTCCCTGCATTTCGCTCATTTAAATTAATGACCATAAAAAAAGATATTAAGGGAAAAATGAAAATTGTACAAAATGGTTAAAAGGAAAATTGGCAAAACATTTTAATCAGTAAGCAATTTTTTTGTATGACTTAGTAATGGCCATACGTATGATGCCCCGTTCACTGATCTCTAGTTTCCAGCTGTAATTCGCTAGTTTCAACAGAAGGACCAAGAATCAAAAGGTATCATGTGATAAAATGAAAATTGGACAAAACTGGTACAAATAAAAGGTAAACACATACTTCATATTTAAACTGATACACATTTATAGTACTAAATTATAAAAAAAAATCTATATGAAAAACTTTTAGAATTTTCAAAATGATCTGAATTGGTACTAGTTTTACCTAAATTTTACTTTGTCACTAACAACCCTTTGCTTTTCGCTGCTTAAATTTTAAAAAAAATTCTCCTTGATAATTTATTTTCAAACTTATTGCTTTGAGGCATAAATATCTTAGTAACTATAACAATTAAAAATACATAAAAAATAGTTTGACGTCCTTACCGTGAAAACAGCTTTACAATCATTCTTTGCCATCAGAGATTATTATTATTATTTAGCTATGTTTGGAACTTCATTTTACTGAGAGATACAATGCTTTATGAGTATAGCAGTATAGCTATGTATACTATGCATACAAGAAAGTAAAAATAATTTCAAAAAGCCTTTTTTTTTACTTAGCTATGTTAAAAACATCGATGTTATAATGAGAAGGAATGTTTTTTATAAGAATGACACTTTGTGTGCGTATCCTTCGAAAATGAGAAAGTAAAAATCACACAGCTGCACTCACTGAGTTTGTATAGAAGAGTGTGAGATAAAAACCACTAGCAGTAATTGCCTCTGAATGACGTGTTATGCTCTTTATTTAAAAAAAGAAATTATGTGGAGATTAGTTTGCTGCCATCTTTTAAAGCTAAAAATAATTTAAAGACTGTTTCGAGACTATAAGTAAGTGCTGACGTCAATGGCGACGCTTTGTGATTATTTATGCACAATGTGGGATTTGAGACTATAAGCTGAAAGAGCGAATCTTCGCTAATATAATGCACGTCTTAGCGTCTGAGCATATCATCTTTTGGAACGAGCGCCAGATTAATCACATTGCTGAATATTCCCTATCATCCTCTCTCTCCCGTCCTCGTAGCTAATCAGCAGGAAGTCTGCGCGAATGTCTTATCCGTATTGCATAATTTTTCGACTCGCTGTCGTTACAAATCAGTGCTTAAACAAGACTCTATTCTTTGTTTAATACCAAAGAGAATAAGAGCTATTTGCTTTTCTAAGAGAAAACGTAGAAAAATATTCGTTTGGAATTTCAGTATGGAGAATCGTTGTATGATTGACACATAACGCAATTCCCAATTACAGTTTATTTCATGCACATTAATTATTCAAGGAACTACACTAAAATGAGCTATAAAATTTTATAAAAATATAAATAGATATACATACAATAAAAATGGGAACTCATTTATGCGAAACCCAGTTATGCGAAACACTCAGTTTTACGAAGTACATCTCGTTCCCCTGCCTATAACTCCCATAAGACCGTACTTAACTTTGCACGTATACTATATTCAGTTATATGAAACATTCCATTATACGATGAGAGATTCAATCCTTGTACGTCAATTCTATCCGGTTAAATAAAGAAAACACGTTTTTCACGGACCGGTGGGGAGACATATTATATGGTGGATGTCAGGTACATACTTAGGTATGGTGCTTATCAACAACACCCTGTGAATTTCTTGCTCAATTTCGTCCAGAATTTTAGTTTGCATTATTCGTCGAAAAGTAGAGATAAGTTTTGTTTACATCGTATTTTCTCTATTCCACTTAATTTTTAATTTTGATCAATGTAAATATTTTTTAAAAAGTGTTCATTTTATTTGTGTATGTAAGAATGTATGTAATAAATACAGTGTTTGTTGGGATCCCTGAGATTCATCTTAACGAATCTCTCCCTTCAACGGCCGCTGTCCTTTCATGTATTGTGTTCCTGCGCTAGCCCCCTGTTTTATATATGTAAGGCAAGGTCAGTCAAGGTTGCTTGTTTGGGGGGGGGGGTGTCCAAACGCGAGAGAGAGTCAAGCCAATAATGGGACGCTGTAATGTTCAAAGTGTTATCCGAATAAAAGTTCACTGATAGAATTAAGTTTTGGTGTTTAATTTCTTATACAATGCCCTATTTAATTTCCTGAATGACGGCGCTCCATACAGTAAATAATGTCTTGCTGTAGTAATGTAGGTAATTTTATCTTACTGTAAATAATGTAGGTAAAATATTCATTTTTTTAGTTTACAGATATTAATGTAAATAATTTTTAGCTTTAATATATGGTTATTTATTTAAGAAAATATGAAAAACACTAAGGCATTTTTACCTTGGTTTCATAGACAGAAGATATTTTAATTCATATGCAATAAGTCAAAAAATATTCTATCTTGGTACAAAATTCCATTTAAATTTAAATGACATAAAAGCAAAGTTCTGTTTATTTATTGCAAACCTCATTTTACTGAATATTTTATTAAGGTATATGCTAATCATAAAATAAAAATTCATATTTAAAAAATAATTTAATTTTATAAATATTTATTATTTATACATTTTAAAAATCTACATTAAGCGCAGAAATGTATTAAATTCTGACAATTTATAGGTCATTTGAAAGGTTACAAAATTTAAATTAACTTTTATTTGGTACCTTAAATGTTACGTAAGTATTGTCTTGCCGTTATTCGAAACTTTTGTACTTAAATCAAAGTTTGATCGTTTGGTCAGGTATAATGTACGATGACTATACACCCTTCCACATTTTTGAAAGAGGCACTGGTGTGAGGTTTAAGAATGATCTTTGAGCCCAATATTCGGATTTCCAGAAAACAGTTGGCCCAGATTTTACTTTAACTCTTTCATGGGCCATTTATTTCTCACACAGAGTTTTCAAACTTTCAAAACATAAGTGCTAATTACATTCAATTGATCAAACAATAGATGACAGCACAAAACTGAAGCGGGAATCAGTCTTCCTTCGTTAAAATAGCAAGACCAATATATAATAATGGTTTTTGTGCTTCTCACAGATGTATTTTGTAAGATCATGTAGGTGGGAATTAATCTTCATGGCCTTCAAAAGGGTTAATGGATGCGGTGAAGCTCATCTGGTCCAAGATTTCCTGAATAGTGAAAATATTCACCGGCTGGATTAACCATCTCCAGACCTCAGAGTGTCTTCTTTCTCTCATGTCTGGATAGGGCTTTATAATCCGCTGTGATAATCCAACAAACACCGTCGTCCATTTTATCATTATCCGTCATCATTATTTTTAGAACACACACACACACACATTATCATCTGGTTAAAAAAAAGCCCCAGACAAAAAAAAAAAAAAAAAATCTATTGAGAAATCCGGGTGAAAGTCGAATTCTACCGACTATTTGTATCTGGCCAAAATTTTCTCACCGATTACACTGGAAATGAACCGTTATTATTTTAGTTGTCCGAGCTTACTGGGCAATAAAAGAACTCCTAATCTAAATGCAATCGTGAACCATCAGAAACATAAGTCTAAGACTATGGAACTTTAAAATTATTGAAAATCAAAAGGTCAACTGACCGTCTTCACAAGGCAAGAGCTCTGCTTCGAATGCTCAAAAATACACAATTATTTTACAAATGTCGATTCCAAGAGCTAGTGATCAGGCATTTTTGTTCTCAAGAGACTGTAGATAGTTTAGCAGTTTTTGAGAGTCAAAAGTGAGCCTTGATCATTTAAGTGAGTTCGAAATCCACGCAGACAGTAATTTAGTTATTGGAGAAGCGAAACTATTTCCTGGAACAATTGAAAATATAGTGGCTAGAGGACAGAAAATCAGAATTTATGTTAGGGTTAGATGTGGGAGACGAGTAAAAACAATTTATGTCGGAAAACAGTCCTTTAAATCCAACATTTACGGCTTGGAAATTTGATATTAAAAATGAGAAGGGAAAAATATTTTTGGGATAATAATTTTGATATATTTCACGCACGCACACACACACACACACACACACACACACACACACACACACACACACACACACACACACACACACACATATATATATATATATATATATATATATATATATATATATATATATATATATATATATATATATATATATATTATATATATATATATATACATACATACATATATAATGGGTACTTTTACCCACTACAAACTTTAGATACTATCCATGCTGGATACAGTGTAGTCGTCAGGCTGTGAAAGAATACATCAAAACTTGATGATAAAAAGTGTGAGTTTATTATGACAATCCATCTTTGGCGCTCTCCCGCCAAAACATTTTATGTCTGCTTATATAGTGCTTATATATTGAGGGCACAAGTAAGGAAGCCAATCCGAGTATTAAGTTTAATCCCATGATGACGCGTAAGAAGTGAAGCTAAGTTACATAAAAGAGTTATGTAAGAATAGTTGTGCCAAGCTGAAATTAACTTGGTGTTTTCAAAGTGACCAAAGGTACCAAAATTACATTAGAAACTTAGACAACTAGATAAATGTTATAATTTTAGGGACAGAGTCGCATAGTTAAGTTGGTTAGTTTGATTTAAAATATCATCCCTCTCTCTCTCTCACACACACATACAATCATACACATACATATATACACATACACACACACACACACACACACACACATATATATATATATATATATATATATATATATGTTATCCCACATAAAAATAAAATTTGAAATCCGACATTTCTGCTAGCTACAACATTGTGTCTGTGCGTGCGTGAAAAGGAGAAGAGAGAGAGAGAGAGAGTGCTCGCGTGTGCATATAAATTTGAGATCCGAATGTAACGTGATTTTGGTTAGGAAGCGTCATGGAACAAGGTCACGTAATCAGAACATCGTGAAGAATTAACAATCACCTGTTTGTCAAGCAGATGGTATCACGTTGGCTCCAGACCTCTAGACGTTTATATCTGGATGTATGCTAATGTCAGCTGACTGAAATTTACAAAATTTATACTTTGTCAGAATAAATATGAACATTTACCTAATTCAGCTTTATTTCCTTTTGAAAGCGAATTTTTATATTATTTGAAAATCAATCTTAATTTCATTCTCGTTTGGCTATATAATAGATTATATGTCGACCTCGAAGAGTCAGGAGGTAGACCGCGAATCTTATGTGAACACTGACGATTTATATGGATGGATTCAGAGATTATTTAAATATAATACAACATAAAATAAGTTTAAAATTATTCTCATTTAGTAACTGATTTTTGTTGTTTTGTTGTTTCTAATGTCAAGTGCACAAATCCTTGAATGTAATAGCATTCTGCTCACGAGCCGGATGTTGCTGGATTTAACCCTTAATTTGGCTAAGTCTGGCTGCTACACGGGACATGTATATTTATAACTACTATATAACGTAATTGTCAGTGTTCGCCACAGCGGACATTATCTCAAAAAGGGAAAATGATATATTGTTTAGTTTATTTTACAGAGATCCTAATGTCTATACAGACATGGGAAAATAACAGAAATTAAAAAATATTTGAAAAAAAAACATTTTGTCAAATTAAGGGTTAAAGCGAAAAAGTGCGTTTTTTGAAGAGCACCACTAGGGTGAAAGGACTTTTATTCCAAGTTTGATCCTTGTAATTTGGAAGCAGGGATCAAGTAGAAAACCACTAAGGTTGGCTACCAGCGCCAGAGGTATCGTTTAAACTTCGAGAACATTGCTACCACGAATCTGTAATTCGTGTTCCAACTGTCGTTACAGAACACAATGTCTTTTTGGCGAGTTCGGGCCTCAAACTCACAACACTCCGAATATGAGTTGATACCTTTGTCAAGTAAGATACCGTAGCATTAAAAGATTTTTACTGTTAAAAATGTTAATCATGTTAAAACATTAGTTAAGGATGAATTTGGGCCGAAACAATGCAATTCTAACTGTCTTAATTCTAAAAGGAATTTTTTATTATTTTCATGTAATTTTGTCTTTTTTTGTAATATTCTAATTTTTTCTGTAAATAAAGAACAACTCCACAAAGCTCGTAAAAAGTGAGATTTTATTTCCCAGCCTATTTCCAGCTTATTCCATTCATTTGGTGGTGCAAACTTTGTAAATTCTTTTTTTTTTCCTAATAAGAGGTTTATGAATATTTCTTAACAGACCACAAGCGCATATAATCCGGAATTTTGTTGCTCGGAGAGTTAAAATTTGTACCCGAGAGGCACTCATCCTTAGTTCACTTCAACTAAAAGTGTAACCTATGTAACGCTCCAGCTTAAACCACAAAATGTTAAAATATTTTTAAAGATCACAATAAAATGATAATTTATTCTTGGCAACTCATAAATATGCGATGCAATGAAGGCGGTTGGAGAACGCTCTTTTCTTTATAACATATTAGTGCTTTATAATTGATACCTGGTAAAAAATGAATCCCTTTGTGAAGTCCTAAACTATATTTTTCAAACATTTTGCAATTTATTGTTACAGATTTGAATATCGAGGGTGAGAGAGGAGAGGAGTAAGAAAAATATTTTTTGAAAATATATAAAGTGGGAATTAAAAACAAGGATGAAAACTACTAGAATAACTAGACATTTTATACTTCCGCACAATACTTACAAAAAATTTTTGGCAGCACAAGGAAAAAAACTCACATTCAAAACAAACAGAGAGAGAGCGGATGCATTCCGTCTCTCTTTATTCATTTGCCGCCTCGCAGGTGCTCCCAACTGGTTCCTTCCAACCTTGCGATAGCCTAGTGGGTCACGTGTTTCTTGAATGAATTGTCTACTCACTATCACGTGATATTATCCAAGTAGATCGGGTGTTATTTATTTTTAATTATTCAGCGCACGCGCAACTAAAAATCCGACGCTCGTATAAGCACCGGATCAATTGACCCTACTTTTTGAGTTAATACTCATAATATATTATGTCTTTGTGTAAAAACGTATATTAGATTTCACACTTAAATGACTTTACTTGTAAAATAAGTTAGATAATAAGTCTAAGTCTTACAAAATTTCATAGATTTTCATAAGTTTTCTATCATATTTTACTATTAATTTTTATTCATGCAAGTCCTAAATTCATTTTTTCTTGTATGAAAAATAAGTGCTTTTTCTACACATAATAATACAATGGATAATTTGGTAAGGGTTACATTTTGTAATTTTTAGTGAAGGAATCTTAAACATTTTCCATTCAACTCACATTTCAATTGTAGACTTTTACTTTCTTCTCACAGATTAAATAAAGATATTTTCTCTTTATAATTTGGTTTGGTTTGGAGTGCTACGGTCTACTTTTTGCAACACGAGGGCTAATGAGACCGGGACCTACAACTTAAAGCCGATTCCGAACGGCTACGAACATCCATGCCACTGTGGGATTCGAACCCACGAACTCCGGTACTGAAGGCCAGCACCCTAACCAATCGGCCATCGTTCGGCCTTGATAATTTGGAACATTGTAAGAAATTGTGCTTTACTGTTCATGATAATACAATCAAAACTTCTCAAACACAGCTGTTCGCACTGTAAGTCATGATCGAAATGTAAATTAAAATTTTTCGCTAGAACACGCATCAGGTCATTTTGACCCGAAGCCTCCTCCATCTAATCCATTTTCTTGTTTTACAAGTCCGAAGTCGATATCCATCAGGCATATCAAATTCAAAGGCTGACACAAGCCGAATAAACAAGTTTACGGGCTCCGAAAAAAATACAAATTTCATATTTTTATTGAAACGTATGTGCTTTAAGCAGTACAGTATAGAAAAATAAAATAAAAATATTTAATTAATATCAGAACTAAATGCACAATAAATAATGTTTCATCCTGAAACTTGGCATCTCTTTTCTGCCACCATCCTTTCTATATCAGCAGAAATTTTGCCCACAGTTATGATTCTCAAAACTGGCATAAGATGAACATGGGTGATTTTGGATCTAATAGGAGACTTATTTGCGTTCATAATTGCATTCATAATTGTACTTGCGGAGGCTCAGGTTTGCTAAAAGCTGTAAAGCCAAATAAAAAGAAGAATTGTACACAATAATTCACAACAATAACAAATCCAAACATCCACACTTCCAAATATCGAAATAATTTCGTACCCTCCGTGTTTTTAAACCTATAACTAGAAATATTTGTGGAATTCTAACATGCCAACTGCTCTAATTTTTCCTTCGTATCTGAAATGCACTGTATTTCTATTACCTCCTGCAGCATATTATTGAAATCGTTCTATTCGATATATATATGGATAACACACACAATCGAAACGGTATAAGATCCTTAGTGTTCATTAATGGCGGGTGGGCATTAATGGTTCGAGATTGCAATGTACTCCAAATTCCCAAACGAAATCTCTGGAGGTGGCAGACCAAGCCTGGAGTTCTTCATTTTGGTCACTGCTTCTAAATTACGAATGCTTTCTTACTTGTTTGTGTTGTCTTAGTAATAGTGGACGTTTATACGGTGATCCTATAGTAAAATAGCTAACAAATATCTGCAGCTTGGTTTGATTAATTCCATAAAGAAACAAGAGTCCCAGCATTTGAAGTAATAATAATAATAGTAATAACATTATCAAGATTATCACTTGGTTGCTGTAAAGCCATAATGAATAAAATGGTCTAAAATAAACGATCAATGTCTAACTTGAAATAATTAAGTATTTTAATAATTTTTTATGTACATTAAGTTAAAAATCAGTCAGAATAACAGAAAGCTTAACATAAATACACATTTTTTCATCTTTGAAAGTAAAACACGCCTAAAAATATAATACAAAACTAAAGATGTTTTATTTTAAGTAATAGTAGTACTAGCTGAAATAATAGCTTTATTATTACCATCTAATGAGCATCTTTATTATAAAAAAATGGATTGATGGGCTCTAAGTTTAACTAATTGTAGTACTAGCTGAAATACTAGCCTTGTTATAACAGCTATTTAACCCCCGGTAATTCAAAAAATTTACCAATGTACTCCAAGTTAAACTAAACCGAGCGAGAGTCTAAATTTATTGAGACGGCAAATGATACCTTTAATTCCTGACTAGGAGTAATTTATCAGTTTTTCCTTGTTTCGTGTTAATATAAATCAGAATTAAATGTAGTTCAGTGATTTTAACGCGTTCTTTCACGCTGCATCTAAAGTTAAATTTCTGTTCATTATCATAGATGACTTATCGGGAATAAGAAAAAAATTACCCTTCTAGACGTAGAGATGAATGGAGCTTCGCTGACAATCAAAAAGAAAATATCCGCCATGATTTCTAAGTCAATCAGAGAATTAAAAAAATATCGTCACTTCATGCGAGAAAATGTCAGTTACACGAGCAATAACATTTTCTAGTATCATTTTACTAGCGAAATTTTTGTATAGTGGTATATAAAAACATCTGTGTATTGTCAGCGAGTATGCGTGGGATACATAATAAGCTTAGAGCTGGAAAAATGAAGCTGACAAACAGGGTTAAGATAATTTAAATTCGGTTATGAAATATATATTAATACTTTTACTGTTTTACTGGGTGGTCCGCAGCAATACTCATATGAGCCACATGCGGCCCATGGGCAGCTAGTTTGGCACCTTTGCTATAGAAATAGTTCTTGTTTATATGCAGTGTATATCAGCGGTTCTTAACCTATGGGTCGCGACCCAAAATTGGGTCGCGAAGCATATTCCTTGGGTCGCGCTGAGTCGAACCAAAAAAGTTAGTAATACACCAAATAATAAGTAATACCAACACCTCCTAGAACAAGTTAAATCCTGAAATAGATATAAGGTGCTCCTTGACAAGCATTCAACCGAGGTTTGAAGATCTTTCAAAATGTATTCAAGCATAAGGTTCTCATTAAAACTGTATGACTTGCATTTAAAATTTAAAAAACTTAACATATGTATCGATATTTCTTTTTTTTTTAGGAATAAGTTAAAATGTCAATTATTTTCAAAAAGTTATAAATATATTTTAATTTGGTCAATAAAAATTATTAAAAACACTTGATTATTAATTAAATTTTCCTTGGATCGAAAAGTACTTTTGTTTATCTTTATTATTAAAAAATAAATAAAAAATTTGAAAGTTAAAAAAAATCATCATCGTAGGATTGAAGATTTTTTAAAAATACGCTCTAAAATAAAGCAATGAAAAAGTTTTGACTTTTTTTGGGTAGCGACATGAACATATTTCTCAAATTTGGGTGGCGGCTTAAAAAGGTTAAGAACCACTGGTGTATATGACGGCCTCAAATAGGTAGATATTGAATTTGGGAAAATAAAAGTATAAAATATTCACTTCATATTTCATTGTTTTAATGCCATTATATTGCGTTTATGTCAACTAAAAACTGGGGATATTCATATGAATAAATAAACGAAGTTGGGCGCTGTCAGATAAGTCTAAAAAAATAAGTTAAATTGTATTCGGGACACGTACTAGTACGTTTTCTGACGATTGATACTTGAACGCGGGTCACGTATTAGTATGGGTTACTGTAACAACATGGTTTGTTTGTGGGTACAAAAATAATGGTATATACAGGAAAACGAAGCCGAATGTTCTTGTCTACTACATAGATTCTGGAAAAATTTAGACAAAAATTACTTTTTACATTATTAGTTTTATGATTGTTCTTTTCATTTTTTTTATAATGTAAAAATGTTTATATATAACATAATTCGAAAAAATTAAAACTATGTACTTCTATTTGGTTTTTCATGTTTACGATACTGTTATAAATTTATCTACTAAAAAATATATTTTTTGTTTACAAAAATCTTATGGTTGTTATTTATATATTTCTATTTATATATTTGTTTATATATTTCAATATAGAATACGAAAAGTTTGTTAAAAATCAAATAATTTCCGATTTATTGAGATTTAACTGAATAACTAAATTTACGAGCAAAACGCCCGCTCCCGGTACAATTCCGCTGCGAAATGTACCTGCACACAATGTGTTGAGTGATTTTTAAACTGTTTTTGATAAATGTACAAAACTTTTTATACCCCAGAATCAAGATAAAAAAATAAATTAGCACGAGTAAAGATTTTATTTTCCTAAATAAATAGGTTTTAAGTTGTAGTAGATTATAAATATAGGCAGCAGTTAAATGGTTTGATTCCCCTTAAATATGGAAATGCTCTCGTTTCCTTGTAGTGCAAAGAAAAACAAACAGTCAATCGGGAGTTACTAGTAGCTCATGGAGACATTTTCGGTATATCTCAGGTTGGCTAACCTGAAATGGTGATTTATGCTTAAAATCCCTTCAAGTTTATCTTTAACTCAAGATCAGCAGCGTTTATTTATTGGACGCACGTGCTCGATTGATTTTCGATAACATTTTCTCAAGAGAAAAAATTTTATTTGATCCCTTTTCAATGAAGTCGTTAGGAGGAAATTTCTAATATAAATACTGACTGTTATTCACTTAATAACAGTCTTCCTGCAACGCCTACCTCAGAAAACAAAAATCTGGGAAGATATAAACAAACGTAAATAATAGCGCCGCAATCGAGATGACCGATTTCTTAATTAAAAGACAATGAAATTCTAAAAAAATTACAAGATGACTTGTAATTGTCCTGAATATGAGCTGAAGCATTCAAGGTCAGTTTGAAGGAGCCCTAATGTAACCTTAAATGTGATGATGGGTTAGCGTCATGTAAGAAAAAAAAGGCGGGAAATTGGCCAATACCACAGTACTCAAACTAGGTCTAGATTGGTCTAGAATTGAAGATTATGATAAGCTCTATATGCATGTGTGAGGTTTGTTTTTCTCCAGTGTGAAAGTTTTAAAAATAAATTAAAGAATAGACTGATAAAGTTATATTAATACAACTGTATTCGAATGGTAGCCATTACTAACTCTCCAAACAATAAAAAAAAATTGTTCGTAACCAAAACGAGTTAATAAGTCTTATTCAATCATTTTTTTAAATACAGTTTTATCTAAATGGATTTCATATTAATAAAAAAGTACATTTTAAGGCAATAACAAATGTCATATTTGAAGAAAGTTTTTATTTCTGTCCTCATTTCTGTCAGTGGTTCACAGTAGTATTTAAAAACCGTATAGCTGCTCAAAAGATCATAAGTATTGCAAATCACTGATGTTGTGGATAGGATAGTTGCTGCGCATCTGTAAATATTAAAGTTAAAAACCGCTGATTCATCTTCTGCTTCTAGATTAGTTATCAGTCATTATTACTTCTGTATTTTTCATTATTTATTAACCACATTAGTAATGATGGAATACTAAACGTCAATCCCTTAATGAGCTCGCCCGAATTAACTCGAGCGCGCTAAACTGGCCAAACTGTGCACACTCGAGATAATTCGAGCGGTACTTTATGTTGCTATAATTTTTCACACTCGAATGCAATCGAGAAGTGAAAATAACAATGTGAAAGAAAAAAAAATCGTTTTATTGATATTTATCATTTACATGGGATTGTAAGCTATATAACACTTGCTTATTCAAGTATAAAATATATTTTTTTTCTACTTATCACTTACGACTTATCTCTTCCTTGTGTTTTTTAGATTAAAAAAATTCGTTTTTTTTTTTTTTTGTCCGGCCTTTTTCAAAAAGAAAAAAAAACTGTCCATTAAGAGGTTAATTCCTCATTATGTACACAAGGTGATTAGATTACTTTTTTGGTAGCACCACATTATATTATTTTTAATATATCGCGTGCTAATATTTTTCTTGTTTAATACTTTTCAACTTTTTGTCGTTTCTAACGAGTTCTAACAATGACTAAAGTTCTTCATTAAAGTTGTAAAAGTTGTTGTGAAGAAATATATGTACTTAAGGAAAAAAAAAGGTGAACTCGGCTTTAAGTTTTGTTATTTTGTTATATAATTGTACAGTTATAGCAGCGAGTAAAAAACAGGATACGTTAAATTTTCTTTATTGATTACAATATATAGAGGCCACAAATAATGTTAAGAAATGACGTTAACTTTGAAACAAATGGATGTAGTGACATATCAACGATTTTACATAAAAGAATAAAAATGGGCCATGCCCATAAAAAAGTTAATTTGAAGACAAATTCTTAACGTTAAGGAAAGAACATGTCAGGTGTCACAATGATAGAAAATCGAAATCGGTCCAATTGGAAAAGTTTTATAGCTTTAGAAAAAGATAAAACTTTCTTCAGCAGTTTTATCACCGAGGAGTTAATCTAAATAAAATGACTTATTTTTTGTCACATCCTTATTATCTTCATTGTTAAAGTTAAACATAGAATATATATTAAACATTACGTATAATATTTATTACTTTTCCAAGAATTTCAAAATACTAAATTCTCTATTTATTAATAAGAATCGCACTTTTCCCTTTTGAAGTTTATGGATTCAAGATACTTTTAAAAATCTTATCATTTCTTAACTATAAAAGCTAAAAATACCGGTTAATCTCAAAAAGATATAAATGCAGTTTGATGCGAAAAGTTTTTAACCAGCTGCGCCATCTATAATTCACTAATGAAACTATTATACAGTTTTTAAAGGAAATATATGTTAGAACAGTCAAATGCATGTTAGATTCATTATGTTTTTGTTCATTTGTTGGGTATTTTAACTAAGCATAGTGCATAAATGCGAAAAGTATGCAATACTAAATATGAATTAAGACATGTCATTAAAAAACATAGATTTTTATTTGCTATAATCACATTTTCCAGTTATTTGTTCTATTTAAATTTATTTTACCAAATACGTCACTTTTCTGAAGGAAAGAGAGTATTGGTGAAAAATGAAACTGTTTCTTTACAAGCACTCTGAATATCCAGAGAGATTGCAGAAAATATATCAGCATTTTTTAGATTAAAACATTTTTACATTTGAATATACCATCTTGAATATACCATTTTCAAATTCCTGAATTATATAACACCAAATAAAATGTTATTTTGAATTACCGCCATAATTTCTTAAAATGTCATGACGTAATACACGTAGTATAGGTGTGAAATGGTTATGAATTTGTTCATTTAGTATGAGTAATACAGTTTGAATATTTACTTCATAGTCATTTATATTTATTCATCCTTTATACAGCTGTTGTAAGACTATCATACATAAACACAAAACACAATAACATACATCTAAATTTACCATGGCATTATTTTTGCATTATGCTTTTAAAACATTTTATCGGATGAATAAATTGTATATTTATGTATGTATATATACACACACATATATTAAATTACAAAAGTGCCCAACCTGTAAACTATATTTTAGTGATTATCATGTTCTTACATAATTATTATTTTTTGATACAAGTTCAAATATTATACTTAATTTCTGACTGTTTACCTTTAACTGTAATAAAAGACGTTTTACTACTCCCAAGACCATGTTGAACATTACAAAAGTGTCTATTTTTTAATGGCCTACAGACATGAACTTCTTCATGTGGCTAAATAATAAAGGGATAAATGAACAATATTAGGGATAAAGTCAATGAATGATAATTTTCATTCAAAAGAAATATTTTTTATAATTTATAAATTACCACCACATTCACAGGTTTACAGATTAGATGTTTCAAACACTTCTTCAGCTCTTTTTTAAGTTCACTCACATTTCAACACTATATCATTTATCTGTACTTCACTCGCAGTAGAATATACAAAACAATTCATCATATTTTTAAGCCATTTTCTTATTGAAAATGTATAAAACACTTTAAACTAAAGCTGTTAAACATTAAATAATTTTAGATAGCAAATGCACTCGTGAGAAAATTAGTCGATTGCGGTAGCAATGAAAACATATGTCAGCATTTTTAAAATCATATTTTTACATTTTAATATTCATTGGAATATGTATAAAATATTTGTAAGATGATAATATCCATATGTAGACATACATTGTAAATTTGTATGAAAAATAATTTATAGTCAAAGCTAAATGACGTGTCATGAGTAGGCATAGTAAAAGAGCGGACGTTAAGAGAGGAAACAAAAACGTCAAAATATATTACATAAATATTTGAATGAAAATTTCGTTTAAAATAACTTCTCACGAACTCCCTTGATTCATCCTAGTGGAACACTCTTGCATCCGGCTTTATTATTTCGGCGCATTGCACAAAAGAGAATAAAATAGCAGAAAATACAGTACTTTTAGAGGGTAATGTCCCTCTTCGTCATGGACATCCATTGTCTGAAAGAAGAATGAACTTATGTGATATGATGAAAATTTGATCGGCAGATATAGCTCGTCCACATCCATGTGATCTTATTTTTACACTAATTCGGTCATTCCTTTTATTCACTTTGCAACAAACTGCGTGTGATTTAACGTATGAGATAGCTTCCGTCCGGTGTTAAGTCCAAAGGTGACATTAAAAGAAGAGGATAACATCAGGGTCAAATCTGTTGTGAAAGTCAAAATCATGGCAGGTTCTTAAACTTTTAGAATCAATGAAAGTTTTTTTCTTGTAAATTTGATTTATTCGTAGTTCTAAATATTTATGGGGAAAATATAATAACAATATGCAGTTTCACTCGTTCTTATACAAACTTTATGCAATATTTTTACAACATTTATTATTAGATGATGAGAAAATATTAAGACTCGTTCCCAGCCATTTTGTCAATAGTTATGTAAAAACAACTGTAATTAAGTGCATTCAATTTTGACCCCATTTCAAAGTATTTTGGAGTCATAGCAATCTATTGTAAATTACAATCAGTTATAGCTGTCCAAGCCATTGAAATGGCTGAACCATCTACTGTAGGATGTGCTATGAGGGGGTCCAAAAGTTATCTGTCTCTTTCTCGGTATTCTCCATTCCATTTCAACGATTCCATTGCTTTCATCTTCAGTTTCATCATCATCTTGATAGCCAAGTCTCAACTTGGTCTCCAGTGCTCTGGATCGACACCTCCGCCTAAATGGGATATAAGAAATTAATCCATGAAATGGGCAAAGTACATTAAGATCGTAATTTGTTTAAAAACAAATAGCATTTATTATCGCATAAAAATATAATAAGTATTTAACTTTTTAATAATTCACTTAACAAACAGAATAAATTTGAAAAATGATGTACAAATTTGCTCGCGTGTATAAGATATTCAGAAAAGATAACTTTCTACTTTTTCTACTTTAATAATTTGTTACTCAAAAAAAAAACACACAAATTTCTAACAGTTTACACATTAGTTTTTATTTGACCAAAACTGATTGAAAACTGACTCAAATTTATTGAGTTTTTCTATCGAAATTACGTCGTATTTAGTTAAAAATTAATACAAAAATGAATTAAAATCCCTCATTGAAATTTTACTCCCAATTTCACTAATAAATTTTGGTTTAAGATTTCTTTGCAGATTTCTAGTTTTTGAATACAATTTAGAATGCTTGGAACTATTTCTATGTATATGAAATGGGAACCATGTACTTTATAGTATATTAAGCTATTATTGCCTTGAATTAATTGTTTAATCAATTAATTTAAAATAGTTACTTGTTTCAATGTAAAAAGTATCTATATTTAAATATTTTAATTAGCTGATTTATGACAGAATAATGTCTTATTAATATAAATTTATAATAGTAAGCGTGTTCTACTTCAGAAATGTTGTTCATTTAGTAAAAATATCATCCTGTATAGCACTAATAGCTAAATTTTATGTAAACTGTAATGCCTTAAATAAAATCAGCAATCATAAAGCAAATGTCCTAGCAGAGGATATAGGAAATAAAAGTTAACAATATTTTACTTTCTAAAGTAGAACATTTCTTACTTCTAGGAATATAACAATAGTTTTAAAAGTGCGTCATCTGCAAGACATGATTTAAAAAAAAAAAAAAAAAAAAAAAAAAAAAAAACTTGCTTTTGTAGCGTATACAAAGACTGGACTATATAAGATTAGTTTTAAAAATAAATTAAGGCTGTGGACCTTAAAAATTTAAATATATTAAACTTCCATTACATTTCAGAAAACATAGCTTTTAAGCCATATATTATTACTGGCTAAGGATTAAGTATGCACAAAAGTAAACAATACAAATAATTTTATTCAGGAAACTATCCTATAAGCTGCAACAGATAAAAAAAATATTTCAAAAGTTCGGGTAATAGCTGAAAACATTGAAAAACTAAATGAATATAAAAGTTCATTATTAGATTAAAAACAAGATTGGCCATTACTCCATGCTTAAACACAATTGTGGTGGTAAGCATAAACGAAATTGTTAGCACTAAAAGTTATTTATTTCATCTGTATTTGTACAATAGCACCAGAATGCGCAGTAATACTGAGCAGAATTTCAAACACCTTATTTTAAAATGTTATACAATTTAAAAATTACAAACTTCAAAATAATCTAAATATAGCTAAACACAAAAACTTAAAAATTTATAAGACTTTTGGTACTGATACAGTACTTACCTAAAAAAATCTTAATACATAACAGTTTTGTTTTTACAACAGATAATATGTAATTACATTTTGTAAATATAATTATCATAGTTGTTTTAAAATTTATAACACAATTTATTATTTATCAATAGCTTTCCCTTTTTCAACACTTTTACTTTTGCAATAGATACTATGTAGTTACATTTTGTGAACATTATTACCATAGTTGTTTTAAAATTTATAATACAATTTATTATTTATCAGTAGCTTTATTCGTTGAAACTTTCAAATGACTCCAGATGTTTTTAGATTCACATAATATTAAAATATTTTATCATAAATACATATGTGAGATTTTCTCGTTTTTCCTGATATCAAAAAAGACCTGGCATAAGTAAACGTTTTGATATCCGTTATGATTTCTTTGACAAATGTTACAGCTCTTCAAGACACTCCCTTTCGATGTAGTTGAGGTCAGTGTTTTTTGAAGCAAAGCGACATCTTTAAAAAACTTTTTTACTATACCATTCAAAAAAAGATATTTTGTGTTACAACTCGGAAACAGAGTTATTTTCATGGGTCTGAAACATTTTACCTGTAATGAAATCAACTGTTTTCAACCTCCTATGACTTAAAAAGTTATGCATTCAAAATCAAATATACTTTAATGATTATTAAACCAGCTTTAATTTTAGATTATGTAGTATAAAAAATTTTATATTTTTTAAAGAAAATATTTAAAATATCAAAATTTTAACAACAGTGATTTTTTAACGTCAATTCATTATGTACAATATTGAACATTTATTGTTATGAATGCACCCAATAATTTTAGTTGAAAGCAAATAAATATAACAAGTCTTTAAAATCATTAATGAATAATCATTATGAAATGAATATTAGTTCTCCAGTAAAAATGAAATATCATAAAGTATCTTATATTTATCTGCCCAAAATTTGTGCCAGCGAAATAACATTTTAAAATAGCATACTATTTCGTCATTTTAAAAGGTTTTTTTTTTTAAATAGAGTAATATTTCCTCATTTTAAAAAACACGTATCGCTTTCATTTCAACAGATATTTTCATAAAATAATAAGAATAAATGTTCAATGTTGATCACAACAATATAAAAATATAAAATATTTAAATATTAATGTTTTTTAACTTTTCCTCAAGTCAAAATACGTTTTTGGTATCACATAATCAAAGGAGAAAGCCAGTTTAACAGTTAGTAAAAACACCATTGTTATTGTTTTCACAACACATTGTTCAAATCACACAATTTTTTTTCATATATAGCATTGAAAATAAGATAGATTTTACAGAAGTTAATAGATTACAGACCCATAAAGGAGATTAAACAAAGAAAAATAAGTTTTTGAAGCAATGATCTTCTTACAGCACCACAGTGATACACGTTTACTCATAATTTTATTAAGTCTTCATTTTTTCGCATGTTCAGCTGTACACATGCTAAAAAAAGTTAAATAGCTGAGATATAATAAATAATTTGTTTACATCCAGATATCCTGGTGTAATGAATAGAATAACTAAGGAAAGATATAGTATATTGAGAAATAATATGGCTTGTAGTAAAAGAACGAATTTATTAGGCCAGTATATTCTAAAACAAGCAAAGTGATTTTTTTTAAGATTTCTTTAATGATTCCAGACTAAAACTGTTACTTTATAATGAGAGAAAACGTTATTTTAGAGAAGAGTTTTAACCAAGAAAAATAAAATTTTCGAAGTGACGATTTTTCAATTTTTACAGCACGGAGATACGCGTTTACAGAAAATGCAGTTTTATTATGGTTCTAAAACTACACCTCTTTCTAAAACTACACCTTTTCCTATGCTCAGCTGTACATATACTTAAAAAAAAAGCATAAACGGCTCAGATAGTTTATTAATAAATTCTTCCCTCCGAGCTATTCTGGTATATTGAATGGAATAACAGAGAAATAAATAGAGTATATTAAGTAATGATATGGTTCATAGCGAAATAACGACCGGGTTTGAATTGGATGAGCGGTTTGCGTGCCATGAGGGGACGGTAGACATTACGAAGTGTTTTCATAAATTATTTACTTAGGGTTATGAAACTTTCTTCATATTCTAAAGTACAGGAAAACCATGCACATTAAATTTTTAAGCACGATTTTTAAAATTCTGTGCACATATTGAAGCATAGCTAAATTAATGACATTCAACCTTTTAAATCATAATTTTTTAATTGAAGTTTTTAAGCTTTCTATTAATTTTTTAAATGTTTGCATAGTACTCCTTATTAATGGATAGCATATATAGATATTAATTATATTTCTATTGGATAATTGTCTTCATTGATAATATATGATAGACAGATATGAAACAAATTTGAGATGACTGCTAGATAAGCAGAAAAATTCCACCTGCTAAAGATATGAGAAATACAGAGATAGTTTTTACGACTTCTAGCCGTTTGCTTCTCTTTAGACAACAAAAAACCTCTTCGGATATCCATGATTCATGCAGACCTACAAGCATGGTCAGATATATGTGGAAATGATCAATAAACAAAACATTAACAAATGTACTGATTACAACCATATGTTATAATAGGTAAGATAATTGGTTTTGCGCTGACTCAGCCTTTTTCGGCCATACAGCAGCAATTTGAAACTGTTATAAATAGGTAACCATTCATAGTACTAATTATTAATAAATCTGATATAAACAATATTCAATACATTTCCCTTTGTTAGATTCATTATCATTAAATGATAAACAAATATGACAAATACTTCGTAGATGGAATCAGGAGAACAATTCTTTGTCTGAATATTGTTAAGGAAAATTGTGCAGATAGATTCAATGACAACTTCTAAACTTTCCACTTTCATGGGTCATCAGATAAGAGAAACCTCGTTTAATAACCGATAGTCACGGAAATGCACTAACGCGAGAGCTTATAACGGACATAAACAACAAATAACACTATTGAATGTACTGAAACCAGTACAAACTTTCATTGCACTCCTTATTTGGTAATATGGTAAAAACAATTTTAATTACATTTTTCTTTTCCAATAGAAATCTTATTTAAAATATGAGCAGTGTACAGTATTAGTAGTAGTAGTTGTTACTGTTACTAATCAGGTGGTCTTGCAAAGTTAGTCCATCTCCATTAATCAGGAGAATTTCGAGAACTTTTTCATGGGATCATTCTTTAACTCATATCACAAACTTAACACTGCTATCCTTATATATATAATACATATACCCACATCCTCTTTTTCGCAACACCACTGCTTTGAGTCTAAAAACTTCCAAAAAGCCATTGAATAAAGTCGGATCATTTAAAGCATAGTCTTTTGTAAAACCTAAACAATCAAGAATGTGGGAGGGGGAGGCTTGATCAGCTTTACTTCAATGTAATCTGGAAAGTGTTTCTGTTCGTGCAGAAATATTAGTGAAATGTTGGGACGACTAATAAAAGGTAAGAGAACCGTCTTTTGTATTCTGGGAAGCTTATTATTGTTCAGTTGACGATAGCCATCAGGTCCTCTACCAAACTATGATGCATAGTGTAAGGAATGTGCACCCACGGCTTTGTGTGCTCGGCAATGACATCGGCAGAATCGCCCCATTTGACCCCTTCCACATGGCATTTCTTGGGGGAAGTAAGAAGCGGGCCTGCAAAAGGGGGCCGATAAGGATTTTCGGTGTCGTGGTTTGTTTTTGCAGGCGCCTTGGAGAAGGAGGATGTGCTCTCTTCGGCAGGGCTCAGGTTTCCAACCCCCCCCCCCCGAAGAAGGGAGGAATCTGCAAGAGTTCAGCGGAGGTCAGAGAATGAAAGAGTCGAGATAGAGCCGCCAGCCGAGAAACATCTCTCTGCGCTGATGTGGAAAAAAGAAGACGCTCGGTCATTTCTAGAATTCTGGCTAAGACTGGCTCTGAGACTCATTGATGTTTGATTTTCTTTAATTTTGTTTTAATGTTGTGAAAAATAAATGTTGTTTCGTCCGTCCAAAGTTTCCGAGGAATTATTTAGAATATATGCATCCCAGTGACCACTGTCGAACACACCTGCCCCAGTACAGTAGGCGGGCAGGTCCCACGCAAGTATAGCGCCCCAGAACAGGGTGTTATTACATATGTGGCGTCAGGATAGTGGAGTGGTCAACTGGATGCTGCTGGATTTCGCTTCGGAAGTTGGAGACAACGGCGGGGAATCGTCGGCAACGTCGCGGTAGTCCCCTAGATGCGGCAACTGGGACAGAGTTATCGGCTAAGGAGCGCCAGGGGAGCAGGAGACGCAATCGGCAAAGTCGCGGTAGTCCCCTGGATGCGGCAACTGTGACAGTCATCGGCCAAGGAGCACTTGGGGAGCTGTGAGGAGTACTACGGACGCAAGATGAAGTGCCATTCGTCGTAGTGATCGAAATGATGGTCAGAAAGATAGGCGCATGAACTATGCTCGTTTTCTTCCCTGTTTTTCTCATGGCTAAGTTAATTCGGTGCAAAGGGTCGCGCGCGAATTAGGAAATGTTTTGTTCGGGGTAGGCTTCGCGTTTCTATTGTTGTGTTTATTTTCGTTACTCAATTTATTATTTCAGTGTGTTTTGCATGTATTTAATGTATTTAATGCTGCATGTATTTATATATGAAATTATGTTCTCTTCAATATCCTGTTTCTCTTCTATTTAATGGTTAATTCTGCCATAGAAGGTAACGTCTGATTGTTTTTAAGTGTATTTGCTCAAGTTGATGCGTTAGAATTGTTCTCAAATAGCTGCGAGGTAAATTAGCATTTTATTTAAAATGGCTTTTTTGATCAGGGCCAAAAAGGCAGATCTTGTGCAGCTGGCAGTAGAGTTTGAAGTTCAAGCTTCTGGGAACATGGGCAAATTACAGCTTAGAAAAATCATAGAAGAAAGCGAGGATTATGACGAGGAAACTGCTCGGGTTTTGCTCGAAGGGATCATAGAGGAAAGGGAGCAGGAGAAACGCAAGATACACAGAGAGCAAATGAGAGAGCAGGAATTGGCATATTTACGCCAAAGGTTAGAAATCGCAAAGGCCGGGAACGATAGGTTTCGGAGAGATTTTTATCGGGAGAAAAAGGAGAACGAAACTGTTTACTCAAAATTTCACCCCAGTACGGGCAAGGATACGAGGGAAGAAAATGTTAATAGGGATTTTCCTCGGGAGAAAGAGGGCGGAAGAACGGCTGATTCGAAGTCCCCCGGCATGTGCACGGCGAGGCAGGAACCCGATACCCGGGAGCTCGTGGGTCAAGCAAAAGGAGAGTGTTTGAACAGGGATTTTTCTCAAGAAATGGGGGACAGCGAGAAGGCTACCCCAAGGGCTCGCTCCAGTGGGAGCAGGGATATCCATAGGGATTTCTCGGAGGAGACGGGATTGGGAAGACCTAGTTTTTCCCTAACTAGTGAGCCGAGGGTCACTCCGAGGGGGGAGGAAAACCTGGTTTCGCTCTCTGAGGGAAAGAAAATGCCCGGGGGTTGCACGGGGGAAAAGGCACCGGTGAAAGGCGAACTCATCGCATTGGAGGAAATTTTCAGAGACCAAGAGAGGTTCGCGGAGCCGCCGAAATTTTGGGAGGTGGGAGATTTTCGAAGGGGGAATTTTCTCTTTTCGGAAAGGTTTCCATACCCTAAAGGGAAAGTGAAAGAAGACGTTAGTCAGCTGGTTCCGGTTGGTTCGATACACATCGAAATATTGGGGCTCGCACTCAATTTCATGTTCCGAGTACATGATGGGTTCAGGAGAACGTTGGCGAGACCGGAGTTTTCATTCCAAGGGGTAAATGTTGAGGCACTGAAATCGATTGACTCTCCTAACATTAAAGACCATAAATACATCTTATGGTTGGTGGACCAACATACAAGATGGGCGGAGGCAACTCCTCTGGGAGGGTTAACGGTTAAGAACACCTTCGAGGCACCGTTAAATATTGTCTCGTGTACGAGATCTTCCATAGGTTTAAGGTGCAAAATGCATGGTCTGGAAGAGGCGTCGAAAGAAGAGATCGCGCGGATAAAACAACAGTTGGTTTCAAAACTGAGTTGTTTTCCCTTAGCGCATCTCGAAAACGAGGGGAATAACGGCGGAAAAATTATTTCCCAGTAAACTAGAGTAAAAAAGGAGAGTAGCCAGATAATGCTACTACTCGGTTCGGTCAGCGGGGGATAAACCCACCCCCAGGTTACTGACTTACGGCCCTTAGAAGAAGGAGAACATCAAATTCCCTTCCGGAAAGGCATCGCTCCCGAGAACGAACAAGTTGGGGGGCTAAGGGAGAAAATAGACCTCTTAGTGGACTTCGCGCCGAATGAGGAGGGGGAAGGAAGTTCCTTGGAGCGTTCGTTTCGTCGCGAGTGTAGCTCCGTAGTTATGGGGGTGACCCGAGAATTAGAGAGCAGAGAGAAGCGAGTTGAACGGAACGGGGCGGAAAAATGGAAAGGATTGGATTTGGAGTTGAACGGAGAAATGGTTACGGGGTCCGAAGTCAGAAACAGACATGTGGATCCGGATCGTTCAGAGGGCGGATTTTTCGTGATAATTAACGGATGGGAAGATTTTGCGTTTGAAGAAAAGGCGGAGGATACGGCTAGGGCAGTCTTTAGGAGTTGTCGGTTGCTCGTCGATCGTCAAAAATATCCGGTTTGCTTTTGCCAACGCAGGTCTAGAGTTTTGGAAAGGGTTAAAGGTTTCGTGGCTTGGTACTCTAAGGATATTTGGAAAAGAGACAACGTTTGGAACCAAACGTTGAGTTTTAAGGAGATTTTGACATGGTGGGGGAAAGCCACAACATCTTGCGACGGGCGCTATGTCTGGGTTGGTGAGAGAAGCTTAGTTGTAACTATTGTTTGGTATTTTAATTTTTTAAGCTTATGAATTTCTCTTAGTATGTATGCTTCCTCATCAGAGTCATTAATATTTTTTTGTCATTACTGTGTTTGCATAGTGTGTTTTTATTTTGCAAAAGTGTTTCAATATTTATTTTTTTATTTTTTTCTTATGTGCATGTATGTATTGAAAATTTAATTTTGATTAGGTTTAAGTTCTTTTTTTGTTTTGTGTAATATTTCTTGGCAGATCTAAGTTTTTACCTTTGCACCTTATCATGAGAAGAGCGGGGGAAAACAGAGTTTCGGTTCTGCTGCCACCGTTTTGGTCGTGGGTGGTGTTGAAATTAGGCCCCTTTTTGAGCGCTAATTTCAAACCAGGGGGGGGGGGCATGTAAGGAATATGCACCCACGACTTTGTGTGCTCGGCAATGACATCGGCAGAATCGCCCCATTTGACCCCTTCCACATGGCATTTCTTGGGGGAAGTAAGAAGCGGGCCTGCAAAAGGGGGCCGATAAGGATTTTCGGTGTCGTGGTTTGTTTTTGCAGGGGCCTTGGAGAAGGAGGATGTGCTCTCTTCGGCATTGCTCAGGTTTCCAGACCCCCCCCCCTCGAAGAAAAGAGGAATCTGCAAGAGTTCAGCGGAGGTCAGAGAATGAGAGAGTCGAGATAGAGCCGCCAGCCGAGAAACATCTCTCTGCGCTGATGTGGAAAAAAGACGACGCTCGGTCATTTCTAGAATTTGCTTATAATATATGGATATGATATAAATAATATATTTATATTTGCTAATTTTATCTTCATTAGTAAAAATATCGTAATTTACAGCAGCAATCATAGCCAATGATATAGCATAATAACACTGTAAAGATAAGTTACGGTGAGAGAGAAAAAATGAGGTACCTCAAACAAAACAATATTACTTTAAGGTACAACAAAAACAAATATAGATATTAATAATGAATAAATCTTAGTGATTAGTATATTTTCATAGGTTTTAACAATACATCTTATAAAAATTAAAAGAAGTCACCTTTTTAAACATTTTTACTTATTTCATTCTAATTAGGAATTTAAATAATGAATTTAAACAATGAAAAACAAATCTACATACAAAATTGAAAATTAGTGTTGAAAACTATTGATTTAAACTCAGCAAATGTGTATGAAATACATCTATAAACATTTCCTAGTACCATTTCAATATTTTATTTTACAAGTCTTCCTTGTAAACTAATTTTCAATACTCATCAATTATTAATACAAAACTGAAAACAGCATTTTTGAAATTCTCCGTTAAGCTACATGCAAATATTAGCATTGAATCGGATATTAACAACTTGTTTACATCAACTGATTTCTTTTTTTCTGATATTCTCCAATATTGTCCTTTTTAGTTTTTGTTTATTTCTTATTATTGAATACGGCTGTACTTTGTATTAACTCCAACTTTTATATAATTCAATTGGTTTTAAAATATACATCAATGTTTTCCTTTCATAATAATTATTTTTGCATTAAAGCTTAGTTAATGAGAATAAAATTTTTTTCATTCCCAAGAAAGGGCTTATCAAAAATCCATTAAAATAACAACTTCTCGTATATTTTCCATTCAAAACACACATATACATATGTATTATTTTGTGTTACTTCTTTCCTGAAACCAAAGCTTACATAAATACCCTTTTCCTTCAATATTAATTGACACAGTCAAGAGAAAAATCTTTTTAATGAAAACATGGGAAACAAAATGGGATCTAAAGAATTACTTTAAGCATCGAATCACTCATTTGCATTAATTTCCACCAGGAGTTTGCTCAAATATAAAAAAAAAAGAATTTGAAATTAAAAGGAGAATTATGTAGCATTTAAATCAAACTGCAACTTTTAAACTAGAAACAGTACTAATGACACGCAAGAGCAAATTTTATTTCAATACTTTTAGCACTTCAAATAAATACTTCCGTTTTTTGAGTAAATACATGAATTGCATGTGTAAAACGAAAATTACATTTAAAAATATGAATAGTTATTCGCTATTGACTCTTTAAACTGCATTTTTGAAGTTTCAGATAACCGATTAGTTGATAAATTCTATCTTCCATAACTCTTATTTCATAGTTTTTGAAAGATATGAGAATTTTTGTATTTTTATTTTGCATATCATGAGTATTAGTCATATTCAGCATATAGAGTGTGGACAATCAGTTATATAATAATAAAATCTGGTACATAATCTATATAAATAATCATTAGTGCAATATATGTCGAATATATAATCAGTCAAAAAATAAATTAATCCTAGAATTCAGTAAAATTTTATTATTAGTAGAGCAGATGAGTATTAGAAAGGTTTTGTAAGGTATAGCATATAAGATTGCTTTTTGCTTTCATGAGTATTAGTCATATTCAGCATATAGAGTGTGGACAACCAGTTATATATTAATAAAATGTGGTACATAATCTATATAAATAATCATTAGTGCAATATATGTCGAATATATAATCAGTCAAAAAATAAATTAATCCTAGAACTCAGTAAAATTTTATTATTAGTAGAGCAGATGAGTATTAAAAAGGTTTTGTAAGCTATAGCATATAAGATTGTTTTTTTTTTTCTTTCTGGAACTGTTTAATTTTCAAGACATGCTTGTCGACATATGTCACTCCAAAATATTTTATCTCGAGAAAAGACTATAAGTAAGCGAAAATTTACTTCATAAATAGTCAGAGAATAAAGCACAACTATTGACTAATTGTCGTTTCATTTGAAATCTTCCTCTTATGCGGTAATTAGGAGTTTGATTTAGAGACAACTCAAAGTTAGGGTATTATGCTCATTCATAGTTTTGACAAAAGTTTGTGTCAAAATAAAGGTTTCTAGGTGATTTTGTTACTGATAAACCGAACCTAGTTCTGAGAATGTCTTAATACATACATTTGCTCAAGGATCCTTAGATGTCTTAATTTATTATTTGATATATTTTCATACAGTTTTTAATCATTCATTCTAAGGGTAGAAGTTTTTCGCCTCTTTTGAATTTCAGAAGCCCATTTGGCTTTGGGCAAAGATATAAAAAAAGAACTAGTAATTTATTAAATACTTAATAAATACATAGCATTAAATCGATATGCATGTACCTTGAGCTACGTTTAATATTAATAAAATATCTTAAATATTTAATAATTATTGAAATACAAGTATAAGTATATTTAATGTCTGATTTAATATGTACATAAACATTTACATCTGTAATATTCAATTTAATCATAAAATGAACTATACAAAAAAAAACTGTTAACATTTTATTTAATTCTATAATTCTATTTTTAAGAAAGGCTTAAAATGAATCTCTTTTTTGCATTTGTACATTTGCTATAAAATATTTAGACTATAATTAAAAAAAAATCATTATATAACTTAGTCTTTTCAAATTAAGAAAAGAATATTTAATCATACTTATAAATTAATATTTTTACAAGGATTATAAAATAATATACAAATATCATTAAAGTAAATGTCTGATAATGTATGGGTGGTTTGAACAGTTCTAGTTAACCATTATAACTGTATAAAGCGAATTAGTTAAAAATAATTATTGATCTTTAAAAATGCAAAAAGCAAAATTTTTAAAATATTTTCGATACACCAAAGATTTAAAAAATAAAGATTTAGATAATTAAAAATTTAAAAGATGAAACTGAATATTAATAAATATTTCCCTTGTAAAATAGTATATAAAGGAAATAACGAAAATGAAATTAGTTTGCATGCATTTGACTTTTAAAAGATTAGTTCAAAGTGAATGAATATATAATCAGTTTTTAGCACAATTATATTTTGAGTAAATACTAAGAATGAAGAATATTTTGCCAAAGAGTTAAATGGTTGTATTTACCTTTGTATAGTAAAATAAGACCTTTTAAAATGCACCCAGAAGTAAACATTAAAAATTATTTGAGACCATTAATTTTTATTAAAAAATCAATAAGCGTAATATCAAAAGGATTGGATTCCTCTTAAATTACACTTTTTAATGCTGAATTTCAATAAATATCGCCTGTAGTGAAGCGAAAGATAATCTAACAACATAATACCCTAGATTTAGGCTTTAATCAACTAGAAGACAACGAGGTGTAAAGGCTACATAGTTGCATCAATGTAAACAGTACAGAAGTGTTGCCAAATGTAATTATTAAAACAAGTGTTGCCACAGGAAACAAAATACATTATTCTACTACATTCACCCCCACTAGAAAAGTTAATAAGTCACATAGTCATTAAGATAAGTTGGTGGCCTTCTCTGTCGACGAGATAAGGAATTGTTCAAGGTAAGTGGCTTTACAGAATCCACATTACTAAGGTCAGGACAATTGATCTCTGGCATGGTGGTATCTTGCTCATTGTCCTTAGAAACCCTGACATCCTCTAGAGATTCTGAAGAATCAGTCTGGGGAAGATGAATGGGTTGCATGTTGAGATTGGCTGCTGAGTCACCTTTGGGTGCCAAATGTCGAACAGAGACACTTGACTCTCGTCCATCAGGAAGCTTAACATATGCATAGTCAGGATTCGCCTCGATCAATTCAACTTCTTGTACAATAGGGTCATATTTAGTATGTCGTACATGATTTTTCATTAGAACAGGACCTGGTTGAGTTAACCATGTAGGCAAGGATCGACCATTGAAGGATCTCCTAGGGTGAGTGAACATACGCTCATGAGGAGTAGCGTTGGTAGCAGTGCACAGTAATGATCTAATTGAGTGGAGAGCTGGCTGAAGCACCTCTTCCCAACATTCTGTCCTTGCACCTTTTGTTTTTAAGGCTAAGAGTACTGTCTTCCATATAATCCCATTATATCTTTCAACTTGTCCATTGCCTTGTGGGTTATAAGCAGTGGTTCTACTAGTAGCAACCCCTAAGGAAGTGAGGAACGATTTCAGTTCATGTGACATAAATGAAGCACCTCTATCTGAATGTATGTAGGCTGGTGTCCCAAAGAGGGAGAATACATTAGTCAATACTTTTACTATGGTTGGAGCAGATATATCTGTACAAGGAAATGCAAAGGGGTATCTCGAGAATTCATCTACTATGGTTAAAAGGAAACGATTCTTGGATGAGGTAGGTAGGGGACCCTTGAAGTCTAAGTTTAGCCTCTCAAATGGAGAAGTTGCTTTTATTAACTGTCCCTCATTCCTATGGAAACGAGGTTTTAGCTCATTACAGACAGGGCATGAATTAGTCATTCTTTTAATGTCATCTAATGTGAATGGCAAGTTTTTAGCTCTAATCCAGTGGTGCATACGTGTTATCCCAGGGTGACATAGGCTATTGTGCAACTCTTTGAGGTTTGTTTCTGTTCCTGTATAGATATTTGCTGTAATTCTTGACATTGTGTCTGCAGTAGTGTTCCGATTACCTGGACGATAAATTATATCAAATTTGAAGTTAGCCAATTCCAGTCGCCATCTCATAATCTTTTCATTTTTTATTTTGCTTGAGTGATACTGATCAAACATGAAAGCCACAGATCTCTGGTCAGTGAGGACTTCAAAATGTCTTCCTATCAGGTAGTGCCTCCAATATCTTAGGGATTCCACAATGGCATAAGCCTCTTTCTCAACAGAAGAGTGCCTTTGCTCAGCAGCATTAAGTGTTCTTGAAAAGAAGGCTATGGGACGTTCTGCTTGGCTGAGAGTTGCCCCAATGGCAAATTCTGAAGCATCAGTTTCAACTCTAAATGGGATGTTGTTTTCAATTGCAGACAAAGAAGCTTCCGCAACATCTTCCTTGATGGAGTTGAATGTTCTCACAGCTTCTTCAGAGAGTGGGAATACTTTTGTCAGGAGAGGGCGAATTTTTTTCTGAGAATCTTGGAATCCAGCGACAGTAATGTGCAAACATACCAAGAGTTCTTTGTAAGGTTGCCATGTCATTAGGGATGGGTAAGTTCATAAGTGGTGCTAGCCTGTCAGGATCAGGTTTAATAACTCTATTTTCAATAAGATATCCTAGTATTCTGACACATTTTGTTGAGTATTGACATTTATCTGGGTTCAGTGTGAGGTTATATTTTTTAACAGCATTCAGGAATTTCTGCAAATTTTGATCATGCTCTTGTTGGTCCCTACCACAAACTGTTACATCATCTAAGTATGGAAAAACACCTTTGAGTTTTTCTTCCTTGATAATATTATCAATATTTCTTTGAAAAGCTGGGACACCATTAGTAACTCCAAAGGGGATTCGTTGGAATTGAAAGAGTTTTCCTGAAGCTTCAAAGGCTGTATATTGCTTGTCTGACTCTAAGATAGGTACTTGGTGATAGGCACTCTTGAGGTCAATGGTGCTAAACACTTTGAATTGGGATATGTTATGAATCATCTCTTCAATCTTTGGGAGTGGGTAGGCATCCAGCATTGTAAATTTATTAATAGTTTGGGAGTAATCAACTACCATTCTAGGCTTGTGATTTTCTCCTTTAACTACAAAAACCTGTGCTCGCCATGGTGAATTGCTAGGTTCAATCACACCTTCCTTGAGTAATTTCTCTACTTCAGCAGCAATGAAAATTTTATCTGCTTCAGTCTGTCGTCTGGATTTTGTGACGACTGGTTTGCAATCTGGTGTGAGATTGGCAAATAAAGATGCAGCTGGAACTCTGGCAGTGGCCAATGAGCAGATTTTAAGAGGCAATCTGTCGCCACAGAATTTGATTTCTACTGATGAGTGGCTATTTAGAAGATCGTGTCCTATGAGGAAATCTGTACACAGATTCTTCATGATTAATACATCTATATTGTGATATATATGAGACTGCATCTTTAGAGTTAATGAACCACATCCCATAACATCTGAACTCAAGGATGAGTTGGCCATGGTTATTTTCCCAAAGTATGGTTTTACATTTATTCTACACATTTTTACGAAATTTTCGTTCAGAAAGCTGAGAGAACTACCTGTATCAATTAATGCATTTAGTTCCACATCATTCACTAACACTTTGGTTATGGATTTCTGGAGGCATTGAGGGGTTGTTGAGACAGAAGCCAGAAGCAGTGTAGAAGCTGTAGCATTAGTAGAAGAACGAGTAGATCGAGATTTACAAACTCGTTGATAATGTCCTTTTTTGCCGCATCCTCTACACATAGTTTCTCTAGCAGGACAAGAAATTCTTGGGTGGCGTTCATTACCACAGAAAAAGCACTTTTCTGAGCGTACCAAGGCAGCTGAAGTCGATGGGGTCACCTCCACATCACTATTCGTATGTTCCATAGCGGAAACTGGGATAGAATTCGTAGTATTTGAATATGACGCGGAGTGTAACTCAGCTAGCTCAAGTGATCTAGCCTGGTCATAAGCCTTTTCTAATGTAATAGTTGCATTTTCCAAAAGTCTTTCGCGGATACGTGAGCTTTTGAGACCTCGTATAAAAGGCATCCCTTATGTATTCATCTTTGTATGTGTCTGCTGTTACAGCTTTGAATTCGCAGTCTTTACTCATTTGCTTCAATATCTGGAGGTATTCGTTGATGGATTCTCCTGTTTGTTGAGCTCTAGAAGCTAGGCAGTGTCTTGCAAAAATTTCGTTTCGTTTTGTAATGTATAATGCATCTAGTACTTCGATAGCGTTGGAATAGCTTTCAGAGTCACTTATGTAACGAAAAACATTAGCAGAGATATAATTACACAATAATTGTAGCTTACCATCTTCTGTAATTCCAGTAACTTGGCCAAGAAAATTATTGAAAGTTCTTTTCCAGTGTTTCCATTTCGATTCAGCGCCCGAGCACGTGGGATCAATATCAAATCTTTCTGGTTTCAGAAGTTGCTCCATTTTGAAGAATCCAGGAATGTGGGGATGCGCGAATTACTAGTTGATTAAATTGTAGTGAAGCGAAAGATAATCTAACAACATAATACCCTAGATTTAGGCTTTAATCAACTAGAAGACAACGAGGTGTAAAGGCTACATAGTTGCATCAATGTAAACAGTACAGAAGTGTTGCCAAATGTAATTATTAAAACAAGTGTTGCCACAGGAAACAAAATACATTATTCTACTACATCGCCATTAAATTTTATTCACATTGAAAATAACGAAAATACACTAAATTTTGTTATACTTCTACAATATAAAAGTTTAGTTCAAAGAGAATAAATCTTTAATTAGTACCTAGGGAAATTAAAATATAAGTAAACACCTACAGTAAAAAACATTTCTTTAACTAATTGAATTTATATACAGATTTGTCTTATCAAAATAATATTCTACCTTTCAAGATACATTTAGAAGTAAATCTAAAAAATACTGTAAACTAATTATTTGCTTTAAAAAAGCCATAATTATGACAGCAAAGTGTTTAGAATCAAGTCAGATTTCAATAAATATTTCAATGCTGAATTTTAATAGAAAATGTCAAAATAAAATAATTCATATAGAAAATAACCAAAAATGTACGTAGTTTTTTTTCTTACGTGTAAAAGGTTAATTCAGGGAAAGTGAATTTATAATCAGTATGTAAGGAAATTGAATTAAGTAGCAATGACGAACGTTTTTCAATGGATAATGAAATTATATGCATTTACATGATAAAACAAGTCCTTTCACAACCTACATAGAAACAACTGCTAAAAAATGCTATGAACGAATTGCTTATGTATAAAAATGCAATAAGTGTAATTTCAAATTGTTTAGATACAACCCCTTATTTCAATAAATATTCTAATACAGGATTTTAATAAATATTCTTAAGATAAAATAGTTCATATAGGAAAAATTAAAAAATGCATGTATTTATTTATTTATTTATTTACTTATAAAAGGTTAGTTCAAAGCGAGAAACAGTGCCACAGGAAATTAAATTTTGACTAAACAACTGCAATGGTGAACATTTCGCTGGAGAATTAAATTATTGTATATATTTGCCTTTGTATGGTGAAATAAACCTTTCACATCGCACTTAGATGTGAATCTAAAAAATACTAAATCATATATAGATACTTTTTTTCGAAATGCGATTATAGTTTCTTTTCGTGCGATTTCTAGATGAAAAAAAGAAAAAGAGAGGGAGATAGTAGAAAAGCCTGTAAATTAAATTCGAGAGAATACCCGTATCTTCTTCCCTTCTTTAAAATAAATTTACAGTAGAGAAAAAAATCATGTAATCTGATTTCTAAAATGCTATCTTGCTCGCGCGTCTCTGTTTTTTTCCCTTCTTTTAGACGAAAGAGATTTTAAATTTTCACTGGAATGGTGCAAGTCACGCAGATGTCTTGCTGATATTTTTATCTGTTGTTTTACTTTTTCTTTTTTTCAATGCAAAAAAAGGGGGATTTTGATGTGAAAGATTTTGGGAAATGCACTGAAAAGTATTATATTATTTTAGTAATTTAAATCTGCATCGGTTACATTTCTGTCTTTACTAGACAATCAAGACTGACTTTTTTTAACCTTAAAGAATAAGAAAATTTACATTTTTTAAACTGCTTTGGGAATTGATTTTAAAGGAAAATAAATCTCAAAATAGCACCTAGAAGTACTGCTATAACAGGAAAAATATTTGCAAATGGGATACTAGAATATGGAAGTGGAAAGTCCTAGACAATATATGAGGAGGCAAACATTTATGCAAAGAGGGTGATATTTTTTCCTTTTTCTTTACCGTAGGAATATTTTATAAATAGAATTATATCAATATTTCGACGTTACGCAAAAACATTTAATTATCTAAAATATGACTAATGGGATTAAAAAAAATTAGTTTCCCATTTTTTTTTTACTTATACGTGTAAAACAATGTTATTTCCTTACATAACATTCATTTTAAGCTTATTCGTTGACAAACACAGTCATGTTTATCTTGACATAAACTTTAATTTGTATTTTTAAAATTTATGATGATATTATACAATTACAGCAAATTGCACTAGAAAAAATGTTTTTCTGTATTAAGTATATTTCCAAATATAGCTACTAAACATAAAAGTCGATGTAACAAAACAATCATTAATAATCCTGCGGGCTTATGAATGAACTTTTACATCGACATGCATTAATTATTACATCAGCATTAATTAATGTTCTAAAAATTTTACTGTATAAAAAATAATAAAGGCTAGTAAAAACTTTTATTTCAAGTTATATTCTAACTATGTCAAAAGAACTACCACTCTCTGATTTCAAATAAAACGAAAGATGGTTATTACATATTAAAGTTTGCTAGAAGAACATGATTCAAATATGATTGTTATTCCTAGTGAGAATAGAAAATGACTGTTTGTTCCTTATATAATTATGTAGATTTAAATATTTATTTTGTCTATAATATAAATGTTGTCTATATAATATAAGCTTTGAGTTATGACTGTAGGTGTTAAAAAGACAAAAAACAGATCATGAAAAGACTATAAACTGATCATTTTACATGTTCAAACGTTAGAGTATTTTAAGTTAATAAAGGTTACTTGAAGAAAAATGAAATCTGACAAAGAAATTACAATCTTTGAAAAGACTGAATAGTGTAAATAAGATACTGGAATAATTTAAAATAGATAGTACTAGATATCCTAATGTTTAAAGCAAATTGAAATTGATCAAAAATATTTGCTAGACAAGATAGCGATGATTATCCCTTAATAAATTCCATGTTTCCAACGAGTGTACTAGTGCTCCCATGCTTCTGTAATTAGAATACTTTTCTACATAATTACGTAAAATAGTTTTAATGACGAACAACAAACGCATGGTCACAAAAATTGGACGCCTGACACAAACAATTTAAATATTCATTAACTTTTATAATGAGCTTTTGAGAAGCCCAATTCATCTTTAAAAATAAACTTTAGCGAAAGAAAGATGAAATCACAGAAAGAAGTAGCAATTAAAAAAAAAAGACTGAATAATGTAAATGAACTGTAAATGAGAATTTCAGAAGTAATTTGAAATATCTAGATTACAGCTATATCGAAAAGCAGTCTCGTAGTGAAAATAAACATGAATATATTAAAAATATGTTTCGAACATAAGATTTTACGATGATTGCGCCTTAAAAATACGATGCTTTAGTCATCAGTGTTAGTTTGTCATTTATTTGTATTATTGTGCTTCTGTTCTGCATAATTATGCAAAATAGTTATTATCGTGAACAATAAAGGGTTATTGGAAGCACAAACTTTTAAATATTATTTAACTTTAAAATGAGTTTTTATAAAGCCCATTTAACGCAGAAAATAAATTTCTATCATTTTGTGTAGGAAAAACAACTAAAAGACATCAAAAACATATCTTATAAACTTATAAGTTCATGCTTCACAAATGATACAGGAATAAAACTTAAAATAAAGAGTAAAAAATATAATAAGGTTTTAATATATTTATGCGATAACACCTCATGCATTTTAAAATGTACATAAATTATTTTAGTAATAATTAATAATTTGAGAAGTTTTAGCCTCTATTTATACTTAGAGTAAGAGAATGACAATCACTCGCCATGTCATTAAGTGAATAATTTTTTGGCGAAATCTTCTCATAATAAAATGCATGTAATGAAAGATAGAATTCATATTTTTTTACCAGTGCATCAAGAATAATTTCTCAGGCAAATCAATAGTGCTAGAAATTGGCTCTAAACACTTACAAAGATGTAAGTCCATCTCAATTTTAAATTGTTATCGTATAGAGATTATCATTAGAATGTTTTTTACGCTCTTTCGAGCATTAAAGCAAACAGGGGCAAAAAGAAAATGGAGCCCAAAAGTCATCGGATACTAGTATGATACAGGTCCCCTTCATGGCATCTACAGGTCCCTAGTATGATATAATACCCTTCATTTAATAAATTTCATGTAATGAAAGAATAAAATATTTCGCAGACAAAAATAAGAAGGAATATATATAAATAGGTATTTTATAATTTGTTAGCAAATATAATTTTTATACAAGTGTTAAACAAATATAGTTAAATTATAAGTTAAGCTTAGTTATATATATTTTAGTTAGTGTGGCATTTTCTGTTGATTATTTTTTAATAAATTTGATATATGTGACTCTAGGCTTGTTTATGTTCCAGAACAGCTTTGAATGTGGTAGCAGAGCAGCCCGTGTGATTAATTGAAATAATTTCTGAATAGATATCATAAAAAATATTTAATTATTTCAAATTAGGATGAATATGTTCTGTTTCAATATATACACATTGTTTTTATGTTTAGTATTATATTTGTGGAAAGAAGTTGAGAAGTTTAAATAACCTTTGAAAGGGCATTAAAGTTATCGTTGAACTCAGCTTTAAATTTAGAATACAACATGACTCAGAATTAAAGTGAAAATAGCTATATATATTAGAAATAGTATACAAAATCAATAGTATCTTTGCAGGAGGTTGAATTCACATAAAACATTTCCTCACATTCGCCAAAATATTTAGAATTTCAAGGCACAATAGATCAATAACCTAGCCTCGACTGCTTGACAACCATTCCTCTTGAAAATTAAACTTATTACATATCAGAAATAAACATTGTCATAGTGTGTTTTGTACTGTACTCGACAGAATTGCTAATTCTTACAGCATTGCCAGAATTTTTTTTAAGTGATAGTATGAGAAATTATATCAAAACACAAGACCACAATCCCGTGTCAATTTGAAATCATTATTATAGAAATCTTAAAAAGTGTGTTATTTCATAGGTATGATAACACAAAGAGATAGAGTAAAAATAACACAAAAGTTATTAGATAGCATCAAAGTACAAGCAAGTGATCACTTTCATTTAAAAAATTATATTTTCTAAAATAAAAGATAGACTCAGTATTTATTGCTATTGCAAAAAGACTTTTCAAAAAAGTTATTGCATAGAAATTTTATCAGTTTTACATAATTATACACACATGAAAATTTCAAATAGTTATTATATTGTAGAGATTAGTGCGTATGAAAATATTAATCCACACATGAAAAAAAATCAAAACAAAAAAAACAAATACAGATTAAAAGTCCTCAGTAAACAGTGACATAAAAATGATTATATTCATTTGATGATATAAATATTTAGATGACTGAAGTGGTGTGACAATCATTATAAAAGCAGATTAAATATTAAATAAATTACTAAGTTACGAGTTATAATTTTAAGAAAAGCTGCAAAAATTCGTCCAATACCTGCTCCGCACTCTGACATCACTGTCTATAAAATTGTCCGCAACACGCTGCCATCTGTAATTTAAGGGTCCCGTGTAGCAGCCGTCAGTTGGGACATTGCTCCATCCCATATCTATAGGAGGTAAAACCGAAACTTCGGACACTCGAGGTCTAGCAGAAGTCACTTTTTCTTTAACTGAGCAGCGAGACTGTGAATACAAAAAAAATAAAACTTTATATGCTTGTATATACTTACATATCTAAACACACTCATATTCAAACAAACACACACGGACACACACACACACACACACACACACACATATATATATATATATATATATATATATATATATATATATATATATATATATATATATATATATATAAAGAATAAAAAGGAAATATCATTAAACAATAATTTGAAAAGAATAAATAAAATTAATGGACCCAAATGAAAAATATTTTTTTATTCCCTTTATAATTAATTTTTACTTAAGGTTTAGTTATTTTTATGTAACTCAGTCTATTCAAAACAAATATATTGATATGAAAGATGCCAATTTGGAATATTATTTAGTTAAGTTATTAAGTTATTTTTGTTAAGTTATTAAGTTAATAATGATGGTATAAAGGACTATTTTTCCTCCAAATGCTTTTTAGAAAGAAGTTAGATAGTACAAATGCATTTCATGAACTTTTAAAAGGAGTAATCTATAAAATGACGAGTTTTCTATAGAATCATTTATTTGAATATTTTTATTTAAAATTTTTAGGTGTGCATTGTGAACCGCTAGTAGAAAGAGTGCTTGGTCAACCATATGCTTTCAAGTCATCATGGTGGTTTTCTCATTCATTTATATAAAAAAAATACACTGCTATCTATTTCTAACAAATAGACATAAGACTCTATGCCTTTTCAGAAAACATAAATACTGAAAAGGCATAGAGTTCAGTACTATTTTTCATTTTTGACTCCACGTTTTTCTCCTTTTCGTTGAAATTTTACTTTTCGTTACATGGCAAAATGCCCGTAGTGGGTTTCATGCTGAACTTCCTTTCATACAATAGGAAATTTACACGCTTCATTTATCCAAGCAGTGCTATATTTCTTGTGTAAAGATATATTATAGTCAAAATTTTATATTTCTCTTGAAACATACATTTTTTAAAAATATTTCCGTATGTCAGATGCTTGAGATTTAAGAATCATCATGTTAGAGAAATGGGGGTTACACAAGTTATAAAAATATATGCTAAAAGTTAAAATGCAGTAGTATATTTCACTTTTTTTATTGCTCCTATATAAGCTTTTTTGTAAAATTACTATAAATACATTCTTACTCTAGCCGTAAGATTCCTTGGCATTGCACTATGTCTTATTCTTTCAGGACGTTTTTCATTTTTATTGCTGCTCATAGACAAAGCACCAGAATCATTGTCTTCTTCGTATATTGCTTCAAGGAAAATAGGCTTTTGCTAGAAATAAAATACCAGGAATGTAAACTAATAACATTTGGAAAACAAAAGTATTTTTTATTTTCTGAAACAAAAAGAAGGTAGCAAATTTGATTAAAGAAGGGAGTTTTATAAGGTTCTTTCTTTGTAAAACAAATCAATGAAACAATCAAAAATAAAGAGCACTGGTATTTAAATTTGAAAAGAATAAATAAAATTAATGGACCCAAATGAAAAATATTTTTTTATTCCCTTTATAATTAATTTTTACTTAAGGTTTAGTTATTTTTATGTAACTCAGTCTATTCAAAACAAATATATTGATATGAAAGATGCCAATTTGGAATATTATTTAGTTAAGTTATTAAGTTATTTTTGTTAAGTTATTAAGTTAATAATGATGGTATAAAGGACTATTTTTCCTCCAAATGCTTTTTAGAAAGAAGTTAGATAGTACAAATGCATTTCATGAACTTTTAAAAGGAGTAATCTATAAAATGACGAGTTTTCTATAGAATCATTTATTTGAATATTTTTATTTAAAATTTTTAGGTGTGCATTGTGAACCGCTAGTAGAAAGAGTGCTTGGTCAACCATATGCTTTCAAGTCATCATGGTGGTTTTCTCATTCATTTATATAAAAAAAATACACTGCTATCTATTTCTAACAAATAGACATAAGACTCTATGCCTTTTCAGAAAACATAAATACTGAAAAGGCATAGAGTTCAGTACTATTTTTCATTTTTGACTCCACGTTTTTCTCCTTTTCGTTGAAATTTTACTTTTCGTTACATGGCAAAATGCCCGTAGTGGGTTTCATGCTGAACTTCCTTTCATACAATAGGAAATTTACACGCTTCATTTATCCAAGCAGTGCTATATTTCTTGTGTAAAGATATATTATAGTCAAAATTTTATATTTCTCTTGAAACATACATTTTTTAAAAATATTTCCGTATGTCAGATGCTTGAGATTTAAGAATCATCATGTTAGAGAAATGGGGGTTACACAAGTTATAAAAATATATGCTAAAAGTTAAAATGCAGTAGTATATTTCACTTTTTTTATTGCTCCTATATAAGCTTTTTTGTAAAATTACTATAAATACATTCTTACTCTAGCCGTAAGATTCCTTGGCATTGCACTATGTCTTATTCTTTCAGGACGTTTTTCATTTTTATTGCTGCTCATAGACAAAGCACCAGAATCATTGTCTTCTTCGTATATTGCTTCAAGGAAAATAGGCTTTTGCTAGAAATAAAATACCAGGAATGTAAACTAATAACATTTGGAAAACAAAAGTATTTTTTATTTTCTGAAACAAAAAGAAGGTAGCAAATTTGATTAAAGAAGGGAGTTTTATAAGGTTCTTTCTTTGTAAAACAAATCAATGAAACAATCAAAAATAAAGAGCACTGGTATTTTCTCTAAATATGATTTGAACTAAAAAGAAATTAGTACAAAAATTAAGGATGGTAGATACATTCAATTGTTAGTTTAAGAATGCATGAAAAGAATTGACTGCATAATTAAGCACACAAGAAAAAGCAAGAGGCATTTGTTGCCCAGGGGAAAAAACAGTCTGTTACAGTGAATTTAGAATTTAAAAATATTCGATGTTGGAAGATAACTTTACAACTTTTCAACCTTTTGTCCAGAAGCTTTCTTTATTAAATTGAAATACATAGCTATATTTAATTAAATGTGGATCATTTTCATTTTATTTACATTATTCAATAAATATAATATATACGATCTTGCATTGTCACCCATGATTAAGAACTGTAACACTTAGTACAAAACAGATTAAAGCTAGTGTGAAAATACAAAACCTTAATTTCCCTTAACGGCACTTTCTGGGAGAACTTAAAGGTCAATAAACTGGTCAAATTAAATTACTGCAATAGCAGCACTGATTACATATTTAGAGTGTGGTAAAATGTTTCAAGCAATCTGCAAATGATGATGAGCTAAAAATCCCTCAGAAAATTGAATCGCATTTCACAAGATATGATCTCTTTGCTTCGCTGTTATTCATTCCAGTTATAATGCGTCTGACTTTATCGTAAAGGTTTCCTACTTCAAATGAGTCATTTGCTGACAAATTGCAAGATATTTTTCAGCACGTTTGTCCTAAACCCTTTGTAATTGCTTTATCATGGAATTGTTATGCATGAGACTGTAGAAAACTAAAAATAATCGAATAACATCTGATTACTGCACTTTTTTGCAGACAAAAAGTATGGTTACTGTGGAAGAAATGCTAATTTCAGTATAGATTATCTGACAACATATCTTGCTATTTGGTGTTTTAAAGTTTCAAAGTTACACTCTGTATAATATATACTAATCGAAGTATTTCTGTTATACAATCATCCACTCCCTATAATTTCTATGGCTTCACCCCTTAAATATATTTTTGTTGTGTATGTCTAGACAATAAAAAACTAATGCAATACAAATACTCGTATGTTCATAAAAAAAGGAAATATAGGGGGAAAAGTGTATTAAGAATGTCCTTGTTACATGCTAAACACAACCCCAAAATCCCATTTACACATTACTCTCACGAAGTAAATTTTCCTGAATAAAATCAATGATTAGTAACATCTATGTTAAAATATGCATACAATTATTGACCGATAAATTATGCATTCACGTTTGCAAGATTTTCAGTTTAAACTTTACGTATCCAAATTTTCCCAATTAATCTAAAATTTTTGACGTCAATATGAGGACTCATTTAATCAGAAACGATCATTCTGTAGGAACTCATTTGCTTTAAATAACAAATGCATTTTCAATCATGTAAATGACAGTGTGAAATCTTAATTGAAATTTATATTTCAGCGAGTATAAAAAGTAAAACGATGATACAATATTTACTACAACTAAATTTTATCCTTTTTAAATTGCCTTAAGATATTGAAATATTTCTAATTGAAATTGCTTTGACGGTATTTTACTCACTCCTTCAACTTTTCTTCCTAGTTAAACAATTTTTCACTTAAAATACCTGTTAGAAGTTTGAAACTATCGTACTATCGTACTCCTTAAAATACACTTTAAAAATAAGGCAAGTTAAGCTACAAGAAGAAAAATTTCATTATTTATTTACAATACTCTCTTGTCAATGTGCTTATCTCTGAAAATAATACAAAGTTTTCAAACTCACGACGAAAAATGGAAATGCTTAAGTAACATTTAATCGATGAACTCAACTCAGGGGAAAATATAAATGGTTGTGAGTTTTATCGTCTTACAGCTGAAGACCTTGATTTTTTTCTATTTGTTGAAATCAAAAAATAGGCATACATTACCATTTAATGTAATGATTTATCAAATAATACATCATCGAAAAAAAATAAATTTTTGTTTCAAATTATTTATCATAACAAGGAAATTTAATAAAACCAATTATTAAACCTTAAATAACTGCAGTTTTCCTTCACATGTCCTCAATCACAGATCAGTTAACAAATAATAATTTTAAACGATTTTAGCAGCTTATTACAGCACATTTTAATTTAAAATATTAAATTACCTTTACCAGCAGAAATGTATTAATAGATTGAATCGAAATTCGTAAATTTCCTGTATCATTAAATTCGTACAAAACTAAATAATAGAAATAGCTTTAAATGTCAAAATATTAAGGAGTTAATTCTCTTTTATATATTTCTCAATACACATGTTATATTTTGTAGTTAAAAAAATTCACTAGGGAGTATGATTTAATGGACTATAGTATATTTGTTTCCACATCATTTGTTACTATACACCAATTAAATAAGCTCTTCTGAAAATCTTTTCCATTTATCCTTTGAAAATTCTGTATGATAAAAGAAATTAGTCTATTTGACGGTAATCAGATGGATTTTGCATAGGGGTAAAAGTATATGAAATAAAACATTTTTAGTGGTAAGCTTTAAAAATGGAAACGGGTTTTAAGTTGGAATTTTACAATTGTGAAAAAATTGAATACTGTATTTAATAATTTTAATAAGTGCACCTAATATCAGCCAATGTCTAAATTTGGGAATATAAAATAATTTTTGGGAATTTGGGATATATGTATATGTGTGTATGTATATGTATATGTGTGTATGTATATGTATATGTGTGTATGTATATATATGTGTGTATATGTATATATATATATGTGTGTGTGTATATGTATATATATATATATGTGTGTATATGTATATATATATGTGTGTGTATATGTATATATATGTGTGTGTATATGTATATATATGTGTGTGTATATGTATATATATGTGTGTGTATATGTATATATATGTGTGTATATGTATATATATGTGTGTATATGTATATATATGTGTGTATATGTATATATATATATATATATATATATATATATATATGTATATGTATATACATATATATATATGTATGTATATGTATGTATATGTATATATATATATGAATGTATATGTATGTATATGTATGTATATATGTATATGTGTGTGTGTATATATATATGTATATATATATATATATATATATTATATATATGTATATGTATGTATGTGTATATATATGTATATATGTATATGTATATATATATGTGTGTATGTATATATGTATATGTATGTATGTATATGTATATGTATGTATGTATATGTATATGTGTATATGTATGTATGTATGTATATGTGTATATGTATGTATGTATGTATGTATATGTGTATATGTATGTATGTATATGTGTATATGTATGTATGTATATGTGTATATGTATGTATGTATATGTGTATATGTATGTATGTATATATATATATGTATGTATATATATATATATATATATATATATATATATGTGTGTGTGTGTGTGTGTGTGTGTGTGTGTGTGTGTGTATATATGTGTGTGTGTGTATAATACATACATACATACATACATACATACATACATATATACACATGTATATAAAATCCTCTTAAAATCTTTTGTACTAAATGTTTAAATTCACGACGGGAATAGTAATGCTTTAGTAACATTTTAAACCAATCATTTCACTCTGAATCAAAAAGAAATAGAAATCTTTGTGATTATCTTTCTTAACAAAGAACTGGAATCCTTTGTATCTTCTAAAATAAAGACAATAAGTATGCCTTACTCCCTGATATACTGCTCTTTGAATAACATAAAATCACTGTAAAAACTTTACAATTTAAATTGTTAATTTTATCGTTATTAAATACAATCTAGGAGTGTTAATGAGTCTGTTATTTTCATAATTATTAAACTTAAAATGAATACGCTGTTACTTCATATTATACCATACATATACAATAAATAACTTTAAATGATCTTTGTCACATTTTAGTTTAAAATGTTATGTTATTTTTAGCAACATAAAATTACCGAGGTTTTGAAAAAAAGAAATGAAATATTTTCTGGAAATTCGTAAATTGTGCCTCATTAAAATATTATATAACTGAGGACTTTTAGTGGCTGTAAATCTCAAAATATTAAATAACTAGCGCCATTTTAGAAAAGTTGTTTCACATAACGAAAAATCTTAAACTGAAATTCGTAGGGTAGAGAAATGAATCACATTAATGATTCAATTTTCTTCCTAATATTATACTAAAGAATCAATTTTCCTTTGGAAAGATTTAATCTTCCTTATGATGTGAATAAACTGATATTAAATGAACGAGTCGCCAAAATTAAGTGAGGCAATTAATTCTCAAACTCTTAAAACTGCGTAAGTCACAAATACAATCTCTTTGTCATTTGAGATGCCCGTTAAGAGAAGCGTGTACTCAGGAAATAAGATGAAAAAATTAAAAGCATCGGAAATAGGATGAATTTTCTTACTTGAATTTCTTTTTGTTATTAGAAATTCAATTATCGTTGAACTCAGCTTTAAATTTAGAATAGAATATGACTCGTAATTAAAAAGAAAATAGCTATATATATTAGAAACGGGAAACTAAATTAATGGTATCTCTGCAAAAGGTGGAATCCACATAAAACCATTCCGTAGATTCGCCGAGATATTTAGAATTCCATGGCACAGGAGATCAATAGCCTTGGCTCTATTGCTTGCTCTGGCAAGTATCCCTCTTGAAACTTATTTCATCTCAGAAATAAACAATGACTTGGTCCATTTTGTTCTATAATCAACATTGCTTCTTCGGAAATCCGAACTTGGTTTTGTCCCACATTTCTCTTTATTAAATTGTAATTATTCCCACATTGTTGCCAACAGTTAATGTACTCGAAAATATGAAATTAACAGAATTGTTTTTAGCTATGAAAATCTGTTGCATTGAAAACATTTTATTTTGTTCTTTTAAAAATTATATAATTTTAATATCAAAGTAAGATAAGCATAGACTGACTTCATATATACGTTTTTGTACTCTTTGTTTGTTTTTGACTTAGAACTAATTTCTCTCTTAAATTTAAACGGTCGAAATAGGATAAATCATTTTAACTTAAGGTTTATTGTGGAAGAAATGCATTCTTAATGTATAAATACTAGATTATTATTGTAGAAATGCCTCAAATTTAAGGTTAAGGCATTTTCATTCTTGTGTAATATGGCTCAATTGTGAGAAATTTAACTTATCCCTAGTAGTACAGAGGTAAGAATGGACATTCTACCGACGTTCACAGTATCCGGCCGAGATTTAGACGACATTCAGGATCTCGAGTGGATGTCAACTGCAGTGTTCCCCAAATTTTTAAACCTGAGGGCCAACTATATTAGGAAAATATTCCACACCCATAAATAAAAAGTAATATATAAATAGTTATTTTATAATTTGAAAACGATATAATTTTTATCAAATGTTAAATAAATGTTATTACGTTATGCAAATAAAGTTTTTGTTTGTGTGATATTTGCTGCTGTTTATTTTTAATAAATTTGATATACGTGGATGAAGGTTTGATTCTGCTCCAGTACTCCTTTAAATGTGGTAGCACAAGAACCTACGTGATTGATTGAAATAATTATTGAATAGATAACATACAAAATATTTAATTATATCTAACTGAGGTGCCTGTTTTATATGCTCTGTTTTGATGTATACACATTGTTTACATGTTTAGTTTTAAATTTGGGGAAAGAAGTTTAAAGGTTTAAATAACCTTAGAAATAGCATTAAAATTCTTAAATTTTTCGTTCAGCAAAGTTTAGTGGTTGGGAAAATCCTGATCAAGTGGATCTCATGTGATCTTAGGGATTATAGTGCGAATAAAATTGGTGTCGTATATGTCCAACCGCTCTTCTTAAGTATTTTCAATTATTCAATGGTGTTGAGTACACCTAGCTAACCCCAAAGAGTTGAGTGGCTTTACTTGAAATGTATTTTACACCAATGGGCCCAATGCTATACATATATTTAGGTAAAATTAAAAATAGTATATTATGATTTTTATTCATAAATTAAGTGTAGAAAGTTAATATTCTCTAATATACATAAATATTTATAATAATAATTTTTAAATAAATTGAAAAATATTATATTTACTTTAATAAGTATGATATGTGTCCTAATTATACAATTCGTTTATTTCTCCGTTAGGTTACCCCTGGTATAAGCGACACTACTTATACTAAATGATCCTCATAAACCGATGAAACTGTACTTATATATCCCTCTTGAACTGTTTACACGTGCTTACTAACCACAGTGGTTAAAAACATTGTTTAATTTATAACTTATAACTTTGTAAATGTCTATAGATCAACTTTTCTTCGAATTCAATAAATATGAACTACTGTCCAAGATCTTGATACTTTCCAAACTGCCTAAGAAAATTAATAAAATTATACTGGCCAACAAAATTTCCAATACTGACCTATATATACTTACCAATAGCAAACCAATTAATAATAAAAAAGCACAGATAATCATGGATTGGGCATATTTTTAAAATGTCAACAAAGGACCAAATTAGAAAGTCAACAAAGAACCAAACTAGACTCTGTCTTCCTTTTCCCTGATGGGAAAAGGAAGACAGAGCGCCTAAGACTGACTGACCTGGCATCAGATGGCCATCCAGGAAAGAAATGAGTTTGGCTGGTTAAGCTAGTGGAGTGCCTGAGAGGCGGTATTGAGCCGGAAGGATGTAACGCTACATTGTCGGTATCATGCGCCACTGGGCGTTAGAAGACAGAAAAAAAGAAGATTGTCCAAGTAATCCGCATCTATATTGTTTATTCTAATATAATCCTACTAGATTGAACGAATATCATTAATAGTTTTTAAGTGAAACATATTTAAAATTACCAAAAAATCCAAGGTTGCGTTGCTTCAGACATATTTCACCCGAACGCATAGCATAGCTAAAGTCGCAAAGCGACTTTACGCACATATTCTTCCTTTCAAATTATAATCCAGAAATATATATAAAATTTATCAAAAAAAATTCATTAGTTGTGAAAATGTATCCAGAATATATTAGTACATTTATGTTACCGTAAGAACAAAATGCAGATTTTATAGGAAGACATCAGTGATATATGACAATATATAAACTATAAATTTAAGCATTTGTTTATCATTATTCAAAATTTACCTGCATCTTTGGTGGAGGATTATATGAGGGAGCATAGCTGCTAGACACACGACTGGCGCGATTGCTTCTAGAAAAATCCATTTGGAAAGCCCTGAGATGATCTTTTGGGGACTCATCTTTCATTAATTTACGATGCACTTCTTCAACTTCTTTTTTCTTCAATTGCATATGCTCATCCACGGCCTGTAATGCTGACTGAAATATATGAATAGTTTTAAAATTTAATCAATACATGTTTGAACTTCAGTTACCAATAATATCAATAAGTTGAATCAACTAGTTTTCAATAAATTGTTCAGATATGTTTAGCAATAGACAATTATATAAATAAATAAATAACTGTAGGTACATAGGTATATAGAAATAGAGAGAGTGGGGAAAGTTTCCATTGGGGAACGTTTTCCATCCTAAGATATTCACCTATAAACACTGTCAATTTAATCAAGTCAGCTATAATCATTGTGAATAATATTTGTCAATTTTATTATATACGCATTATATAGCAAAATATAAATATGATGACATGAGGGATCCACGATCAAAATCTTATGCGGAAAATGAACACACCTTAATTGAAATACCCCAGGTAATCTAATCGCAGTTTGTTGTCACATTATTTGTACATTTAAACCAAGTTTTGTCATGTAGACAATTGATTAATAAAATAAAGATATATAACCTCTTATGTTATTTTAAACTATCAGATTAGCAGATATTAATAAAACATTAAGCAGAAATAAAGGATTGCGCTTAAAATTCTAAAATATTTTTCACTCATACATTCTTCAATGACAAGCTTATCAATAAATAACCTTCAAAAAAGAAAATTTTTATCTTCTTTCATCTAGGAATCATTTGTTTGTTCCCATTACCATAACATTAATTAAATGATTAATTAGCAATGCAATAATTAAAATCATGTTAAATTATATTCATTGGTAAAATAACACGAATAATATTAAAGAAGTAACACATACCTATTTTAAGCTATTTCCCGAAACCTGTCTGCAAACCTAATAGCTGAGAAATGCTTCGTTATGTACATATCGATAATTGCAGCCTTCTATCAATGAAGACTTCTGGACATATAGCAGGAAATATATCTGTTTTTTTGGACCATTGCCAAGTTCATTTCTGCTTGTGATATTTGAGACTCATTGATAAGATACATCGCCCGATCGTTTACATCTAATACAGTGTGTATTGTATCTTTAATTTAAAAGAACTTGTATTTAAGTGTAAGATTTGATATTTAGTTAACGTTAAATATGAGAATGTCTCTCTAATTGAATTCCAAACTTTTCAGGAATTGATTTTCATGATTCATCAGTGTCGTAATCTGAAATATCGGCTATCAAGAAATTCAACAACTTTTATTCTCTCCTATAGAAAAAGCTTAGCCGTAAGCATGTACTGTTAAAAATAATTTGTTTTGAAAAAAAGTACTTAAAATTGTCATGTTTAGTTATAGATGAACCATTAAGGATTGTATTTTCTCTCTAACTGAATGCAAAACATATAGGATCACAGGATCACAGGATGCAGGTATTACAGAACTTCCTGGACCAAGCCCTCAATTTCTGCATTACATGGGATTTTGGCAAACAAAACTAATGATATGATTTGGCTCTAACATGAAAAAAACACCTATAGTGAAGTCGATTGCAGTTATTCATTAGTATTCAAAGCTGAAATATTGGTTACTATGAAACTAAGCAACTTCTAATTCTTTTTTAAAAAAGAAACTAATGACAGACCTCTAAATATAAAATCTTAAATAGTCTTCAAAGATACTATTTAAAAAATGTGGGTTTAGTTCATGATAACTTCATGCATTTTCTCTCTAAAGCCTTATCAGACGTCAACATGTCCACTTTAAGTTATGACTACTTCCACTGATGAAGAATGTGCAAATTTCTTGTGAAAACTTTTCAACCGATTTATTTTAGCTCAGTTTAACTTGGGATAAGGCCTTCAATCTGTTGAAAATTTTTCGCTATCACACGAGAAAGTCACATATTTTTCTACGGGAAAGAGTCCTAAACTGAATCTGCTGCGTCTTCAACAGGTACACGTTGATGTGTGATAAGTCCGTTACAGTTAAAAATACATCACTGATTTTATCTAAAATATGGGTTCCGATCAGGTTCCTTCTCTTTCTTTCCTACTTAGGAGCTAACGAGTTGGCAGCAAATTGCTCATGATAACTAAGACTATATCCACTTTATTTCTACACAATTAATTATCCCACTTGCTTAATTATTAGACATATTTCGGTGTATACATAAATATTTGTACGTATGCCGCTCACCCCTTCTACAGAGTATACTTCATTGTGCATTAGTCAAGTGGTCCATCAATTCCCTGACTCTCAAGTTAAGAGTTATTATTTAGAGTTTTATTAAGAGTTATTATTTGGAAAAAATTTGCTATATGCAAGGTAGAGGCAAGTTGTTGTGCAATGCATGTAGGCAGCCAAATTTCTAGGGCCTCTTATATAATATATAGCTTATATAATTATATCTCTTATTTAACTAAAGCTTTTCTTCAAGAAAAAGCATGATTTTGTTGGAAATATTAAGCGAGAAACTTCTTTTTTAATCTTATATTTCTCGTCTAAGAATAACCGTTGCAGTAAAATTTGATTTGTGTATAATGCTTCTTCCCATATTTTGTAATATTTGAAAAGAGTGATCTACTTGCAATGTAAAGTTTTTGAAAGGAATTTAAACTTAAAAATATTTTCAGAAGTGCAAAGAAAAAATTCAAGCATGTTTGTAATAAGAGGTAAAATTTATTTTTCCACGATTTTTCAATCGGTCTCACGAGAATCTAATGAACTACCGTAGTCGTCTGTCATCTTATACACCTATATCCTCGAAAGTTAGAGTTTCTAGCTATTTCTGAAATAAAGATCTAATTAAATATGTTACGCTGTCACGTGGAGTCACTTGGGGTTGAAGAAAATAACGGCATTCGACTGTATGCTTCTGGTACCGAAAGACTTTTTTCTGTTCTAATTTCGACCATGAGGGAATAAATATGGTTGCTTTAAGGATTTCTAGCCTACTAATATTTTCTTAGAATTTTATTTTATTCTGGTTTCTGGAGCCAAGGTTTACTGTTTTGTTATACTAGGACTAATGAAACTGAGACCTACTGCTCCGAAAGGCTATGAATGTCATAAGCGGGATTTGAACCCACGAATTCGGCACTGAAGACAAGCACGTTACTTTTCAGCTGTTGTTCAGTTTATTTGATTCTCATGTTTTATTAAAAAGGTATAGACTTTGGCAGAGTATATCCCCAACAAATGAAAGAATGGCATGCATTTTCATGAAACATACGTGTCTAAGTTTTTAAACGAACACGCATATTTGTATTGTAATCATTTTTGGGTCAAAATTACAACAAAGGAGCAGAAACATACTTTCTTAAAAAATATTTAATTGAGATGTGCACTATACAAATATAGATACAAATTCAGTCTTTCAATCAACATACTTTCTGACCGCAAACTCATGCCCTCAACTAAAAGCTCTCTACGGAAACAGTCAATCAGGAACTCCACAAAGTTCAGGAGCATGCAGCTGCTGTTCCCTTAACACTGCTGCTGCATGTTAACCCAAATCAACCTCACACCTCCAGTCTCTTAAAAAATTGCTATTTTATTTTTATCAGTCTTCAATCCATTAGAGGGCGGTTTTTAATGACCCCTCTATAAGTTATTCGCTGGGTCTGCTGCAAATTCCATCTGATGCATTTGATTCGATTTCATATCTTCTAAATGGTAAAGTAATTGGCGTCATCTTGACTGCGTCTATTCTTTGGAAATTTAGCTGGCAAAATAAGAAAGACTCAGAAACCTTTGACCTCCGCTCTATAAAAATTTGTGTGCCAAGAAGATTGAAAAAGCACGTCGTATCAAATCGGCCTTTACCCACACCGTCAGTAACAACCCTTTACCCTTTGTCTTCAAGTTGGAAGTGGCAGGGGGTGTTTGCCCCTCTGTATATAGGTACATTGAATGAGGGAGGTGTATGGAGCGTAGTTACAATACATTAATACAGACACAGAGACAGAGAGAGAGTGAGAAAGATATGTACACAAATCCGTGTTTGCATGTTCACTTAATGATATATATATATATATATATATATATATATATATATATATATATATATATATATATATATTTCTTTTCTTATCCAAAATATTCAGAATCAATTCAGTTACTATTCATTAAATATTAAAGCACAAAAATAACTTATATCAAAAGAATTTCTTTAACGAATTATCAGTTTCCTCAATTTATAAATTCTATTTATCATCCATTGAATATAAAGTCTGAAAATTTCCAATAGGTGACAGAAGATTTATGATGACTAAATCTTTTGTTAAAAAATTGAGTAACCAGATCTTTGAACCGGGTAGAGTAATCGATTACTATTTTCATACAAATAATCCCACAATACTGTATTTTAATAGATTTATAGACTTCGTTTTTCTTTTATTAGGCTGTCTAGATGATAAAAGGTATTTCAAAAATGAAAGGTAACATATCACTGCGTAGAAGTCTTTGAGTTTTTTATTGTATTTTCCCTTGTGAAATTCATATTGCAGTTATAGAGAAATAAGATAAGACCGAATATACCTTTAATATTAGTCATAACCAGCGCCTAAACAATGTCTCAGACTGCACTTCGTTGTGTTCTAAATATTGCCCTATGTATATGTACATAAATCCTTAAATGTAAGCATCTCTCTCTCTCTCTCTCTCTATATATATATATATATATATATATATATATATATATATATATATATATATATGCATATCGTAAAAAGTAAAAAGGGGATTCATATTGGCTTCGGAAATTTGGAAAAGAAAAAAATGTAGCTTTATTTTGGCATCGTATCTACAGGGCTTCTGCAGCAAAAAAATGCGTCCATGGCAATATATAGATGTATGAGTCAGCGAATCAGAGTTTTAATGGTTAGTCACGTGGTGACACGGGAAGAAGTGTAATTAAGTTATATATAAAGTGCTGGGGAAAGCAGGAATTAATATTGGGGTATGCGAAGTCACCAATTTTCCAGAAAGTACAAAATAGTTTCGCTAAAAATTGTAATTTTAGATTTTTATTTTAAGCCCGAAATTTATTTTAAAATACAATTACATTTACCTTGCTTACTTTTAAGATAAACTATAATTTCATACATATATATATATATATATATATATATATATATATATATATATATATATATATGCATGTATGTATATTTATATATATATGCTTATATATATATATATATGTATTTATACATATATGTATATATATAGATATATGTATATATGTGCTTATATATATACATATATATATGCTTATATCTATACATATGCATATATATACATATATACATATGTGTATGTATGTTTGTATGTTATATTTTAACCTAAAACTAACCAGCGTAAATGTAATTGTTTTTTTAAAATAAATTTTGGGAAGTTTTATCGTTAAATTTCAATTTTTAGCGAAATTCTTTTGTGCTTTCTGGAAATATATATATATATATATATATATATATATATATATATATATATATATATATATATATATATATATATATATATATTCCCTCATAAATGTAATGTCATAAAATAACTGAGGAATTGATAAAACCGTATGCAGCTGCAAATGCAAAAATTTTGCTGGATTTTGGAACATGAAAGAAGGTACAACAGATTCCGTTTTCAAACAATTTGATACAATCAGACATTCAAGAACTCAGTGGTGATATTTTACTGCAAGTAGTAGAATCTATCAAAACTAGTCCTCTGATAATCCTGCAACTAAATGTGTCAACTGATGTTGATTATTGTCCCCAGTTGTTAGTATTTATGCGATACTTTATAAATAAAGAAATATTTGAAAAATTGTGTGTGAGAAAAAAAGAAACTGTTGTTTTCAATTGTAATAACGTTAAAAGTCAAATACCTTTGAATGTGATAAATTCATAACAGTAAAAAAATTCTGGTTTTAATTCCTTTTATAGCTTTCAAACGTTTATTATGAACAGCAATAATGTAGGAATTTGTTATAATATATATATATATATATATATATATATATATATATATATATATATATATATATATATAGTATGTATTTTTTTTCTTAATAAATATAGTCTGTATTTTTGAATGAATGATATTTCCAATACATGAAAAAAAAAAATATTTTTCATAGAAGAACGAAACTGTATTTTCATAATGAATGGGATGGAAATTGTTAAAATGGTTAGGAACTACTGTTCTACGTGAACATGGTAGACCAAACATGCTCAAGGTGTAAAAATTTTTTAATTGGCTTAAATTATTTTTCTGCGCTTTCTAGACATGTATGCAAAACCGAAACATATATTTCAATATTTAACAAGTTATTAACTTAGGCATTTTCCCTTCTAAGGGAAACAAAAAAAAAAACTTAAATGGTATTTTGTCCATGGTTGTTGTATCTTAAATTCAATGCATTCAAAAGGCAAAGCTTTTTTTTTTTTTCGTATATAAGTGGGGAAATTTTTACACGGGTTTCTTTATAACAAAAGAGTATCAATGAATAATGCATATAAATTTGAAAGCAATTCTAAATATTGTAATTGAGGAGATTATGAAACGAAAATGAAATCATTAGAAATTTATTACTTTTCGGAATAAGTACCATTCACTTTGAGGAATTTGAGAGCTAGAACAATTTAAAAATCCACGTCTCATACAGCTCCGTCGACAGAGAGTAGACCCGTTACAGACCCCCCCCCTTCCCTTACTTTAAACAATTTACGCCATCTTCCCACATTAGAACGGTCAATACACTCTGTTCCTTAAACGACCACCATTTCCGAATGGTTTTTCTCTTGGGAAAAGAAATCTTATCACTGCTCATTGCTCCTCCAAAGTAAACTATGCAATCGCAAACGCCGTTTTAACGGTGATTAATGCACGCGGCTGGCAAAGTAAAATTACCTCTGTAGGATTGGATGCAGGCAGTTTCGTCCTCTATTTTAACCATTCATATTATTTCTAAATAATTTGTTTTGCCAAAGGAAATTCACATGTGCGTTAATTATTGAGAGGACAGAACTTGCAATTAATTGTTCATAACTTTTTTATATACAAAGAGATGTGCAATTTCTTTGTCTTAAGATACTTTTATACCTTATAACTTTAGAGAAGGCTGAAAACCGATAAAAGTTTTGTATAGAAGGCTTTAAAAGATTCCGAAAAATATTTGGATCAAAAATATTATGTTTAAAAAAGTTTTAAAAATTTCAAAAACCTTTAAAATGTTTAAAAGTTTTAATAAAAGGAACTGTGAAGGCTTTATTTTCCTAAATATTTTTAAAGTTGGATTACAAAATAAAAAAGAATAACAGTAGTTGCAGTTAACTTATAAATGTGAAACTATTTACTGTAACGTATAAAATCATGTATTTGAAAAGATGTTTTGTTCCCTTAAATTGCAATAAATGCTCATTAGTGTAAGTGGACACTTGAAGGCGTTCAAATGTATAGCAAAAACCTTGTAATACATTATACCCGACTGATTATATCAGATAAATTTACATTAATTATTTAAAACGCCACTATATGTATTTAACCCCTTCGAAGGTCGTGGGAAGATTACTTCCCACCTACAAGATCTTACAAAATATACCCGTTGGAAGCGTAAAACCCATTATAATATATAGCATTTGCTACTATAACGATAGAAAAACTGATTCCCGCTTCAGTTTTGCTCCATCATCTATTGTTTGATCAATTGAATATAGTTAGCAAATCTGTTTTGAAAGTTTGAAAACGTTGTGCTCAGAAATAAATGGCCCTCGAAAGGGTTAAATATAAATTTTAATAGTCAAAGGTTTTAATTCAATTCCTGATGATACGCTTCAGGAGAGGAATGTGCATCCCACGGATAATAAACTTTTATATCTGCATACATTTTGTAAGTTGGATTGTGAAATACATTTCCTGTAATACATAAAACCCCCTTCTGTAACATATAAAATAAAATATTTGAAAGGGTATTATGGCTCCTCAAATTGCAGTAAATGCTCATTATGGCATGTTAACACTTGCATTCTTTCAAAAGTTTTAAATCTTGTAATATATTTAAATACAAATCTTATCTCTATTTAAATATAAATCTTAATAGTCAAAGGTTTTAATTCAATTCCTGATGATACGCTTCCGGAAAGAAATGTGCATCCCACGAAAAATAAGCTTTTATATCTCATATATGTTGAATTGTGAAATACATTTCCTGTAATACATAAAAACACTTTCTGTAACACATAAAATCAAATATTTGAAAGGGTATTATGGCTCCTTAAATTGCAATAAATGCTCATTATTGTGCATTAACACTTGCATTCTTTCAAAAGTTTTAAATCTTGTAATATATTGTCACAACTCATTATATCATAATTAAGTTAATGTAATAATAATTTAAAATGGTACCATCTGTGTTTAAATTTAACACTTAATGGTTACAGGTTTAATTTCTGATGGTTTGCTTCCGGAGAGAAATGTGCAACCCACGAAAATTAAACTTTTATGTCTGTGTACTTTAATATTCTGTTTGATTTGGTAGTAACATAATTGCCCTAAAGGTTGGCTATTATTTGACAATTACTACTATCAGATCTTCCATAATGCTTAACTTCAGTAGTTACACAATCTCTTTAATGAGTAGTAATTTGACCGTTTATTAAAACTTCTATCTCGCTGTATATATGGAGTTCCTCTTTCCAGCTTCAAATGAGTGTGCACTGTAAAACGAAATTAACCAGTTATACTCAACAAAATTAGTGGAATTTCCCGGATATAACGAATCCCATTAGCTAGAAACTAATTTACTTTATATATTTTAAAATTTTATCTCTCTACCCATTTTACTCCTCGCCCTAAAGTTAAATACTGATAGCCCAAAGAAAAATAAAGTGACTCAGATTCACTTTTACTTCTCCACCTCCCACTCCTCCCGGAACTGCAAAATAAATGAAGTACTGTAATGATAAGAGTTAGTGAATGCTGTATGGAATACGCGTTCAATTAGCTAATGGATAATGGTGACGGAGCTGCAAGTAGGTCAGGAGGGGCAGTTGCCCCTAGAAATAATTCACCTGTGGGTTTCATTTGTTATGTGAAACAGATAGATGCTTTTCATGAATACTCTAGTGCCACACCCAAACTTTATGCCTTCTCCGTCAGTTTTTAATATTCAGGGGAGTTTTTTTTTCTGCATACAGGTACACTGAGATAATGAAACTCATACGGTAGAATTGATTGCAACACGCTAAAATCTGAACAAACATTTTCATATATTTACTGGACATAGGTCTTTTCTCAGGGAACGTAAATAAGTAAAGCTGATACCTGTCTAATTTTCCCCATAAAAATACCGATTTATATTAGATTAAATATGAAATTATTTCACTTCTTATGTTTGAGGATTTAATTGAAATCCTGCAAAAACTAACGCTATTTCACGTAAAGCCATTTCAATCACTATTTTTCTCCAAAAGTTTAGCGAAAAATTGTCTTTTTTAAAATCAATAGTTGTTTAAAGCCTTTCTTATGTACGCGGTACGTTATTTTCAAGAGTTGTTTAAAGTCTTTTTTATGTACGCGGTACGTTATTTAGATGTATCTTAAATACAAATTAACATGTTCTTACATGTGTTTTAACTGAATATTAAATCCCACTCTAGCAGAAGGACAATCTTTCTAGTATTGGTTTCTTATGGTAAACTATTTTAAGGCTTTAAGGCATCTTTAAATGGACATAGTGCTTTTCGAGACTTAAATTCTTCATTAGAACAGCCTTTTTTATTCTCTATAAAATAAATATCTCTACTTTTTCTAGAATAGAACTTTTACTGTTTCTTTAATAACGCTCTAACTTTGAAACGAAATTTATATTTGTCATTTCAAGCAGTATATTTTTAAAATAAAATTTATGCATCAAATGAAAAATATGAATTTACTAATTAGCAAAATATCTTTTGAACTATGTATTCTACAAACTCCATTTTTGTATCAATTTTTTTTTTTCATTCTGTAAATCTAAAGCTTTAAAATTATCTGGCATTTTACATTTTCAAAAAATTAAAAACTGTTAAGAAATTGAAAATTTCAAACATAGCCTTTAGCATACTATAAACTAAAAATCTAAAGCTATTATTAATATAATTAAAGTCCATGGAACAAAAACTTAATTAGTTTTTATGTAATATTAAAAACTGACTTTTAATGTACGTATTTTAAAAGTTGTTTTGATGGTAGGTGGATTTCTATTTTTCTCACTTTGTATATATTTTGTTGTTTAGAAATATTTTACTTCATATAACAAAACTAAATCATTTTTATAAATTTAAGCCTTTATTAATGACGCAAGAGAAATTTTATTCTAGACAGAGCAGAACTTTTTATTTTACACTGAATAAATTATAGGTTGTTATAATCAAGTGTATTTACGGAAGAAGGTCTGGACCCTGTTTTCGATGTATGAATAGTATGAAATGTATGAAATTGTTTTACTTATTAAAATTTATATATATATATATATATATATATATATATATATATATATATATATATATATATATTACTAGTTTCTCCTGAAAGTGTTGAAAGATCGTTTTCAATTGTGAGAAGAGTAAAAAAATTTCTTCAAAATAGAACTGGTTTAAAAGTTTGACAAATTCATCACTAATTCGGTACACATAGGTACGACTATAATTCCAGATGAGGGTTTGAATGAGCTGCCTTTAAGAGCGATAAAAATTAATTTATTATTATAAAATGGTTGTTTATAAATTACTGATTATACTATTCTGTTTTCGAATTTTGTTGTCATGTAAGATATGCATACAAGATATGTGATTTTGGAAAGAAAAAAAATATATCATAATTCCTTTTCAAATATTTTTTATTATCGTATTATTCATAAAATTACTTTCGTTTAAATTCATCAGGTAAATTGTGCAGCTTAAATTAAATATGATACAGTATTTACCAGGCACATTTAAACCTGGTAATAACTAGTTTAAAAGACACAGTGTAGTAAGTCGTTTTCCCCCTAGCGGTGCTCGTCAAACGAAAGGTGCACTCCTTCTCCTTAACTCGTGTGGTCTCTGGCTCACGTGCTTTGGTCACTTTCTCGTTCAAGTGGTATTGGCAACAATAACTTGCAAATATATTTTTCAAGAAACAATGAAATTACACTGGTATGTTTTATGACTATTTATGTTTGCATGTAAAACGATGTTTGTATATATAAGACATGTATATGTGTTTGTATGTACTTTGTATGTCTAATGAAGTTCATTGTATTTTGGATTAAGACTTTGAACCATGCCAGAAAAAAAAATCTTGTTTTGTCACTGGTTATAATGAAATTTTCTCAGTTCGAAATGTACTATGTCCCCTTAAATAGTATAACCCAATTTTTTGTCCATAAAACATCTAGCTTGGCCAAAGAAAAAAAAGTAACTTTTGCAGTAAAGCCAAATGAATCCGTTAGAAAGGCTATGGTATGTCCATAAAACCTTTCTTCTTCTTAATCAAAATTAGAATAAAGAATTTTGCATTTTCCCCCTCAATTCTCCAAATATTTTAAGGAATTTTTCAACAGATTCTTGGATTGTATGTTGCATAGCAAAAGATTCTCATATAGAAAAGCATTCCCTTTACATTTTCCTCTTTTTTTCTTAGACCAAATTGAGAGCCACGATCTCAGCTGGTTATGAATGTCTGGCATACGTTTTCTCTTACCCTCCTGTCTCTGTAACCTGCACTTTTACCTCATTACAAGATCCAAACTACTGTTTATGGAATAGCATACGTAGGGGGTCGCTACCATAAGTATTTATGTAGATTTGCCTTTTTTTTCTCTTCGTAAGTCACCCGGACCAGTTTTTAATGCCAGTTGTTGGTCACAGCTCAAGGTTAGGTTATGACTTCTTGGAACGAAGTAGTCTCAAAAAGAGTGAAAAGAAAAAAGAAAAAAGGTCTGTAGTTTTCTTTCCTGCTTTTTCAAATCTAATATCAAGTTAAATATCCAAACTCTTGATCACTTGATGACAGTTAAAAGTGCTCAAGAGTTTTTACACTCGGTAAAAACTCTTGTGAGAGAATATAGCATAAAAATGAGCCAACATAGTTATGACAGAAACAGTAAAATAAAGTACACAGTCTGATTTTACTAGCCACTGAGTTATCTTGCATTCTGAAGTTTATCCTCTCGAAGCAAAGGAACATCTGCCTTCGTACTTTGTTATTATATGTGCTTACTTTGGCTTTACATTTTATGCTGAAATAGTGATCATGTTTTATTGATTTATTACATGCAGAGGTACAAAACACAAAAAGTTAGATTACACATTCTATGTCTGTATTACTTCGACTGTAGGATTAAAATTAATCTTATAGTTAATATTAAAAAAGTTACTTAAAACTTTCAATTCGAAAAATCATAAAATTATTCATATATACATATGTATATATATATATATATATATATATATATATATATATATATATATATATATATATATATATATATATATATATATATTCATGATTTTTCGACTGTTTTAGTAGAAATAATATATTGTCTTAGCTGTACGATCTTGACTTAAATACTTGAACGGTTTATTTTATATCATCCCTTAAAATCTCTTTTCTATTTTAAAATATTCTTGGCATCTAAACTGTCGTATAAATTTTATTAAATGAATAATAAAAACGGTAAATAAAATGTGAAAGTAATCTATTTTCAGTGAATACGTTTGCTTCAAAGAGAGGTTCTTTCAACACACTTTTAGTAAAGCCTTTCATATATATAAATCGTGTGTAAACTCAAATAACAGATATTTTATGCTTGAAATTGTTCCTGTTACCCTCTCAGAATCCATAACATAGCAGAAAAGGTACCATTATTATTCATTTCTATCTGTCGAGTACAAATATAATGAATTTAGACCGGGTTCGAGAAACATAGACTATTCCACCAACAGTCTAACCATTAGAGATTTTAAGCCAGTTTAATGGGCTATTATTTTAAATAACTCTCTTAGCAGGGGATATAAATAAAGATATATAAAACGAAGCATTATATATTCCAAACCATTGCATTCTCGACGCACTTTTCACTCTTTTATATAGCCTTTATCATCTCCTGAATAAAGTTTATTGACACTTAAAGGGGAAAAGCTATAAATTGCATTATTTCTTTTTCTCTGTTACAACAAAATGAACTTGGCAAGAAAATGGTAACTATTTTATCATGCTGTTCACGATTAGGAAAATGTGAAAATTCATTAAATGAAATTTTACAAAGGAAGATTTATTTATTTATTTTTTTTAAACTTTTTTTATTTCAAAAATAAAGTATTTGCTCAACTTCATCAAAATAGCTTACAGTTTTTTAACTTAAATTTAAGCTGTTAAAATGGAAAAACTAGTTTTACAAATTTCAACTTCTAAAAAACTCAATTCGATTTTTCAATATTAATTTCAAAAATAAACCTTAGGAAAATAAATTTATTCTTCTTCAATTAATAATGGAATCACGTATAACCGTAACAAATTATTTGCCTAAAGCTTTCAAATATTTGCTTTCAAAGCAAGTTAGGTGCAAATGCTGATTGCCTCTACTTTTAATTACTTTTCTTTAACTGATATATCTATTTTACTGTCAAAGAAATACTTAAATCTACAAATATAGAGCTATTCACTGAAAATAAATTAAAACCGAAAACCTTATCAGAGAATAAATACTATTCTTCTAGTATAAAATATAGATCGATAAAATCTAAATCGCGTATAACTGCTTTTAAATATTGGTTTAAAACTTTCAAATATTTGCTTTTAAAGCAAGCTATATGCAAATACTTCTACTTTTGGTTAAATAAACTGGTATATGCATCTATTGTCAAGCAATTTGTAATAGCTTCAAAATTACACCTGTGTATTTTATCGCGCTTTCAATGATTAGAACAATGCGAATATTCATAATATATCACAATATTTTACCAAAGATGATTTTTTTGTCTGTTTCAAAGCTACATTATTTACTCAGACCTGTTCACCCTCTTACAGTTAGCAGTTTTTACTTACAGTCAGGCAAGGTAAAACTCGTACACAATCTTTTCTGTTTAATTTGAAAGATAATATCCAATGAATTATTAAACTAAAAATTTTATATTTTTTAAATTTCCAAAACTATTGAATTTAGTATGGTGTGAGAGTTTGAATTTTGATCTTGTTTTTACCATACCCAGTAAATATTACATTGTGTAAAGCTTAAACTTGTTAGTGTAAAAATGTTCATTAAAAGTTTTATTTGTCATTTAAGTAAAAACGAAAAATATGTCAAAATTTCACTCTTAAAATCTCAAATTGAACAAAAAAGGGTTAATGTACGAGTTTTACTTTGTCTAGCTGTAAATTTAAAGTTTTATAAATTTAAAACTACTTTCACAAATGTAGATTTCTTATTAACTCAAATTTATCAATATTAAACTCATACATACATTTTAGGGACATAAATTCATTATTTTCTTTTTCAACTAATAATAGAATAGCGTATAACCATCTTTAAATATTTGCTTAAAAACTTTCAAATATTTACTTTCATAACAAGCTATGTATGTGTACACTGATTACTTCCTATTTTAGTTACTTTAATTGATACATTCATCTTATTTTCAAACATATAGTTACAGATTCAAACTTAAGGCTGTAAGTTGAAAATAAACTGCAACTCAAAAATTAATCAAAGAGTAAATGCTGTTCTTCAGTTAACGTTCTTTTTAACACAGATATTTTAGCCATAAAATAAATTCCCTCAAACAAGCTTAACTTCATTTCAAATTTTCCTGATTATATATTACGCACACATACTTTAAAATCCAATCATAGGAAATCGAATAAAATTAAATAATGAAGTTTAAATCCTTTGCAGTTTAAACAAAAGGAACAATCAAAACTCGGTTAAGCCCAGATTAGTTCTTTACAGTATATAAAATATTTTAATTAGTTTCACAGGATTTTATCATTTATATTCTATTTTTAACAGAAAGGGATAGATTAAGAATTTACATTGAAAATTTTCAGTCTTTGTTGGAAGTTGATACATTTTTGCATCTATTGTAACACGCACAGTCATCCAAATTTTAAGAATAATTCATAAAATTTGAAAGAAAAGAGGGTAAATATTGGCAACATTTTACACAATCACATATGGGAGATAATATTTTGAAGGTCAACTATTGTACATATAGAAAAATCTCCAATCGACGTCGGATTGGTTAGGGGGCTGGCCTTCGGTAACGGAGTTCGTGGGTTCGAATCCCATAGTGGCATGGATGTTTGTAGCCGTTCGGAATTGGCTTTAAATTGTAGGTTCCGGTCTCATTAGCCCTCGTGTTGCAAAAAGTCGACCGTAGCGCTCTAAACCAAACCAAACCAATCGACGTTGACATCTACAAAACTTTTGTGAATGTCGAAAGAAATATAGAACTGACTTATGTGGCATGGGGAGATTAAGTTTGCTCTGTAATTGCTATACTATGGAGCATTGTTGAGTAATCGATAAAATAAATATGAAAAAGTATTTTTAAAAACATCGCTTTTATTTAACAAAAATTAATAAAAATTAACTAAAAAAATTTAGCACTTACAGTAGCCTACTAGAGTTCCTAAAATTAACCCAAGCGAGTTTATGTGGGGTATGATAGGAAGACATTTTGCAGCCCTTCCGCACCAGGATTTGTTCCGAACTAAAAACAGCTCTTCGTAATGATGCTACAAGATGTTCACAATCTCTTAGTACATATGGGAAATTATTGTTATGCATGCTTAAATGTCACAAACGAGCATACAACTTATTGAACTGCAAAATAATTTTTTCTCTAACATGTAACTGTTCGTTAGTGAATAGTACCCTTCTTTCTTCTGTTATAACCGTATTACGCTTCCATTTCTGGTTTCACATTTTAATTTTATGAGATTCTTAAAAAAAACAATTATATTTAACTTTTGTATACCAGTGTACTCCGGAGAAATTTACCCTTTCGAAAAGCCTATTTAATGCTTCTAGTGCCAATAACCTCGCACTATCCTCGATGTAATCGCAAACCATTTATAGGAGATTTTAACCCTTAATTTGGCTAAGTCTGGCCGCTACACCGGACTACTATATAACATTTATAACTACTATATAACATAATTGTCAGTGTTCGCCACAGCGGACATTATCTCAAAAATGGAAAATGGTATATTTTTTTGTTTATTTTACAGAGATCCTAATATCTATACAGACATGGGAAAATAATAAAAATATATGAAAAAACATCTTGCCAAATTAAGGGTTCAAAAATTACATAAGCGATATATTTTGTCAGCAAAATGTGATAACTCAAAAATAAATTAAAATAATTGTTTTTTCTGCTCATTACTGTGAAAACCTCTCACTTTAGGCTGAAGTCTAAATATTATGAGCACTTTTTTTAATTCAAATCATCCCTTGTTCAAAATGTAAAATTAAAAATTTAAATCAAAATATACTCTTCGGGTATAACTTTTGTTACTTATAATATTATTCCTCACATTTAATATCATCTTTGTTGTAAATAATATTTCTGAATATTGGAGAAACTCAGCCCAAAATTTAAAACTTTACCAAGTATGCTTCTATCGGAATTATGTAACCTGCCTGTAATGCCTGTAATTTAACTAAGCCAATCAATAATTGAGTTCAAACTTGGAGGACAAAACGAAACAAGTTTCCTAAGTGTTTAACTTTGGATAATATGAAATATTCAGGTATTAATCAACTGATTTGAAATTTAATTTATCCTATTACTTTCTAGTTCATTAATTATTTAAAATTCTGAAAAGTTTTAGCAGAGAGGAAAATATAACGTTGAAACTGAGAAAATATAGATTCATTTGTGGAGTGGTTAGGGTTTGCGATAAGCCAAGAAAATAGTTCCTTTTTTAAAATTTTAATTCAAAGTAAATGTCTGCATGAATAGCAAATGAACTAAAATTTTTCAGCCGTGAGGAAGTTAATTCTGGGTTATAGGAGATAAACTAGAAAGTTTGCTATATTTTTAAATTAGAAAATCAGCCTTTTAGAACTCTTGACTTGAAGAAAATATTTAAACCAGAGGATAAAATAACATTTTAATGCTCTGTAATTAATGAACGATATTAGTGTCTGAATAAATTAACTTTAATTCTACATGTCTCAGATTTAAAAAGTACTTTAATGCTATTTTTAATCTCGAATGCGTAACAAATAGAGATTAGTTATCAGTCATTATTACTCCTGTATTTTTCATTATTTATTAACCATATTAGTAATCATGGAATACTAAACGTTAATCCCTTCACGTGCACGCTCGAGTTAACTCGAGAGCGCCAAACTGGCCAAACTATGCACACTCGAGATAATTCGAGCGGCGTTGTACTTTAAGTTGCTATAATTTTTCACACTCTAATGCAATCGAGAATTGAAAGTAATAATGTGAAATCAAAGAAAAAAAACAATCGTTTTATTGATATTTATCATTTACAGGGGATTGTAAGCTATAACACTGACTTATTCAAGTATAAAATATACATTTTTTTCTACTTATCACTTAAGACATCTCTTCCTTGTGAGCCGCTTTCCGACAGCGTATTCATATTCCGATTATGATTCGGTCATTTCTAAATATATATTTTACTAAAATATAATGTAAAACAAAATATAATTGTTAACTATTTTATTACTAAGCTCTGGCTGTAAAGACATCTTGACTCGAGGCGTCACTTTATATACTTTTTCTTGAGATATGAAACATAAGGGTTTCATATTTGATACCTACGCATCAAGAGATGACACATCATACTGTCAATTGGTAGACTGCCTACCAATTGAACAATATACTCTTTCGACAATAATAATAATATTCTAAAAATTAGAAATCATACCAATTGTATAAATATCCAATATACTCAAATTTTGATTATTTTTGTATTTTTGTAATTTTCTTGGCAAGACAAAGTTCTAAATTGTGTTTTTTACATTAAAAAATTGATTTTTTATGGCCATCCTTTTTCAAAATAAAACTGTACATTAAGGGGTTAAAAGTTTGAAACTTATGTCAAAGTTTAAGTCAATACAGATATTTTTAAGTGGTTAAAACATTAAAATATGATAAAGTTTCTATTTGTGAAAAAAAAAATGTTTCTTTACCAGTAAGGTATACGAACAGAAATTGTTTGGAAACAAAATGTGTAGTAGGCAATTATTTATTTGAAATGAAAAAAAAAAAAACATTTTCTAACAAAATTTTCCTACCTTCACTGCTTCTCTCTCTTCTTCCAAGAGCTTCTGCACCATGGATGGTGTGTCTCTCATGGCAGACAACGCCTGAAATTAAAAACACACATTGCTATAAATGACAAGCTTTCCAGAACTGTAACGATATTTTTAAAATTTAAATTATAAAGTTGTAAAAAGGATTTAGTATGCATGCATACTATTGCTTTGCAAGCTATATCACATTTAACGATGTGTTGTATCTCTTTCAAGGCATATTTTCCGTTTGTCATCGGCAAAAACAAATTACATATAAATAAAAACCATTTACAGATGTTAAGGATTGGTTAGCTTAACTGAGATTTTCAGTAGTTATGCTTAGAATTTAACAGATCTGGTACAGTTTATTAATGCTAGAAAATCAACCTTGTTTTGAATCCTCTCTAACTAAAAAGACTGTTTAAAAAATATTACTGACTGATGTTATGCTATAATTCTACTTGAATTATATGGTATTAAATTTTTTTCAGATTTAATAGATAATTATTAAAAATGAAAAAATCATTTGTTATCACTTACAGTTACTTAGTCGCTTAAAGTACTGCATATTTATTCTTATGTTTATATGGTTTATACATTTCTATTTTAATTGAGAGCAACGCAATATGACATTAAATTACTAAATTATATGTTCAATTGCTAGGGTAGAAAATTTAACAGTTAAATTTATTAATGAAACTTTTGAAATTTCTAAAATATTTTAATTTCTCCCTGTGAAAATTTCAGAATATGAAATTAATATCATTTCTAATCATCCTAAAGATATATTACATTGATGTAATTTTGACTAAAAAATTGTGCATATTGATAGGAATAAATGTGTTAAAAAGAACAGATATTTTATAAAATTCAACGGAATTTTGATATTTTAAATATTTTTTGTTAAATCTATATAATTTTCAAAAACATATAATGAAAACAGAAAATTGGTTTGACAATGAGTGAAAATATCATTCGCATAAATAAATCACTTTTTAAATTTGAAAAACTGAAAATGAGATCAAACTTTTCAGCAGTTAAAAGATGCCAAACCGCTTAATTGAAAATTAATAAATGTATATGGAGATGGTGGGTGTTACAAAACATTTTTATAAATTATTAACTTATGAAATTTGTAATACATATGATCTGCAGTATAAGTAAATAAAACACATTATTTTTTTCTGAAAATCAGTTTATATTTTTGAAAAATTCCTTTTTTTTTTAATTTTTTGTTAATTTTTAAAATGTTTCTAGAATTGCAATTTTCAATGATATCTTCAAGACATATTTAAAGATTTTTTAACATTCCTAAAGTACATTAAAATAAATAATTCGGTGTATTTGTTTTAAATTTAGGTTTTATTTAGATTTCTAAAACTCAAGTTCTTCAAAACTTCAAAAGTTCGAATTATTCTGAGAGATTCAAATCTCAGACAGAAAGGTATTTCCTATAAAATAACTCTTCAATATATCAACAAAATAATTCTAAAAATTTTTTCAAAAGGCTATTTCAGATAATAATGAGACAAAAATAGAAGAAAACATTAAAAATTAATGCTCAAGGATTATTTTTTTACATTAAAGAACTCGAAAGTAAAAATATGGTAACCTTCTATATTGTAGGTTAGAGATAAACATATTGATATTTTAATAAAATACCTACTATTATACATTTAAAATAAAAAAAACTTTATTGCAAAATATTATTTTCACATATAACTCTCATGAATTATGTCAAAACAGCAATAAAACAGCAATAAAATCTACATCTATTACGATCATAATACTGAACTATTTAAAGTACGCACTATCATTTCCTACTCTCGAGGTATTGTATTAATAACATGTTTTTATCATTTGGATTTTTAAAGACAATGTCTTTCAATGTTTCTTATTAGCGATTATTTCATTTTTACTCCAGTGTATATTTGAAAAGTTTCATAAATAAGTTAATATTTTTCAAAAGCACTTTGTAACATCCACTGTCTCCTTAAAATTTATGAATAGCCCAAATATTATAATACAAGGACCTATTTAACTGTCTTAGAAATGCCTCGCCCAGTCATCATTGTAATCCTTCAACATTTACACAAGATTTTTGAAAAATAAAAAAAGGGGAAAACAAAGCTGTTATGTATTTTATTTATAGAATAAGGTTCAAAAGTGATTATTTTGAAACTGATCACTGTATCATTTTTGTACTTCCAGAGTAGTTTTTTTTTTTTTTTTTTTTTTTTTTAATTATTAAAGCGAGACAAATATAAACAAGAAATATTAGCGTTTGTTTGTTCCTGAATTTATTCGCTCTGTGATATTTTTTCAGTTTAATTATAAATTTCTTCCGATTTCAGAATATTTCTACTATAGAATTATAGATCATTGAAAATTACATTTCAGAAATTAACGAAAAATTTAATTTTTTTGTATTTTTGATTCAAAGTACATTTTAAAGAAAAATAAATAAGATTGATCACGATAAAAAAAAAATAATAATAATTTTCGAGTATTTTCGTTTAAGTCCTGCCACACGATACTTTTAGATGTTGTACGCTTTAAGCGGCATAGTTTTCAAATTTATCTGATATAAAACAACAATCCCCATAGTTTTGTAAGACTAATGGCGTTTAACGACAGTATTATTGTAGAACGGCTAGTTGATGATAAAGTTTAAATTAGCATGGTATAAAGGGGACTTTTATCCGGTATTAAAGTCCAGCTATAGCTAATTTCCAGTTACCCCGAAAATACATGGTATGCAATCAGAAATTAGTTGTAATCAAGCATAATGAAGGGAGAAAAATAAATATTTCCCAAAATAAGTTTATCCAATTAAATTTACTATGTATTTGAGCTATTCTATTCGCATATACGCACTGATACCGTTATAGTCCTCACAACTGTCAAATTTGGATTATAGTAAACAGAAATGTATACCAACATGTATTGCAGTTAATAAATAAGATTATCTTATGATATTACTGTTAAGAGAAAATTTGTAAGAAAAAAAGAAGAATCATATAAAGTAAAGATAAAAAAATGAACCTATTTTTAAAATAATCTATAAGCATCACGTTATAAATATCAAGAGTGAAAGAATAATATATTCCTAATATGACTTTTATCAAAAATACTAACTATGGATTTTTTGCATACAATTAAAATTGTTTATATACAAATATTTTAGCTCATAAATGCTATGATATCTGTAAGCACCTCCACAGAGTTTCTAATATCGTTTAAATTATTCAAATACAACTGACTGAAATAATTTTAGAAAAATATTGAATTATTTTAGTGTCCAATTAAGTCTAAATTATAGAAGAATATCTGACAACAGTATAGAAAAATGGAATATTTATGAAGAATGTCACTGGAGACTCAAATGTATAAATTAGCAAATATTACAAAATCATTAAGTGACCCATTATATCGACAATCAGCAGAGCGTTAAGTGGCGCGCATGTTTATAAATTATTCCTGCTCCCCAGGACTCGAGTTTAGACAGCTTTTAACTTATTACTCACTAATCCCATAATAAAGTACCATTTATCAAGCAAAAGCTATCAATTCCCGTCCTCAATAAAAAATTGAATAAATCGAAGGACTTCATACATGCTCAGGTATGTGTAAAACATCAATTGTGTTGAAATACTTTGCTTTACACAAATATCTCAAAATTAATGCTCCTTAAATAAAAATCTATTACATTCTATTTAGTATTAAAACAAATATCTGATTCATTAATTGAGTTAAAATATTTTTAAAATGGAATAATTAATGGGGTGATTATTTAAACAAAATCTAAGAAAATTAAATAATATCATTTCTCAGCGAGTTGTTCAACAAATAATTCACAATTGAAAATTAATTATGTTCTTCCTTTCTCTCATTTTGATGTACTATTTTATGCTTTCAATTAAAACATCCACAACAATACCCGTAAAATATTGTTTATTCTTGTGTTTACTCAAAATCAATTTTTCCCATAGCGATGATTTGTTTCGAAATCAAATCTTTAAAATGTTAGCACGAATAACATTTTTACTTGAAGTAATATATTAGTCATAAAATATTCACACTTTCTCGTCTTCAAGAAAGCTTTCTCGGTGGGAATAAAGTTTTTAGTATCACACCTAGTTAAGGCATCATATACGAGACTTCATAAGGAAGTTCATCTTTTGTTACAGAAGAAAGGATGAATTGGAAGATTTTAGTTTAACTAATGAGATTTAACTCAAAATGTCTGACTTGTCTGTGAAATGTATTGCTTGCTGTGTGGATCAAAGAGAATATTGTTATGTCATAATTTGCTAGTCAACCTAAGTTTGAAAACACACCTAAGATGTCATGAAAGTGAATGGATTACAGAAGCGTCGTGGCTTCTGAAACCTACTTCAAAAAATGAGTACATTCTTTCGTAATATTATTCCATCCAAATCACGTGTAAAAGACGATAGATCAAACATGTTTCTAGAATATGGACTGCAAACCTGACAACCCTTTAAACGTCTTAAAAACTTCCGGCTAGAGTTTTGCTCAGCTAAACACATGAAGGGTGTGAAGTTTATAATTGAATATTTTTAACTTACAGAAGACATTTTAGTGTTATGTGTAGCCTCGTTATTCAGCATTTCATCATGGAGAAAACTAGTATGACCATGAAGAGATAATTTGAAGACTATTACTTTTCTCTATGTAATTCATCTGCTCTGTAGAGTTTTTTCCTGGTGTTGGTTGGTTGGTTGGTTGGTTTGAGCTTAATGACACCAATTCCTCTTCGGACAAAATGTACCAAACATATTTGCTGGTGCAGAATCTTTTTTAAGATGATTCGAAACGCTAATCCAGCAATCTTTTCAACAAATCATTTCTGTTGCTAATGAAAACTCTACTTTTGTACCACGATACTAGCAAACAGGAATTTTATGTAAACCTGAATCAATGGCTCCTTTAATCCTATCATATCTTACTCAAAACCAGTTTTTCCCAAAACAATTATCTTTTGTGGTAGGAGAAATTTTAGGGAGCACAAATTATCAATATAGTACTACATAAATTTGCTTGATTCACAATTCAGATCTAAGTATTGCCAAGCAACACCGTTGGTGATATCAATCCCCACTTAATGAAAAGTATATTATATAGTTACTGCAATATCGGGTGATATGCTGACTCATAAAGTTTGCTTCAGCCATAGAAATGTTAGAATGGCATGTGACTGAATTTTGCATCTTTATTCTATGCAGTGGCTAGCTCAGTTCCATATCTTAGTCCATCTGAACATCTGTGGGATATGCTAGAATAACCTTGTACCTTTGCAAATAGTCACACTTTTAGAGTATGTTTGATATGTATGCATATAAGCAGGCATATTATATCAACGGTATTTTCTAGGGAGTTTTTTCAGTGAACCTTGTTTTAAGTGATATATGGTACAATTGAAGCAAATGGATAATTCACATAATCTCTTTAATGCTCTTTTCTCAAAATACTTGGAAATTCAATTGGTAATTAAAAGAGAGATAATTTTATTCCTTCTAGTGTTGCAATTAAATCTAGTTGAATTACAAGAAAATAATCTTCAACTAGGTTGAAAACCTAAAGCTTGCTTTTAAGCAATTATTTTGTTGTCCGATAGATAGAAGGAAAAAGGGGTAGTGCCTAACCTAAAAATTCATTATAAGATTAACAACACGAACTTTGTATTATACGCAGGAAATTTGAATAAAAATAAAGTGTTTATCAAATGAAATCTGACATACTTTTATCTGATAAGCATGTTTCTTATTTAAAACTATTTTATATTAAATTTTAAAGCGTAAACAATCTCAATTAGGAAGTTTTATAAACTTTACTGTCAAGATAATTATAAAAAAATCAGAAATAGAAAAAATAGAAAAAAATAGAAATACGTAAAATTAACTCGTTTTTTGTCTGAATTCGTGGCTCTATTTAATATATCAAATATTTTATCAGAAAAAAGTATTTTTAAAGTAAATAAACATTTCAGTACAAAATTTTTTCTTTAAAAATATAAATTCGCTTACAACATTATTTAAATATGTTAAGTCCAGTAAATCACAAAGCAAAGGATGAAAAAGCGATATTTTGTTTAGAGTTAATTTTGTAAAACTTGTTTGGCATACGATGAAACAAAGACACAATTTATGTTCATAAAATGTTCACTTAATTTTTAGAATTTTTTCGATTAAATAAGCGAGTAACATTTTTTTCAGGCAAGAAAAATCCTCGTAGGACTAAATATGATTAAACAAACAAGAACTTTTCCATTTTTTCTCATCATTTTATAATATAGGAGGCTGCAAGATTTATGTAAAACATTAGCTAAGCATGAGTGATTTACGATGTAAGCTCTTTCAAATACTTTTCTTACGTCTTTTTGAGAAATTTCACAATCAGTCTCGGAAAGTAATATACATCAAATATATAATAAAGTAATTCCCCAATTCTATAATGTAACTATTAATAAAGAATTTTAAACATTACAGGAATTAATTAAATTAGATTCCTTAAAGTAATGTTCAATGAGGGAATTGTGAAAGGCTTGTGAAAGGCAGCGAAATTTTACAAAATAGTTAAATCATTTATAAATTTTCTATCAGTTTTGCATAAATACAAACATCATGAAATTATACTTATACTGTTATTAATTACATGTAAAATTTAATTAATTTCAGTCTTAGGTAGTAAACAAGTTAAATTACACAATTTTCCTGTTCAGAGATAGGCTTTTCCCTTTTATATTACTATTAAGCTTCAGACTGTTTAGAATTTGTTTTATTTCAATCTTTTTTCAGTGGCAAGTTCATAAATAAATCTTAAACTAAATATAAAAATAGATTGCAAATTTATGTCTTATTCATAGATAACTATATTTTGCTATGAGTAATCATACTTATAATAAACTGAAATTCGTCAAATGTTGCACTCTTCTGTGTTTAAAACAATCTTTTTAAAGGATGATATTACTTAAAATGCAAGAATGTTTGTTACAAAATGTAGAAAGTAATAAAAAATCAAAATCCTAAGAATTTTTGGATGTTCAATGCTTGTTTTTCGTTTTGTTGATGTTCGGCTTGAAAAACAATTTTCAGTTACTAAAATCTGTTATCCTGAGCCAGCAATGAACAACACTTCAATGTTCTATGCAACTTTCTGTCACTAAACAGATTTACAGTTTTATCCTTTTTCTTCAAATGTCTAAAGTTTTCATTTTGTTGTAAACGGCAAGTTGTTACATACTTGAAATATTTGTAATAGATTTGATAAATCCATCCTCATCATTCATTTAATCAACATTCCTACTCCTAGACCTAACCTAAAAATATGAGCTTGTATAAATTCAAAACATCTCTAGTTCATATAAAAGTCTGTTAATCTGTAAATGCTTATGTAGTAGGAATATCATTCTTCTCATAGAACCAATATTTTGATATGCTTTGCTTTGAATCATTACAGAAGAATATGAATGAAAACGTTTCGATATCGGTCTAGATATTTGTAAACATAGATAATATATCTGACCATTTAAATAGCAATCCCATTTCATGATTTGAGAATCAGATATCGAACAATAATGATGAAAATCCAGATATTAGATGCATTAAATGTATGAATATGTCTATTATAACCAATCTTGCATGTTATACAGTAAAATTTCACAGAAAATTTGCTTAATGAAATGCAGTTTGAGAACAATTAATTTGTTTTTTAGTATCAAAGGAGATATTATTAAAAAATGGAACTAATGAATATATGGAGTAAGAACTAAAAGAATTTAAAAACCACATCACCACAAAAGATGCCAAGCAGTCTGGATGTCAGGATAGTTCTGATAAAGCAATCAAGTGTATATTTGAAAATATGAATATCTTGGATGAAATAATGTTTTTCCATAAACTACCGCAAACTACAAAGGATACTGTATAGCTTATCGTACCATGCAACTTTACTAAAGAAGGTATCTTCAACACAATTTTAAACCGACTCCCAATCGAAAGAAAAACTGCTTCTCTCCATGGAGCACATGATTATTGTATCCTTTTCCTTGCATTGCCGCAATTGTTCTTGATACTTGAAACTTCCAAAACGTGCTTCATAAACAGTTTCATTGAAAGTTGGGGTGTATTAATGTGTGATAGTCAAAGTAAATAAGTAGCTTTTTTAAAAGGAAAATCTGCCTGTTCGTTCCCAGATTCGTTCCATAGGGATCATTCATAGCCAGTATAAATAATTTTCAGCTTCAGTCTTGAGAGACTTCCAGTAAGATGTTAACGTTCAGAAGAAAAATCTTTGAAAATAAGGACAATAACTTAGATTGGAATAGTTGTTACACTAAGTCCAAAATATCTGCAACAAATGTTGAATATGGCCGAAGAAAAAATTCACAAAATTAATAATTTATTGTATCATTCATCAAATTATATTAGCAAATAATTGGAGAAATTACAAACGTACTTAATAATTATTTAATTATTTCAATAATAAATAGACATTCAATACATTTGTTTTGTATTTATATAGGTGTTACATTTGATATTCATGCCCACTACAGTGATAAACTTTTTTTTAAAGTAATGTATTTTCAGGTGCTTTAAAAATTATCGTTTAACAGAAATCGAATATTTTTGTTGATTTTTTGCTCTCTTTGTTAAATCATCTTTTTCACTGAAATAAAGTCTTATCTCCAAATAAAGCAGACATTTTGTAGAATATTCAAGCAGTTGATTCCCAGACTTTTAGTCGTTTAAAATACAAGCTAAATATATGAGAAGATATTGCCTAATTTCAAGAACGGATTAATATAAAAGTTATTTAAAGCGTAGTAAATAAGAAAATACTTAACTAATATTCTTAAATGATTCCTATATTCATATATTTCCTTCATATATTTTAATCATATGAACTGTTAAATCATGATTTGCAAACTGTTTTTGCTTAAAACCACAAGGGAAGAATTCAATACATAAGAATGAAAAGAATGAAACAGGTTTCATTCATTAAATCGCTAAGAATTCTTTCCGTTACAAAACGTCTCCACATTTTGAGTTTCAATTATAAGTAGTTTTATGCAATATGAGGATAAACTCTAATAGTTTGAAATGTGATGCTGAATTGTAAATAAGTTTCATTCGTAATCATCTCAAGCAATTACTTTTACTTGGTACATCTTAAAATGTTTTTTCAGATATATGTATAGACTTCAGTGCTTTTATACTCCATACCTCTCAACTGTACTTTGCCGATCTATATGTGTTTACTGAAAATATATTTTGTGTAATAATTATTTATTTTCCTTTCCATTTCATAAATTCGAAAGTATATTAAATTTGATTCAGAACTGATTGGCATATATCGGAAATAGTATTATTATATTATTTTGCTTCTGGGTGAAATAACATTTCCCAGCACGAATAAAAAATATAAGTGACTAGGAAACTAATTTTCAAAACGGGGTTTATTTGCTTAAACAGAGTTCTATTAAGTTATTTATCTACATATATATATATATATATATATATATATATATATAGTGTAGTAGGTAATTTTTGGGAGCATGTTCAAGCTGTATTTAAATTGACGTGAATATCTACATCAAACTACATTATATAAAAGTATTTAAAAATGCAGATTGTATGTGCAAAAAGCTGATCCACTAAGATCAAATGCAGGTGTGGGGTAATGGTTTTCCGTTCAACGTACCTTTAACAGATAGGAATTTCCACGTTGTCCTTCAGATAGGATAGCTTTTCGTCCTAAGCTCGATTTCAAAATTGAGCATAGAACAAGATTGAACTCCGAACCAGCCTTTACCTGAAATTAACTCATATTACGTCTCTCTTTAAATTCAAATATTTCACATAAAAGCCTATTACCATAAAGTTTATTATTTTATAATATAGTCAAGAAAATTTAGGGCTCGGAAAACGCTGAACAGTGTTTGAGCTTTTCTAAAAGAATTAGAACAATGCATGAAACTGAAAGCAATAAGCTGAAAGCTTCAAATCAGAAGTATTTCAGTATTACTGTTTCTAATAAATCATATCAACAACCTTTTAACATTCTGTCCTATGCTCGAAATTTGAATGTTGAGCTTAGGACAAAATCTTCAAATTTGCCCGTGCATGTGAATTTTCAATAAAATGTGATAGTCTAATAAAAACTAATTATTTAAATACTATATTGTTTTAAACATAAAAAGTGTTATAAAAAGAGGATCATTTATTAAATTTCAAAATAGTATCTATTTATATAAATATATTTATAATGATGCTTAAAATAATATAGATAATCTTTAAATATTAATTCATCGCAATTTTATTGAAATTTATTTTATTTAAAATCTTTTGTAAAAATAGATATATGGTTACACAACATTATTTTATTAGTTCCTAACAAAAATTATTAAAATACATTTTTAATACTTAAACCCAATTTCCCCATCTTTTAATGTAGTAATAAGATCAAACTACAAAAACTATCTACAAAGTCACAATTTGGTTATATAAAGTATAGCTTATGTATATTTAAAATTAGTTTTCAAGGCACTTTTATTTTACGAATTTTGTTTCATTGTGTTACAATACAAATTATTAGTCTCTAAATTTCATAGTATGAAACATTTTACGAATGTTATAAAATAAATCATATTTTAAATTTATTTGTTATTAACTAAGAAGAATATTATACATATAATTTACGTGTATTCAGTGTCTGTAAATGATACACTAAATTAGTGTTTTCAGTGTCTAAAAGTGATACTCTTTACAATTATTTCAATTCTACCTTAGAGTTGAGATTACTCTACTATTAACATAAATAAATGATAGCATAGGTAATCAAGTTATATAAAACTAATTTTTATAAACACTAAAAATTTTATAGTTTTTAAAGGATTAAAATAACTTAAATATTAACTGAATATCGGATTTTAAACTTAAACAAATATTTTATTTCATGATTTTAATCGAAATCAGAAATTTCAAATTTAACTTGACAAAATAATTTTATATCTAAGCAAAAAAATTAAAGAAAAGAAGATAAAAATTTATTTATTGCAATTGTGTTACTAATAATAGCTAGATGAAAGAATGGATAAAAGGTATTAACTTTGCAATTTAAAATAATAAAAAAAAAATCAAAAAGGGGGAAACAGCTCAGCAGATTTAGATTCGATTTTGAAAGAAAAGCACATACATAAAAGGGTAAAAAAAAATCCAATTTCAATTTAAAAAAAAGTCTTACGTTCGCAGCTGGCACAGGCATTAATGCAAGTAAATTTCTTTTAGTTTGAAGAACTCCCATATTCAGAAAAGGAACTGAAGATATTTATTCATTTGTTGTTCTCTTACTTCATTTATCAGAGCACAGTTTGTTGCTTCCTTATAAAAATCTGTTCCTTATTCTGTGTAAAATATTCATCTTGAATTCAAATTCAGACGTGAGAAGAATTTTATTCCCTTGACGTTCATATAAATTTTCGGACTGTTCATTTATCTTTTCCTTACTCACGCTCTTCAGAGTTCTTCATATTTTTTCGCCAGATACAATCAAACATATTCTTGAGAAAAAAAAAACATAAGCCAAGTTATATATGTATTATATCAGAACATGATATGTTTGTGAATGTTTGTTTGTTTCCTTTCAAACCTTCCTTTAAAAATGAAATATAATTCTATACAATTACTCTTAAAAATTATCCCTTTGTTTTCTTATTGAAAACATGATCTTTAATCTATTTAATTTCTTAAACTGCTAAAATTAATTAATTATCAATTTAAATATATCTTGCAATTTTTCTAAATCAATTAAATAATTTTATATTTAAATAAGTTTTTCCGGATTTATACTGAATTAAAAAGTAAATATGCGTGGTATTAATATTGAAATTTTTTTACCCTTTTAATCTAAATCACAACTTTGAAGCAATATTATCATACAGTCGTTTCTTTTTACACAGCACCTTCAATTTGCTATTCTTTTGTTTTGAAATCTACACTGCACCATTTTACTTTATTTTATTTCAACACAAGTATGCATTTTCCCAAGATTAATAGAAGCAAGAGAAAAATATCTCTTTTTTTCTCTCCCTCTCTAATGTATAGTCTCCTGAAAATTTCAAACGTGCCATCTAGAGTGCTAGGGTGAGAAATTATAGTGTGTTTTCAAAGAAAAGCCGTCTACGCATTTCACAACCTAAAAATTTGTCAAATACTTTGACATGACACAGGAAGCCAAAAATCAATACGGCATGGCCCGACGACAAGAAGTCTTCAATCATTCCCCCTCCCATTGTTCCTTTTTCTTAAGAATAAATACAGTTCAGCAGACTAGAATATTGTATCAGAAAATATATGCATACTTAAAGAGTTAAAGCTTATGCTAATATATGATAATTAACTCTTCAAAAGTGCTATTTTTAAAGTTGTGAGAAAATGCTTAAATTGAAAAAGATTTCAAAGTGCTATAATCGATGCATATAATATCTTTCATTAACTATAATTTGTTCATCATTTAGCTTTACAGTTAATAAAATGAAAAAAAACTTAAAACAGAAATACCTCACCTTGTCATTTATACTATCCAAAGAATTCTTTCTAGATTTGTCTGAGTATCCAGACCCCTTGCATAAGGATAATAGTGGAATAGTCATGCTTTGATGAGGTTTCTACAAGAATGCAGTTATTTTTATAGAAAAAAAACTAAAACGTAATATTCCAAGGCTACTTCACAAGCAATGGAGCATGTAGAATGTACTCTTTGGCACCTTGAGGGAAGTAATCACGACCGCGCTGAATAACGAGCAATTACCTTTAAAATATTTATTTCGCAGTATATTCACCACTATTATATATTTTAGTAATATCAAAATCACATAACTCCCGCAAGCTTTATTAATCTTCTTCAAATGAAAATGAGATATCCAAAACTAGTGTTTCTATTTTCCCAAACCGTTTAACCTGGAGTAAACACAGCAAAATCCTGAGAATACTATTACATGACACTAATTTTATCAAAAATGTAGATTCATACATGTGTCGGCTTCACTTTTAAGCTTCTTTTCGTAATCAACTTGTCTTTTCTCTATAGAACATAAAACTTTCCATTTTCGTAGCATTGATGTTGCCTTCATTTGAATAAAAAGTATTCCTTTTCTACAGTATCTTCTTATTTCCTTTTTATTATAAAAATTTAGCATATAACTTGTCTTGAAAAGATAATTATCACCAAATAAATTTTACTATTTACGAGGAGCAGTTAACATCAATTACAGATCTGAAACTTTACAGAAGCTACGGATGTATGCAAGTTTAAAAAAAGGAAAGTTTTGACATGCATTTTTAGGTTTAAACTCAGCCTGACAGCAACTTTTCTCATTCGAAGCAAATCGGTAACTGAACATGAAAACTTTTACGGAAACGCTTACCTGGACGTCTCTGAACTTGTTGCAGCCAAAACCTTGCCACTTGGGAGATGCCGAGGGTGGCTCAGTTACGGCTTGGAAAGCCATTGGATAGGCAGGTTCCAGAGGGATTTGAAAGAATTTCATCCAGTACTGATGACTGCCACGGGACCATCTCCTTAGGGACTTTCAGATCAACGAGCCCTCGAAAGTGGGCCAAAGGCTCCATTGCTTTTAGGGTTGCCTGGAGACGTAAATTCTCTGCTGAAACAAGAGCTTCGGTCAGCAACTATTAGCCTCGCTCACTGACCATTCCATTTTCCGGGCACGTTGATCGCCATGGTAACTGGGGAAGCTAACAAAGTTCCTGTGGGATGTTCTGCTCTAGTGCTTCCCAACCGATTTGTCTTCATTGGGGGTATTCTTTGCTGTTCTATTACCACTGTTTACTGTCTGAACAGTCACCTAGTGCGAGAATTTTGCGGTATTTCCTAGAAATTATGCAAAATATGAAATGACTGTTCTAGGGCAATTGCTTTTAGCTTAATCAGTTACGCGTTAGGATGTAAAAAGAAGGAAAGGATAATATGAAAGGCAAAATCACCCATGAATACTTAAGTAAATAAAGAGTACTTTATGACTGTGTGTATGTTAAGGATAAATAACTCGCTGTACCGTTATTTTGCATTTAAATGGATACGTAAATTACCCGTAAATGATGCTTTTTAAGATATCATTTTAAATTTTGACTTATTTATTCGAGCCTTTTAAATGATATAAAATTAGGTCATGGAAGTGATATGCTCTGTTTTCCATTAGAAAGCCTTTTTAATAGGTATATTTAACTTTCAATAAATATGTATTGTATGAGTTCTATGACAACAGAGCCAAAAAATGTACAGGAATAAGAAATCTAGATAATGCATTGCTTTTCAGCTGTATTTATTAATACTATGGATTTTGATTTTACTTTCTCTGTCTTTCATTAGTTCCGTAAAAAAATCTAGAACAGCCGTTCTTCATCCATATGTTGACTCTTATCACACTAATAAAATTCATAGTAATTTTCTGCATATTAATGATATTAATGAAGTAGTGATTTACATTCTGAAAAAAGTAAATATGGCTTTACTTAGCTTACTTAAATTATTTCAGGCAATCAGCACCAAAACTTCTTCTATAGTAGGACATCTTCTCGTAAAATTAAATATGGTTGTAAACATTTTTTAATTCATCATAGAATTATTCCCTGAAGCTAAGTAAACAGTCATTATGATTGAATTAAAGTAATATTTTAAATAATAGTTAAAATAAGCAAAAGAAATTTAAACTAGCAAAATATTATTTCTATCAACCAAAGTATAGAAGTTACATATTATCTGAAATTTAATGTCAAATGGTAACATTAAATTATCCATTCATTTATTTATTACAGTATTATCCTTCTAACTTTATTTTTCAGGACATTTTTGAAAAATGAATGTATCTTTAATATGGTTTTTAAAATATTTTCCTCGATGAAATAGGATTTTCGTACAAGTTACCTGACAATCTTAACGAATGATATATATTTGAATTTTAGGGATGTTAACTATTATCCTTAAAGAATTTGGTACCTTTTTAACTTTAACAAAACCAAAATGTTAAACTGGCTCCTAACTTTCTTCTAGTGTTACTCAACATCGATTACTTTCTAGATTTAACAAAAAATGTATTACACAATCGTAATTTCAATGATGGGATTTTTACAGTTTTCAGACTGTGCACAACACTGCTCCACTGTACAGTATAAATTGTACATTCGTAGTTCTAATGAGCATAACTTCAATATTTTTAATTTGTGACAATCTTTTTTGTCACAAAATTTTAAATTTCAGACAAAAATGAATTCTAAATTTGTAACATAAACCTGCGTCATGAATTTTAAATTTACGCGATTTGAATAGAATTTTTCAAAGCAATATGAATAAAAAGGACAATACCCCAAAACTTCAAATTTTGATTTTTCGTCCTTTAGAACTGGGCTGTGGGTTTATTATTAGGATCATAAGCAACTTTATTAGTTGAAATTTGAGTCTTTAGGATAAACTACCTTAATATCTCAGTTGAACAATTTTTAATTACAGTAAAATTTATCCATTAAAATTTTTAAATTTCTAAAATGTTTCCTAAAAACTATTTTAGGGGTAGAATATATAATATTCATTCTCTATTTAATCCTTTTAATGTATGTTACAATGATTTAATTTTTATTTACACAATTATGTATATTCAAAGGAATAAATCTAAAAGTTGTGAGCAATCTGATTACTAATAAATCAATGAAAATTCAATATTTAAAAACTTTCTATTAAATCTGGATATAAATTTGATACCATATAATTAGAAAAATATATCTTAATATTCAGTGAAAATTTCATTTGCTTAAATAAAGTTTTTACGGTTAAAAAAAATTAGAAAAAGGTAAACTTTTGCAGCAGTTAAAAGATACTAAACCCCTTAATTGGAGTTAAAAATTTATAGGTTTTATAAATTTAAAAAAAATTGACTATTCCCGTATAATTTATAGTTGATTTCCGTTTATATTGATATTGAATTGATTGATATTCAGTTTAACAGAAGTATTTTAATCGAAATTAAAAACTAATTTTACTCAAGCATTTTATATCTAATAAAATCCTGGGTTGAAAAATTTCCTTATTCAAAGAATAAATGTATATAAAATAGTTCTAACTTTTCTTCTTTCTTCGATTAAAGTTATACAGAAAAGTAAAGATGTTAGGAAGAGAATAACTGGGCAAATATTTTCCCGAAATAATACTTTTTGGTAGAAAGTTTGCTAAATTTACGACTTTATGAATACAAGAGATTTCTAAATATAAAAAAATAGTACACCTTTCTCAAATGTCTAGTGATCATATTTATTTCTTAGTAAAAAAAAATCTTCCTCTCTTTCGGTAATTTATTCTTGTTTTCGACAGACTTCCTTTGCTATCTTAATATGCACGCTATCAACATATTTAAATATGAAAGATTTTCTAGCATCTAACAACTTGGAACAGAATTTGTAAAATTATTCGGAATGATAGAATTGTTTTATAGATAGAGTTATTTACAAACTGGAAATAATTCTGAGACAGTTTAATAAGATATACTCAGCAGTTTTATTTTAAGAGTCATTTATGCCTTAGACTTTGTTGCATATTTGATCTTCAGTCATTAATGCAGTTAATATGCGAAGTGAATTTATTTATTTATTTGCTGATTGAATCAATAAAATCCTTTTCTCTTTAGATTGCTTGTTTATATATTTTGGAGACTGCATTTGCGACTGCAACATGCATGCTATCGACTTATTTAAATTTGCAAGATCCTCTAGCATTTATTCACTTGGGGATATTTTGTAAAATTATTAAGATTAATTTAAAAATACAGTTCTTTATAAAGAGAGGAAAAATAGTTCTGATACAGTTTATGTTATACTCAGTAACTGAGAGTTCTTTATATCTAGTATATATCTTCTTTATATATAGTAGTTATTATGTCCAGTGACCGTATTTATTTACTAGTATACACAATAAAATCATTCCTTAGATGGTTTGATTTGGTTTGAAGAGCTACGGTCTAATTTGTTGCAACAAGAGGGATAATGAGACCTGGGCCTACTGCTTAAAACTGATTCCGAACGGCTACGAACATCCGTGCCACAGGGGGTGTAACGATCTCTCGTTACATTAAATTTTCAGATACAGACTTATCTACAACCGTGTGAAAAACCGGCATAACCTAGAAGAATAGCAAACGTGCCTCTTGTGAGCACTTGGACTGAGCTCTTTTTTACCTAGTGAAAGGACGTTGTTTCGCACAGAATAGAATGCTGAATAGAGGATTGTTAACAACGAGGACCATCTCAATCATTCTGTCTGAGAAATTCATTGGGATGCTGGCGAAGTGTTTCCAGTGTTCGTTTCAATGGCATCCCGAAGAAAGAGTCTCGCACGACAGCAATCCTCTACATTGTAAGGGAAGCAGAAATACATTCCTCCAAGGGTTTGTCCAGAGACATCGATTAATGATTGGCGAGATTGCTCCCGATTACTGCAAACTTCCCTGGCACCTGTCCGGCAAGAGAGTTTACGCGCGGTTTCCCCACCACGTCATCAACCAGCTGCCCGATCAGCTGAGATGGACATTTTTGAGGAGACGACGTTATAAAAAGGCCAGAGTTCGAGACCCAGAGATAATTTTCTGACCGATCGAGTGTCTTGTGAACTAACTCATCTTTCGAGAACGTCCAGGCGAGAGATAGAGAGTGTCCTCTCCCCCCCTTTTTTTCTCTCCAAACGGTTAGAAAGCTGATTCCTGCAACGATCATCTTTTTCATTTGTAGATATTCATCGTTTCATCTGTATTTATCATAACTTCAACATTGTATTTCTAAATAAATATCTTTAGTCTGTACGTAGTCCTCCGATATCATTTTTCGGGATCAATTCGCTACAGGGGATACGAACCCACGAACTCCGGTACCAAAGATCAGCTTCCTAACCATTCAGCCATCGTTCGACCTATCCTTAGACAGAGCAATGAAGAGCAAGAATACTTGCTAGTTACTGCTTGATGATGAATTTGATTGTTCCAGATGCTAAACATTGAAGAAAATCAACAACTCTAACATGTAATGTAAGTTGATTAATATCGTGCATGCATATTTCTTTCAAAATAAATGTAGATGGCACAAAAAACAGGAGTGATGAAAAAAATTTGCTTACGTATTAATATGTCATATCAAATATTCTATTAGAATCAATTATTTTACTCTGTGTGCTTGAATAAGAGTTTGTTTTTGTTCCCTGGTATATATCACAAAAGATAATTCACCATGCATAAAAGGTGACCACAGCTGACGTGTTTCCAAACGGCATCGAATTTCTTCTTCAATGCTGTATTTATCTCATTATAATGTTCTAGATCTATGTCATCTGTAATATAAAAATATAATACAATCTTTCTCATTTTGTATTTAATTATACACTAAAGAGTTAATACATAAAGCTAAATCAAGTGATGCTCTTTCTCAAAATGTTACCTTTTTTATCTAAAACTAGCATATAACCCGTCATATGACGGGATTAGTAATATTTTTAATGTTCCAGAATTGTAAAGTACTCTATGGGGCCGGTAAAAAAAACGGTTTGTTTTGGGGCTGAGAATTATCTGGTACAAGCTCCATAATTTGTTTATCTTCATACTCTTCTAAAGTCTCTGGATACTATGAATGTAGTTTAGAATCACGTTGAATTCATTTAGTCAAACTGTGTGGTTACGTATTAAATCCAAATATACAAACGAACAAACTTCTTGATTTTCAAAGATATATAACTTAAACCCTAGATATTTATTAGTGCGTGAAATATCCTCCTAGACTTTTATGAAAAGAATTTGTTGTTAATACCGGGGGTAAAATTTTCATTTCAACAAAAAATAATCGATGATTAAATTTAAAACTATCACATATATACGTAATTTATTATTTAAGCCAAATATAAAAGAAAATTATTCACATAATGTCTAAGTTCAGTGATAAAACGTATGAAAATAAGGCAGAAAATATTTAAATAATTTAAAATAAGAAATGATTAAATGAGATGGTCAAAGGAATGATGTTATAATGCTAAAAAAAATGTTATTTTTACCTATTTATTATGTGATTAATTGATAAATTGATAGTTTTGGTTATGCCTTCTCTTAACCGGGGAAAATAGGGCTTGAAATAATGGCATTAAACGCTCGAAAAGGAGAGTATTTTGAACGTTTTAAAGACTTGCTTTGAATTTTGCTAACCCTAATTTATCAAGAATCCAGTATGGATGCCCCTATCCATTCCAGGTCCAACGGCTTCATAAATTCGAGGACGGACGGACAGATAATTTAGGCTATTATTATATAGGGCAGGGAGGTCAACTCTGGCCATCGGATAGAATTTTAAGTTGCCGGTCCGAGGCAAATTAAAAGAAATATATATTTATACATTATATATCCATATCCTTTTCTACTTTGCTTAAATATTATATCCCAAATTTATTATCTCACGCCCAAAAAATAAGCGGTATATTTGCTTCTTTTATGTGAACAAGTGTTTTCAACTTTGAATCTTAGAAAGAATAATTTCAGAAGTAGACTGACAGATGAGCATTTAGCATCCTTCCTTAAAATCAGTACATCTGACTTCGAATCTCAGTATAAGGAACTTTTAAAAATGAAATCGCAATTTCATTCATCTCATTAACGTATTTAAGCCGTTAGATACTTGTATATTGTTTTTAAAATTTTAGAAAACTTTATCTTGGCCCGCCAAACTTATTTTCTTTCAATTTTTGGCACCGCGTCCGAAAAAGTTTTTTCATCCCTGATATAGGGGATTATATAGTATTGTCTTCAATAATAGATATAAAACTTTTAACTTAAATTATCGTCTATTTTTGTTGTGATACTCCTCGTTATTTCTCTCTCTTTTTTTTTTTTTTTTTCAAAATTCTCAATGAAAATTTTGTGTTGTGTGGGTTATATGAGCAGGAGCGTAACAAGAAATTTTCAATTAGAACGGTTTCGTCATCTTCAAACCACACCTTAGAACAAATACAGCAATCCTTAACCCTTACATACATATGAATATGGCAATCCTTATGGGGGTTGATATACCCCCTTTGCTATCCTAATGTGTGTGGGTAATATGAAAGAATTCCAGAAACCCTAGGGGAGAATAGTACTGATTTTTATTCGTACGCTTTATATTTTGGTCCTATAGTTTCAAACATCAAAGTAGCCATAATATACATTAATTATTTTTATATAAGTAAGAGCGCCAAACATATTGAAAATGTCTTTTAATTCTCTGTGTATTTCCTTATATAGCCCTATAATATAACATTCATTAGAACCTTTAGAATCTGTAAAGCCTAATAATATAACATTCATTAGAACGTATAGAATCTATTTATTATGTGATCCAACAGCAGTGAATGTCATTAATGAGTACAGGAATTTCCCGAAGAAATAGAGCTATTTAATTTACTTTGCTTAACCCTGGATGATTAGAAATACTTCTATGAAAATTCCTTTCAGAGTTATCGTTGCGTATACATACTTCAAATGCGAAATTTGAAGAAGAAAAGTTGATATGTTTGTCTATGCCATATAAAATCGTATTATATTGCACCCTGAATGCATAACCCCTTTTCACATGTGGAATTTCAATCATTACATAATAGGGAAATAAAATTTCGTTTGCATAGCAAAGTTTTCGGGTGGGAAATTAGTTTACTTTAAATATTAAGACGGATTTGGAGATCTTAAATTGTATTTAAACATTTAACTAGACTAGAAAGTTCCAAATTAGGTTTTCCTTTTAAAACTATAGAGAACATTTTCGCCTATAAGTTGATACTTTGAAAAATCTTTAGTTATATGCAATCATTTAAAAGTTTTAGACTATGAAAGATGTTTTTAATGTATTTATCTAGAGACTTTATTATCAAAATATCATTGTTAATTTCTATTTTTCTGGGTGACCTTTGGCCTATAGTTTTAAAGTAGGAGTTTATATTCTGTCGATAACGAGTTTTCAACAGTCTCATCAGATTTTACGAACTGCAGAGAGTGTTGACACATCTTTTCAACGATTTTGCAACGTTTTAATACCGAGCGATGGCAGAATGGTAGAGTGCTGCTCTTCCATTCTCGCTGCTGGTATGGAAGTTCGTAGCCATTCGGAATCAACTGTAAGTAGTGGGTTCCTGTCTCATTAGCCCTCATAAGCAAAAGAGTAGACAGTTGCCCTTCAAAGCGATATTTGTTATGAATATTATTACTTTTACTGATGCACTAACAGTAATAAGAACAGTAACAATTCTACGAGAAATAGATGGAAGTCTCTCATATAGGAAAACAATGTTCCAATATTCCAGTGTTCAGTGTGATAGCCCTTTAGTTGAACTATCACAATACACTTTTATTTTTACATTATTACTGAAGAATTCGACCATATTTACGTCTGTTTGTAAGTATTTAAAATACCTCATATAACTGATGATCCCACCGAATGCGTTCTATCAGTCGCTTTTTTTTAAAGCAAAAGATATAAATGTGGTTAAAATTCATCGGTAGATCAGCAGAAGGTATGGAGAAACATTAATAGCAAATGATTGATAAGAAAAGTGGTTAGAATACTAAAGGTTGACTGCACGAATACTCATGGGGGGGATGGGCAAACGTCTGTCGCTACTGAAGACTGTATGCAGAATTTTGACACAGTTCAAGTTTCAATAATTGTTATTTGTGAAATTGCAGCAATTCAGGAGGCAGATTTCTATGACTATCGAATTAGTTGTACCATATGACAAGTGCCTTATTGTTGGTGAAAATCATGTGGAAATCACTTTGGAAAGTAGATTCAAGTACAGGTAAAATATGATTGATAAAAAAAGTGCATTTTTGAGTGTTTAAAACGATACTTCCTTAGTTAAAACACTTTTTGTAATACATGAACTCATGGTCTAGTTTGGAAGACTATGCTCAATAATTCTGTTTTTAACGAGGATTCATTAGACAGAGACCTATTGCTTAAACTCTGTAGGCATTCATTACATCAGTGTTGAATTCACTCGCTGACTTTTCATTAACAATGCATTAGTTTGATTACAAATTACATAAATTGTTAATAAATGATTAATATAATAATTGATATATATATATATATATATATATATATATATATATATATATATATATATATATATATATATATATATATATATATATATATATATATATATATATATAATTACAGTAAAAATTTAAAAACTTTTAAAATTGCAATTCTTATTTTTTTCTTTTTATAACAGATAAACTTCAAACATATAATGTATATAGTCTTTCAAATATTCCTTTGTAACCTTCAAAACCACATTTTTTTCCGCGTATGGGATTTCTTTCTGAAAGATTTTTTTCTACATCTCAAAATGACTGAGAGTATTCAGAAAAAGTTCCGACAGCTGTGCTTCGTGATGCAGTTTTAGTGAAGAGTAGTTGAATTTGCAACATTTTGTTTGCATGTTAAACTGTCATAAATTCAGTTACGAAAGAAATCATTTAGTTACAATAATATCGAAGATGAGAAACAAGTTTTTTTCATTCTCAATACCATTAAAGAAATATTAATAAATTCCACAGCTGGTAGTAAAAAAAAAATGCATTATAAGAAAATGGAACTAAACATTGTTTAAGAAAATATCGAATTCAGATAAATTGAATTCAGATTCGCAACACCATAATAAAACTAAAATTGCATATCATGTAAAAGTAAATATTTGGATATATGTAAATGTTTTGAAAATATTTATCCATTGAAGCTACTTAAGATCTACTTAAGAGTAATTTTTTAGAGTTTTTGTATAAGGAATTTAAAAAATATATAAGCTTCAGCTCGAAATTTAACCTACAATAGAAACTAAATCAAAATGGATTAGAGACTGTAAATTTTCTAAATATTTCTTATTATCGTGTTCTTGTATTGCATACATTCTTTTCATCAACTGGTAAATTTCAAAATAAATATGCAGCATCAGACGCTGCATTCATTTTAAAAAGAAAAAATATTGAAACTCTAAAAAGCAATTTCATGGGTAACGACGGTTTGTGGGAAGAATTTTGAAGAACAATTCAAGTGCAAGAATGAGTTGATTGGAAACTGTTAAAGCACTTAAGTGAAAAGCCCAAAAATTATTTATTTAAAGGCGTCTCTGAAACAGTGCAGCAAAAGAAAGTTTAACTGTTTTATTTAAAATATATAATATGTATGCATTTATATATTTTTCAAAAGTAAGATCATAAAAAAAATAAAATTATAAATTCACATATACAAATATATATTTAGAAAATGGATATCTGCATTTAGTTAATTACTATGTTTAACAGAATTTAATATTTTATTATTTAGGTACACACACACACACACACACACACACACATATATATATATATATATATATATTTCAAAAGTATGATCCTAAAAATATAAAATTATAAATTTAGATATACTAATATATATTTAGGAAATGGATAATTGCATTTAGTCAATTATTATGATTAATATTTTATTATTTAATTATTTATTTACATAAAATTATTACTATATAAATTCTGTATTATTTAATTATATAAATGGTAAAAATGATCTGATCCAAGATTATTCTAAAATGTCAGTATTTTACTTATGGTTTTTGGAGACGTTACGTTTTATGTTTATTTCGTTTCCGAAAGGCAGCATCTATTTGGATTCGATTTTTGTTCTGGTATAGCTACTAATGTGGATAATGGATGTTTCCTTATTTAGTTAATGCTTTATTGTGATATGTAGCATTGTTCTCGTTTTAATAATAAAATTAGCTGTTTCACACCCAGCCTTCGGTCTGGGACTTAAAATTTTTCAAATAAAGGTTTCGAACCACTATTATAAAAAAGGTATTAATAGAAAAGTATAATAAATCTCGTATGCTGCAGATTGTTGACGAATATGGTAGTTTATTTATAACAGTAAATTCTATTTTTAAATATGTATGTGCATAGTATTGACCAAGAGTCTTAATGTAATGATGTTAAATTGCACGACTTTCTGTACAACATGAGTCAATTTTCAACATATTACGGATGCAGGTAATTTCTTTATTGTGAAAATTTATTTCAAATAGAATTTTTTCTTACATTTCGTTTTTTATGAATATTTTCATCACGTGCTTAAGATACAGAGAATTTTTTTATTACATGCCCGATGTAAGCTTCCTTTCTTTTTTGTATAGAATACAGGTTCCTTTTACGATGTACTGGAGCTCCAAGAAATGGTCAAAATGAATAGAGTAGATGGAAGCGGTATTAATCTCAGCAGTGAACATTTTGCGATAACTGGATTGTCGAAAATTTGAAAACTAAGACAACCGTACGAATTTACATAGACAAAACACATACACTCTTTTATTTTTTTATATCTCATTGTCAGATTTTGCAGTTTTTACGTTGTTATTTTGCCGAGATTATTTCAGATGGAGGACTCGCTATAAATTTGTTTTCCTCCTTCAAATTTTTTCTAAATTTAAAGTTTTTGAAAATTTTATTTTTCACCCTTAAATGTTTTTATTGTTACTTTTGAGATTATTTTTTCCTCTTGGGTATTTATGACGCCATTTTTCTGATGGTTTGGTCGAAAACTGCAAAGCACTAAAGAGTGCCTATATTTCACCAGATTGACTTTAGCCTAAATTTCAATTAAATTAAAACGTATTTATATAAAAAGATAAGTATAAAGTACACAGAGTAAGAAATAAAAAAAAAGAGTATGGGTTATATATTTGAATGTGAATTAATCTAATGAAGCTGTTATAAATCAAAAATATCTGTGATCTATTGATTTTACTTGCATATCATAATTACTGCATTTCATAGTATTTTCATAGTTACTTATTATTTACTAAATGAAAAGAAATTTTTTCATTGTTTGCTTATTAATTTTTTTGCTATTAATTTTTAAATAACCAAACCTATGAAAATAAGTAAGTTTTCATTTTAGAAGTGGTAGTTATTAAGCGTAAGCAAAAATTTTCTAATCTATTAAACAAAACCTATGACAGCAATTTTGAAGAAATGGCAGCTATGAAATAAAATCAAAATTAATTGAACTTAGCGCGTTTATTGAAAATAAATATCTCGACAAGATAAATTAGAAAAATAATACTTTCCTATAAAAAGATGAAGATGTAGGATAAATGTTTGCATCTATCGATGAAGAAAAAATTAAGCTATTATAGAAATTGATTTTTAAATGTGTCAATATTGGGACATTTGTAGAATAGAAGATGTTAACAGAAAACAGAAAATTATCGCGAATGACAAATGGTTGTAACTATAGTTAATAAATAACGCCACACGTCATTTTTGATTTTTTAATTAATATCATTTTAGCGAATTGTAATAACAGAATTTCAATGGCCAAAAAGGATTTTCCGTTTAGCGGTTTGTGCTAAGTAAGCCTCATATACTTATGCACATACGTTGATGAATACTTTTGTATGCTTTCGAATTTTAATTGTATATACATTACACAAAACACTAAATATTGTGCAATAATGATACCAACAATGAGGGAGCAGTCATTTTTTGATGCCAACTCAATAATGAAAATGAGCGTGCTACACAATTAAAAAGATATTTGTCTTCGGGTTTTTAATAATATATGTCGTACTAATTAAAATATCGTAACGCAAATGATTGTAATGACTTTCCTGGATAGTTTTGGTACATTTGGCGCCATTCTGCGTCCAGAGGTTCGTGAGGAGATAAACTTACATACTTACATACATACAAACATAGATAAACAGATAGTCAAATTAACATATTTTAACATATATATTCGATAGTCATATTTTAACCATATAAATAATTTGTTTTGATATACATGCATTTACTGTGTTTGTTCCGAAGGTGAGGGTTAGGGCCACACTAACACATTTTAAGCTTAAATTGGATTCCCAAATAATTCTCCAACGGTATTTACAAACATAGTGTCCATTATGATCCTTTTTTTTCTGTTATTAGACATATTATTCAATGTTTAATGTAGATTTAAAGTCTGCTTTCAATTATCCTAATTCTTATGGGGTTTTTTATATACTTAATTTATAGATAAAACTTAAGGATTGATGAATTTAGGGAAATAGATTTTTAAATATATTCTGCACTCTTAAAAGTAATTTTTCCAAGAACGTATGCTTCTCCAGTTTTGACAAAATCCCACATCTTAGAGACTCTTTCGGACTAGGCCTTAACGGTAGTATAATTACATAATTTTAAAAGATTAGAAACTGCTTAATAAATACACATTTTATTTCTTCTAGCTTCCTAAAACTAAACAAACCCTAAACAACTTTTATTATATTTAGTTTGGTTTGAAGTGCTACAGTCAATGCTGAGCAACACGATGATAAGACGAGGGTGAATCAGGTAAAGTACACCCTTTCAAACCATGAGTCTTTGGGTTCAATACCCACTGCTATTACGGATGTTCGTAATTGGTTTACTGACCAGTTCTCGTTAGTCTTGTATAGAAACATAGTAGACAGTAGCACACCAAACATAACAAAACAACAAAAGAAATATACAGATTAAGGTCGACTGATTAATGCCTGTTCCTAAATGTTACAAACATCCATGCCAGTAGTAATCTTAAAGCCACAAACGTTAATAACGAAAGGCAGAGTTCTACAAATTCCACTGTTTGTGGATATAACTATTTTTACTATCCTTTTATATATTAATATAATTCTCTCAAACACTTATAATATTGATGGGATTAAAGGGGTTTTTGACAGTACTGGTAAAACGTTCTTGAGAAAAATTACTGAAATTGATTTTATGTTAATCTTTTTCTTTCAAACACTCATATAACATCATACTTCTTTATAACATTGTAATGGTGAGATTAAATTGACCAGAATTTACATCCTTTTCGATTTCCTATTTATGTAGTAAAGATATTGTTTAATTTTTTTAATCTATTACCTATATTTAAACAATTGCATATATTCAGATTCCGTCCGATATTATATAAAACAAAAATAAAAGATGAATTAGTAGAAATATTTCGGTGAATATATATATTTAAGTATACTTATTATGAAATTATATAAACTTTGATTCATTGTTATTATGAATTTTATATTGAATAAATTCTTAAAAGGTGAAATTTATTACTTTATAGCAGAATATTATCAATTTTATTAGCGATTTTCAAACAAACTAATAAAATCAGTGCTGTTATTTTTCTCTAAAAGGTTTAATCATGCATCAATTTATTATCAACCTGCCAGCGCAATCTTTCTAGAGCTTTTCGTTGTTTCCTCGCTATTACGATCATATTCAAGACATTTACTTCGACTTAATTTTTCTAACCTATATACTATATTTAAACAATTCAAATTTCATCCGATATCGAATAAAATTAAAATAAATGTTGATTTAATAGAAATGTTTGTAAAATATCTGGAGAAATATCTATATTTATTTATGCTTATTGTGCAATTGAAATTTTTGATTTATTGCAATTAAGAATTTTATATTGAATAAATTCTTAAAATTGGACTTTTACTACTTTACAGCTTAATATTATCAAATTTATTACTGATTTACAAACAATCGAGTAAAATCTGCTCAATCATTTTCCACTAAATAGTTTAATCATGCATCAATTTATTCTTAACATGACGCAGCAAGCTTTCTAGAGCTTTTCATTGCATGCTCTCTATTACAATTATAATCAAAACCATCTACCTAGTACAACTAATAAAGGGCTTTGAAATAATTCCCTATTTGTTTTCGAAAGAGCATAGTCTCAATGCTGGGTTAATGGGCTGGTTTACAAAAGGTCTCTAAAAGAGTCGACATTTTCAGGCAGAAATGTTTTACTTCAGAACATAAATGATTACCTATTGAAACTCAATACAAAATTTTCTGCTGAAAAGCATTTGTTTATTACTATAATTATTTTAAATTTAACTGCATAAATTGATACAATATCTACACTGTTATAAAGTGAATTTTTTTAAATTAAAAGCAAATTATATGCAACAATAATACTATGTAAATTATGCATAAGACAAATAAAATATCCTTCCACTAACATTATAACTAATACAAACATACTGTATATACATGTCTATGTAAGTGAGAAAGAGTTAGAGACGTGGTTAATGGGCTGGTTTACAAAAGGTTTCTAAAAGAGTCGACCTTTTCATGCAGAAATGTTTTACTTCAGAACATAAATGATTACCTATTGAAACTCAATACAAAATTTTCTGCTGAAAAGCATTTGTTTATTACTATAATTGTTTTAAATTTAATTGCATGAATTGGTATAATATCTACACTGTTATAAAGTGATTTTTTTAATTAAAAATAAATTATACGCAACAATAATATTATGTAGTAAATTATGCGTAAGACAAATAAAACAGCCTTGCACTAACATTATAACTAATATACACATACTGTATACATGTCTGTGTAAGTGAGAGAGAGTTAAGGGCGTGGATCAATCAAACGCTGTATTTATTACGCATATACAACAGTGTCACTTTAGGAATAATTTTCTGAACACATATGCTTTTACCTCAGCATCGTTCATCAAAAAGTTTCCGATCTGTCATATACGTTTAGAGTTACACTAGCTAAAGCAAAAATGTTTGAATAACTTATTTGTGTGTTATATCAACTACCTAAATATCCTTTCGTTGCCTGAGCATAAACAGACTGTGGTACTCTAAATAAAACAAAACAAGAGTACTAATTGAACCAAGATCTACTACTTACAATCGGTTTCGGAAGGATATGAACATCCACATGAATATTGGGATTTTAAACTATGGCTTGGAACATAACCACATAAATTGAAATCCCATAAATATCCTATTCAATAGTTCAAATAATTATATCTAATAGAATCTAAAATAAAATTAAATGCTGAAGTAAAAAGCATTCCCTGTATAGTAATAGCCTAAGTTACCTGTCCGTCTGTATTCGAATTTATGAAACGGTTGGACCTGGAATAGATAGATGCATCCATATTGGATTCTTGATGAGTTAGGGTTAGCAAAATTCAAAGCGAATAAAGTTTATCTTCTCCTAAACTATCGATTCAATTCTAAAATAAATTAGTATAAATATGCTTCATTTCACAGCAAAAAATACTGTCGTCATTAAAACGTTCGAAATCCATCCCTTCCTTTCATTTCGAGTGTTTAATTCCATTGTTTCAGGCCCTATTTTCCCCAATTAAGAGCAAGCGATTAAATTTATCAATTTATCACGTAATAAATAGGTAAAAATAACATTTTTTCTAGCATTATGACGTCATTCCTCTCATTTAATCATTTCTTATTTTAAATCATTTAAATATCGTCTGCATGATTTTTATGCGTTTTATCACTGAACTTAGATATTACGTAAATATTTTTTTTATATATTTGGCTTAAATAATAGATTAGGTACATATGGGATAATATTTTAAATTTAATCATCTATTATATTTTGTTGCAAGATAATTCTCAGCCAAAAGAAACCCATTTTTTTGTACCTGCCTCATAGGGTACATTACAATTCTGGAAAATTAAAAATTTCACTGATCTCGTCATATAACGGGATATATGCTAATGCTTTTAAAGATTTGATGAAATATCTATATTTAAGTATACCTATTATGCAAATGAAAACATTAATTTATTGTAACTATAATTTTTTAATAAATTTTTAGAATGTGACATTCATTATTTTATAGCTTAATAATATTAATTTTATTCCCTATTTCCAAACACTTAAATAAATTCTATACATTGTCTATTTCTTCTGAATAGTTTAATAATACATCAATATATTATCGAGTTGACTCTGCGAGCTCACAAGAGCTTTTCACTGTTCCTTCTCTATTACAATTATAGTCAAAACCATCTGCATAGTACAACTGATAAACGACTTTGAAATAGTTCCCCATTTGCTCTTAAAGTCCGTAGTCTGAATGCTGAGTTAATGGTCCGGTTTACAAAAGGTTCTTAAAAGAGTTGGCCTCTTCACAAAGAAAAGCAAAAATGGTTTACTTCAGTAACAAAAGAGATCACGTATTGAAACACAATACAGTGTTTTCTCTTTTTTAATAGCATTTATTTATCACTTTAACGTTTAATTTAATTACGGCGATTAATGGAAAGTATACTCTATTTTGAAGAGGATTTTTCATTTAAAATTAAACATACGTAAAAGGACAAAAATAGATCCGCGCTTTAACAGTATATCTAATACACACACCTATCCCCCCACACATATATGTATATATAATATATATATATATATATATATATATATATATATATATATATATATATATATATATATATATATATATATATATATATATATATATTTATTTATTTATTTATTTATTTATATGTACATGTTTGAAACACATCTATTAAAAAATTATCTTTTGAAGTATAAAATTATAGATCAAAAAACAAATCAAATATTACACGCTATTTATATCCATAATATATAACGAAGTGTTCCAAGCAAGATCAAATTGAAAGATTTATTAAGTCCAAGACATGATGCTTACAGCCGTAAATCGAAAGTGATAAAAATATCATTACATATATATGTATGTGTGTGTATCAATTACCATATTAAATACGCACATGTATCATGCTTTAATTTAGGGTTAATTATAGAATGCCTATTCTCAAAGCATACCTTTTTTATTGAACGATGGAAGAATGGTAGAGAGCTGTTTTTCGGTATCGGGGCTCACGGGTTCGAATCCCGCTAATTTCATGGATGTTTGTAGCGGTTCGGAATCTGCTTTAATTAGTAGGTTCTGATCTCATTTACCCTCGTGAGCAAAACAGTAGACCGTAGTGTTCCAAACCAAAACAGCGCATATTTTTACTCCTGTATACCTCATCACAAAGCCTCCGATTTCTCGAAACCCTTTATAGTTACACTAACTAAAGCAAAAGTAGTGTAAGACTTCAAAATACTTATTGTTTTATAATACTTACTACATAAATCACCTGTCACTGCTTGATGAATATAAGTAGACTTAGTGTTCTAAACAATACCATAGAAAGAGCTAATTAAACTAGCTAATTAAAGCTAATTAAAGACTTGCCTCTTGTAGTCAGTCCCTCAAGGGTAAGAAAATACATGTCAATAACAAGATTCCAAATAAGTGGACTCTTCTAAGTTATGAATTCATGATAAGCAATGAAAGGCATCGTCCTACCTCTTCGACCCCAGTTTGACTCTTTAATGACTTTGGCGGTTATCTATTTTAATTACTGAATTTCTATTTTAACAAGTTTAATTACTGAATACTAAACTATTTAAGTATTCGAATTTTCAAAATATATAACAAGCCAACAGATCTCAAATTTCAGACTAATTTTTTACCTCACACTGAACAACAAAACAAGAACACTAAAATAAAATAACAGAAAATAGGTAAAGGAATAGCAAAGTAAATAATAAATTGATAAATTAAAAAGTACACAACTTTCGCCAGCAACAGAGATTGTGGTGCAACAAAGCAGATGGTATTGTTTTAAAACTGTTGCTGGCGAAACCGCTTGTTTACTTTTGCCATTTTTTTTTTATTATTTACTGACAGACCACAGTTGACGTATATGATGTGTGGCAGGTTGTTTTTTTTTATCTATTTTCTGTTATTTTGTTTTACAGTTCGTTTTTTGTTGTGTGGAAAGTAAAAATTTAGTCTGAAATTTGAGATTTGTTGATTTGTTATATATATTGAAACATTCGTATACATGTGTATATATATATATATATATATATATATATATATATATATATATATATATATATATATATATATGGGGGGCATATTTTTAACCTACAAAACTAACCAACGTAATTATAAATGTATCTTAAATAAATTTTCTGGATATTCTATCCTTTTATTTCAAAACTTGACGATATCTTTTATTCTTTTGTTGGTGAATACGAAAACACCAAAACTAATTCCTGCTAACTTCAGCCCTTCTTATATAATTTAATGACGCTTCTTCCCACATTATTACATGGTTAACCACTAAAATCCTGACTGGCTGGCCCACACACTTATAAATTGTCATTTACGATTTTTTCACCTCAAAAGCTCTCGGAAGGAGTTGATAGAATAAAGGGTATTTCTCTTTCCTTTATTTTCTCTTTAGGCTACGCTTTTACTCACGACTACAACCAAGCCAATGTGGATTCTTTTGCCTTTGAGGGGCTAAATTGCTCATTACACACATACACACACACACACACACACACACAATTTATATATATATATATATGTATGTATGTGTGTAGGCGTGCGTGTGTGTGTGTGTGTGTGTGCGCGCGCGCGCGCGCATTCATATATATAGAAGGCCATAGCCAAAGGGGTCTGGACTGGCTCTCCTTCACCTCGAAATTCTGGAGTTTATGATGTTGCATTTCATTATTGAAATAAAAGTACCTCTTCAAATAAAATTATTTTTAAATAAATACTTAACTGAAAACGAATTTTTAAATAATCATTTCATTTTTTAAATTTCTGTCTACTTTTTTTTAAATTTTAGCATTTTTTTTAAAAATTGTTACATACATTTAGTGAAACCTGTTATGCAGAATTGAGCATGGACCTTATCCTGCACAGCAGTGAGCTTCAATTCCGGAACCGTTCCGTCCTCAGCAATTCTGATTTTCGGACATTTCCGGTTTTGGGACCGTTTGCAAATATTTCTCTTGTGTAAAATTAGCAGCACCACCTTCCCTAACCACACATTCCACCGACTTTTACACATGTTAAGCCTTAATTATTCCTTAATTCCGATACAGGAACTTGACTTTTGAACAAATATGTACGAAAAGCTTTATCTTCATAGAGATTTAGAAGAGTAGAGAAGCTTAATGACGTAGCAGGAATATTTTTTGGGTGAGTGTCCAATGCCATAATCCAAAGTACAGTGAAATTTCAATCTTATAAAAATTATTCATTGCACAAGCACACACACACACACACACACACACACACACACGAAGTATATACATACATAGATACATAAGTCTTGTGCATTATCCAAAGTTTTACTTGCATTCATAAGCAAGTCATTAAACAGATGAACTTAATTTCCTTGTTTCTTGAAAAATATATTTGCAAGCACATTGTGTCTTTTATGATATCCCTAAGTTTTTACCAGGTTTAAAGTTACCCTGCAAGTACTGGAGCACATTAAATTTAATCTCAAATATTTACCAGACAAATTTAAACTAAAATAATTTTATGAATAACTAGAAAAATTAAAAAAAAAAAAATTGAGAAAGGAACTATGACGTTCCTTTTAACTTTCTCTCACAAAATTACCTACCTTGCATGACATCAAAATTCAAAAACAGAATGGTTTAATCACTAATTTATAAACTACCGTTTTATAGTATTAAATTAATTTTTCCAGCTTTTAAGGACAGCTTATCCAATCCTGCGTCGGCATTGATAACCATGCCTATATGAACTATCAGCAACCCCTACAAATACGTTCTTAAAGGGGCTGACTAACCGATTTCAAAAAGTGCAAATTTCTATAACTAATATTATAATTCTATAACTAATATTAATATATTATGTGTAGACAAAGATAATTAAGAAAAATCATAAAAAAATATAATTTATTATTTATTTTAAAAAACTGAACAACAACTGGAAAAATATCTGGAATGTCATACGTATGTATAGTATAGTATTAAACTTTATCTTTTTATGCTTCCTGCAAAATTTCACACAAAATTTCTATTCATGCATTTTCATGCACAATTTCTATTCATGGATTTTCATGCAAAATTTCTATAACTAATATTAATATCATGTGTAGAAAAAGATAATTAAGAAAAATCATAAAAAAATATAATTTATAATTTATTTTTAAAAATAAAACAACTGGAAAAATATCTGGAATGCCATACGTATGTATAGTATTAAACTTTATCTTTTTAATGCGATAATTAATATTAGACATTAATTTCTTGCTATGATTTATGTTTTTCTAGTCAAAAAACATTAAAATATCGAGCTTTACCTCCCACCGAAAGTAAATCCTAGCTACCATTCTATCTATATATACATTACCTTTGAAAAAAACTTATTTTACATTATGAAATATTAAAACAGCACTGCTGTGCTGCCATCTCGTGGCAAGTTGCGGTGTCACCGGTTTTTATGCGGTTTCAAAGAATTACTGTGCAAAATTGATTTCATATACCGTAAACCATGTGGATTTTGTATTAAAAAAAATATTCATACAAAGACACATTCTCTTTTATATATAAATATAACGGAGTATTTGTCAGCAATATTAATATAGTTTTTAAGGTGATAGAACAAAGTTAATGTTTATTTGCTCTATCGGTATCAGTAACATATTCAAAACTAGAAATCTAGTATATCCGTAGACGTAAAGCTAATAATTTATAAATAAATCAGGAAAATAAGCCTTTTTTTATTCTATCCACTCTCGGTTTCTTATTTTTGAAAAATGAGTATTGCAACAAAAGAATGGAGTGCAGCACTCGTTCTTTTCAGATAAATGCAAGAGCAATCTTACACCTCAACGACATGGCACTTTTTATCGGGCTATATTCCTTTCTTTTAACAAAGATCTAAGATCTCAAATGCCATTCGAAAATCATTTACCTTTTGTCAAATGTCAGTCTAACAACAGCCATGTCACAAACTTCCAAATGCTTGATAAATAACTTAGTTGACCTATAAATCAAGACCAGAACTTTTTAACTTTTTCATGTCTCAGTATATGTTGAGGTCATTACTCTTCAAAGCCTCGAATTTGCCGTTGAATCAAAGTTTGATGAGAACTCTATTTAATAGATTAAAATAAAGCAAATTATAGAAAAGACGATTGATATCCAAATGCGCTGATCTGTTTCAGAATATTCAATTTCAAGTTCGAAAGTTTTGTATGTGTTTTAATATGTAATCAGTATCGATTTTAACTTATTCGATTCAATCTCTTTAATCTGTATGCAGCAGAAAGTATCCGTATTTATTTAAACATCAAAATTTTACATAGAGTTATTTTGAATAAAATGTCTTATTTTACAAGTCTTACTTTTGGTAACACGTTGTGAAAGACAAACAAAACTACACATTTCTTTATCTTTATTTAAGAGTAGATACATTTTATTTAAGCTATCAGGGCTGAAGCCAGGATTTCGTTTCCTGATAGGAGAGGAAGGGAGGGAGGTCTCAGACTGAACTGAGCCCATTACATATTTCACTAATTAACTGAAAACATAAAATTTATTATAATATTTAATATTAGCATTAAAAATTATATAAAATTTAATGTTATATATATACATTAGATAGATAGATGGATAGATATGAATATTGAAAAATTCATGTACAATCTTGTGTAATATGTTTTATCAAAGGAATGAAGCAATTTTGGAGCATAAATATTAGTATTAGAAAAATAGATAAAAAAAATTGAAAATTGAAAATTTTAATTACATATTAAATTTTGATTAACTATACAGTTTTAAGTAATTTTACATTCAAAAATGTACTTTTATTTCAATGTTAATATGCAATGCAGTAAATTACATAGTTTCAGTCGGGGGGATGGACTTGCTGGAGCCACTACCTCTAGTTATGACCCTGCAAACGACATTAGGTTTTTATAACAGTTATTTTGCTTTTGTTTGGTTAGCAGAACTCCAAGCCTTAAAACCAGTAATTAAGTACTTTTAAAGAATCAAAATAGTTAAACGTCTATTATCCTTTTTTGATTAACTAAGAAATTTCCAGTTAAATATTTCATGATGAAGTATATTCATCCGTCTATTCTTTTAATGATTTACACATTGTCTTTTACCTAAAATGACTTTCCTCAATATGATATTTTCCTTTTTATCAGTATTATTCTTTACAAAACATAACTTATCTCTCCTGTTTTAACATACACTGTGCGTCATTCCTTTGACATAATTCTCGTCTTAAAAGGGTAATGAATGACAAATGCGCTCTGGCACTAAGTCTTTAGTAATCCTTTCGTGTCATGTTTAGTTACCAATTTTATAGCTTTAGTAAATACCTTTGTATGTAATTTCAATACGAATTTCTTGATTTTATCTGAAATACGGATCTTTTGTTCACTGAAAGGAATAAAGTAACTTTATTAAAGTTAAACTGTATTCTAACTTTTGAGCCCCTTCTTCTATCTTCTCAATACTATACCTTTCAATTTAGCATATCTTTGCAGAGATTAGAACTTTTAAAGACATTAGATATTCCATTAGTTTAAGTATTTCGTACAACAGGATTTATAATATTTCATTTCATAGAAATAATTTTTCCTAACATTCTACAGTTTATTAAACTTACATCATACGAGTTTATATGTATATCCTACAGATAAAAAAAAATAATTTATTAAATTCTAATATTAACTCTTCCTCTTAATTCGGTGAAGAAATTTATTCAGAGTTAAAAACAGCTAGCACAAAAACTGAACTTTATCTGCGACCTTATGCATGTAAATAATGTAGAGGTATATAATGCCAGATCATCACTTTTTAAAAGCCTATATTAGGCTCTGAGACCGTAGGAAAACCCTGTTCTTACTTTTATATAGTTGTGACAAGATGATAATGGTGCCATTGAAAGTAAAAGTGGTTAATTTTAAACTCCAGAAAATAAAAATTGTTTCGCTTCGTTACTGTAGCAAAATTTTGACCTGTAGTAATTGTTTAATTACTACAGGTCCTTGTGGATTTATTGCATGTTTAGTTGGATCTACGTCATGGATAAATATTTCATATCTATCGTTTTAGATTTTCTATTATTAAATGCAGTTTAACACTTTTCATGTATGTATATTTACTTATTCATAACTCGATGTTCCGCACCTTGGCAGGGAGCAAACCCCTTGTATCCCTACATCTTATTTCCTATTCTCTGAATAAAAATGAAAACTTTAATCAATATGTCATTTTACAATTCTTGAAGTAGGTCTGAAATTCCCCAGTGGTCAAAGAGCAATGTTAGACTCTCGGGGTGCAAGAGTTCGATTCTGCCAGATGCACTAAACATCTTCCTGTATAACCTGAGAAACTGCAGAATAAATCTGTGGACTTGGAAGTCCACTTCTTAGGAGACAGGCAGGTGGGAGAGAGATACGAAGTTAGGAGCAGAAATGCATCCTCCTAAGATCCATCAAAATTCAGGGGGTTCTGAAGGATTGAGCTCTTCAGTTATTTGGAACCACCTTTTACCCTTTATATAAGATCGTTTAGAGGTACGACTATTTAATTTATTTATAACCTCGTTTTATTCATGTACTAATTCATTCAAATAACGTTTAATTCAAATTAACTTAATTATTTATGTAATTATATTAACTACATTAACTTTACTTTTTCTACTAAACTTTAAACTTGTCCGCTTTATTTAACTTATATACATATAAATTCTATCCATAGCTTTTCCTTATTCTTTCAAGACTTTTTTGACTTTAATGTAGTAAACTAAGGCATGGCGAATTTTACAGATACCAAATGCAAAAACCTTACACACATGTGTGGGTGGTAGCTTCCACGTACACAAACAGACCTAAATACTTCGGCAGCAACTTATAAGTAAAGAAATAAGATTAGCTCTGTGACTCATCTTTTAAACTCAACCATTAGCTTTTATAGCTAGATTTAATCTATTTCACTAAGAGAAAGAAAAACATTTTTGTTATTTTTTTGTGTATTTTGTGCTTTGGTGGTGATTGTAGTTATATAAATTAACTTATTTTACAATTTTTTCGTCAAAACTACATGCATTATTTTTTTTAAAGAGTAATAAAACAATTTATGTAATCCCAATGGAAAATAGCTGAACAACGGCTGAATAGGTAGAGCACTTTTTTCAGTAACGGAATCTATAGGTTCAAACTGCAGACTGCAGATAAGAATGTTCGTAGCCCTTTGGAATCCACTTTAAGCAGTAAGTCCCCGTCTAATTAAGTTTCATGCTGATAAACAAAAATGACATAAGGCATAAGCCAGAAAAACTAAAACTTTAAAAATTTCCATCTGCTTAAAATTAATCTAACTGTGATAGTTTGAGAAAATAAACCAAATCCGGAACCATTTATAATATAAATAGTTTCAGAATTAGCCCATGCACTTTAAGAGAAAAATTGTCTTTTATTATATTCCAACTGAGATATGATACACATATCTACGGAAGTATAAAGTTTCAATTTATTACTGTATTCCTTAGCTTTACATAAAGCTTTAGAAAAAGAAGAATAAAAATTATTTCTCCAATCGCAATTGGAAATTTTTTAAAAATTACTTATTTTTAAATTAAAAAATATATATTTCTTCCTTACAACATGACTCATTATTAGTTAATGATATTTATCCGATGCATTTAACTTTCAATCGGACTTTTTAACTGTGACTGAAAATCATATGTAAAATACCTACCGCATGTATATATTTAAGCCTGTTCAGCGTTGTTGGCTGGGGGCACTTCTAATTTATGCTGTTGTTCAATAGCTTGGCTAGTTTACATGTATTATTTTATGCAGTAAGTCAATGCATGTATTATTTTTTATTAATAAAATTTTAACTAAAGGCATTCGAAGTGGAAGTGTTATGAAAAAGCGAATACTTCATCAATCCTCTGACGCCTCTGCAAATTTAGAAGTGTTGGAAAATTACATAAGACTTGACTAATTTTCCATCAAAAACAAGTAACTGGAGAAGGGGCACAAAGCCAAACGTTTAGTCAGTATGTAGTCGGATGGCAGAAATATTGAATTCAAAATTTGGTTCTACGATGCGACAATTACCTTGATATTGATGGAAATTATTAAAAAAAAAAGATTAAAATGCAAGCTTTTATTTAAAAGTAAAATCGATTTAAAAAGTACAGTTGTTTTTAATTTAAAAGCGATATTTACTTAAAAACATGACTCGTAATTATATCTTGAAAGTCCACTAACCCCATATTAAGAGAACAAAAAATGTCTCCAATCGGAATATTGGAATAGAAGATTTTGAAATATAGCTTATTATCAAATTAAAAACAACATTAATCCGATGTAAAAGTAATCTGAAGAAAAAGATAAAAACCAAACATTCATCATTCCTTCCCTATTTAGTACAAAAAAAAAAGCCGTTTTCGCTTCGAATTTGATGAGCGAAAGATAGCCCTTGTCGTTTGTGTTGCAAATGCAATCATCCTCTTTTCCTGCACGGTAAGTATCGTGACAAATGTTTCGCTAATGGAAAGTGTGTGGTAATGAAAAGGAACGGCTTTTAATAGATCAAAGTTGTGGTCAGGTGGTCGTTGAAGCGTGAAATGGCTCTTCCGGCTCCTTGCCACCCATAGACCAAAAGTAGACACACCCGGAAGCAGATGCAGGTAATAAGAGCGTGAAAGCATTAAGCTCTGTATAGCTCCTTTTTTTTCACTTTAACACTGACCATGCTACATTTGAAGGAATTCGTGGGAATCTTATAATCTTTGAAATTTATGCTCCATTTCGAAATCAAAATGAGGTTATATCATCTTTCTACTTTTAGCCTAGTAACGCCTGATTCATTTCTGCTGGATATATATTTATGAATACCTTAAAACGAACTTTTTTTCACATGGGCCAAAAAAAATTAAAGGAAAAATTTTTAACCAGTCAACAATACAATTTATTCCACAAATTTAAAAACTAAAAAATTGTTTTAAGTCCATTCATCTTTAATCGTACAAGGGACGTTAAATCTCAATTTAAATGTTTTCAATGATATTCTTATTGTGTGAATTATATAATATTGTTACATGAAACATATGAGACACTAAAATCTATTAGAAAATAATTTTTGTAGCAATATTCCTTAAAACTGTTTCTAATGCACCGCATGCTAAAAAATATCTTTTATCTTTAGAATTATTATAAAAAAAATGGGTATCAATATTCACATACGTTAAATGTTATTTGTATAACTCAATTATTTGAAGTTACAATTCTTAAACAATTTTTTTTTCTTTCTTTTTTTTTCGGCATTTTATGGTATAAAATTCTCTATAACTCTAGAAAATACTTTCCAATTTTTAAAAGCACATCCAATTTTATGACAAACACATTAATACACAATCTTCAGAATTTCTATTAAGAAATACATAAAAGTAAGAATCCCAAAACATTTTAAAATTCTAATTCCTCAGAAAAATTGTCAAACCGAAAAATATTTTTCTAAATCATCAATAAGGGTGTATGACAAAAGATAGGTTTCGGGAGGGTAAAATAGCCATGATATTTAAAAAATGCCTTTAAGAGAGCATTTTTTAAAACAAATACACCTATGTTTTATTTATTTAGTTAAACCAAAAATGTCTTCAGATATATAAATGCTTTCCAATTTGATATAAAAACACCATTATCTATAAAATTAAATCAGAGTGGAAAAAGATGAGTGCTTCACTTGAATTACACTCAATAATTTTTCTTATTGTAATTAATTATATATTTTTAATTCTTTGAAAATGACTGACGTAATTTTGACCATTTTAAGTTTCATGTATGTATGTAAGCACAAGGAAACGTCTGTACGTACGCCTGTGTCTCAAATAATTAAAAAAAATTACACATTCATAAATGCTTTCCAATTTGATATAAAAATACCATTATCTATAAAATTAAATCAGAGTGAAAAGGATGAGTGACATTTTGTATTTAGAACTGTTATAACATCTGGATATGCACCTCCATTTTTTATTCCAATCTGACCTCTATATAATAAAAAATTTCAATATAACGTTATTAACGCTCTAGGTCATAACTCAAAAATGACTAGCCGTAAAATGTTGAAATCTTGCATTTAGGACTATTATAATATCTAGTTTTTCTTCTGTTTTTATTATATTCTGCCCTTTATATAACGAAATGTTTTAATTTAACATATTTAACGTTGTGGAACATAATTCAAAAACTTTTAGTCGTAAAATGATGAAATTTTTTAGTTAGAACTTTTTAACATCTAGTTTAAAACACATCCTTTTTATCGTAATCTACATTCTATATAATGAGAAATTTTAATAAAGGGTATATTAATGCAGAGTATAACTCAATGAATACCCTTAAAATGAAATTTTGAATTCGGGACTATTATAACATTTAGGTGTGCACCCCTATTTTTGGCTGCAAACCGTTCTCTATATAATGAAAAATCTCAATATTATAGTCAATAACGCTATAAATCTATGATAATGCAACTTGATTATATAGACGTATTCATACGCAGTTTTAATAATGCTATTTAAACAGTAAAAACAATGCTTTTAAAATCCGTTTTTATGAAACAAAAACAAACATCTATTATTTGTCGAGTATAATTTTGAATTTTTAAAGTTTATTATGTACAAATAGTAGAAAGTATTCGAATCGCGAAAATTTTCGATATACAACGAAATATCTGCATATCAGAAATTCTTATTTTAACGAGTAATTGCGCTTCAGTTCTCCGCTAGATGGCAGTACTGTAGCTGTACTCAGACAACATGGATAGCATGATAAACGAAACTACATTTAAAGTAATTTTGTTCTTGAAAATAATGAGTAAATAATATTCCTTATGGTGCCTTAAACAAAATAAAAAAAAATCTGAGGGGGCAACACATGACCTCCGTGTACTTCTACTATATTATATCTCGTTTTTTATTTTGTATGATGTGTCATCCCAGTTATCATTTCTGCATTATTTTGAAGATTTAAATTTTTTTTAATTATTTATTTAGGTTTCGTTTCATATGGTATCTATGTTGCTTGAGTAGAGCTTAAGTACTGCCACCAAGCAGAGTCCCGAAGCTTTAATAATCGTTATAATAAAATTTTCTGTTTTAAAGATATTTCAATTGAGATCGAATTTTTTTGTGATCACAATAGTACATCCATTCTGTACCAGGAAGTAATACACAGTAAAAGTTCAAAATTATTCCCTGCAAATAATAGATTTTTAGTTTTGTTTTCCAAAAATGACCTTTAAAAGCAATTTTTCCACTGTTTCAATAAAATTGTTAGAACTGTATATGAATAATTCCATATCTTTGACTTGCATTGCTGTAGATAGATAGCATTAACTGCCATTATATTGAGATTATTCCTTAAATAGTATAAAAAAGGTAATCTAAAAGGAAAGTACACTCTGTGGAGTTCCAGACTCATGCCTCGAAATGCAATGGGCGACTTGTTATCGGTGAGATGATCAGCTGTTGTTCGGCCTTTATTCTCAAGCAGATGGGGCCGGCGTAACAATGGAGTAGAGCTATGAAGTCTAGGGTTGTGGCACTATAGAATAATAGTGGTCACGCCCCTGATGGCTGGCTGATACAAAGGCATATCAATAACCCACCTAACTTCCCCAGCTTGTGAGGGTCCCCGAAAATGAGCGATGTCGTGCTGATTCTTCACTGACGTCGCTTTAGGGAGCTTTAGAAACAGGAGCAAACTTACGAGCTTTTTTTGTTTGTTTGTTTTAAACGGGCTTACATTGCGACGTGTTCGCAACTTTGTTTTTGCGGACTATATGAGCCAAGTGCTGATTGATAGACTACCAGAATCTAAGGAAAGAAGAGTCCTTTTTGCGGCCAAGTTCCCAGTAAAGTATTAGGGAGCAGAACGTAACAGGAGAAGCTTTCTCTTCTTCTTAGGCCAAGTTGTCGGGAAAATATTTAGAGAGAAGCAGCAAAAGAAGAACGGGTGTACGCCTATTATCTGCATCAGAGGATCTCCATTCTGTGGATCTTTGTATATATTCATTTATATACCCATTTTATCCAAGATCCTTCAATAAAGGAAATTTATGTGTACTGGCTGGCTCTGTGTGTGGTTTTACCTATCTAGATGCTAAATACGTTACAGCTCATAGATGTTATAGCAGTCCCACATACAAAAATTATTTGGTAAAATTTAATATGTTACCTTTAATATTAAGCGATTTGTTATTCTGTGCACCACGTTTTTCGCGTAACATTAAGTATATCACTTTTCCTGAAAATTTAATTTCATCCTTTGAAATACCACCATAATTAAAACAAGGAGAGATAGAAATGCAAATAGAATTAAAACAAGTACGGTGTTAATAGTGCAGAATAATATATATATATATATATATATATATATATATATATATATATATATATATATATATATATATATAATCAAGTAAAGTGAAAGTCTCATTAGAAGTAAAATCACTTCATAAATTAAATGTCTTGATGAAGATCTATAAATTTCAGATATGTACAATGCATTCTTTATCACTTTGTAATATTTAAGCTTTATGACGTATAAACTAAATACTAATAATTACAATAAAATACAATTTAGAAAAAATGTCAGAGAACTTTGTGCTCATATACATAAATCTTGAAATACATACCATTTTAAAAGTTAAATTAAGACTGATGTATTATAAATACATACGATAAAATATTATTACATTTATTCAAATTATCTACTTCGGTATGCAATCTGACTGTTATAGAGGTATTTGAAAATGGATTATTCCTCCGAGACTCATAAAAGCTACAAATATAGGAAATAACTCGTAACAGATATTCGTAAATCCAACTAAACTTATTTTCTATTTGGGAAAGCAATATATAATATAAATCACACAGTGCAAAGAAATCCTATTTCCCCCAAACAACAGCTCATAAAAGAAATATAAATCTTGATTTTATTTAATTCTATAAGACTTTTTTTAATGCTTCGTGATTTAAAGTACAAATAAGATATAACAATAAATTTAAATATTAGTTCAAAGTGTCTTTCTTACATAGCATTGAATTAACTTTTTATGTATTTTTATTTAAATTGACCTCACTTTCATCATACTACTTAGGATAGCTTATAATAAATTAAAACGGCTATAATTTCAAATGTTCAGTAAAGTCTAATATAAAAAATTTTTCCTATGAGAAATTCAAGCTAGCATGTTTAATCTAGATTTCTAGACGAGATCCCATCTCGTATGAAAGCACAAATAAATGGAATTAAATCATATGCCACATCCTACATACTGTCAGCCTTACAATATTAATCATCAAAATATTCGACTTTGATATTCTTGTTTTGTAGCTTAGTTATTTTTGAAATATTGAAAGTGGATGTTTTATACATATTGCTTATTTTCAGATAAACCCAGAGAAAAAAGTTAGATTGCTTCAAAAGAATCATGATTCTAAAAGTGAGCAAAAAGCAAAATCAGGGCTTTCTCACTATTATAATGAAAATTATCTAAGCTATGATTTTATTTGAACCAAAAGTGAAGATTATCTTTCTTCAATAAGAATAAAAAATTGCAAATTAGTCATTGCTTTCTAATATTCTTTTGTAATAATTGACATTATCGTAATACATTTATCAATTTGTTTATAGTTTTTACAACTTCTACAAATACTTTTTAAACTTCTGAAACTACTTCTAGAAATTTAAATGCGCTACGACTTCAAAAAGTATGAGAAGCACCATCTTAAACCTTATTCCGAACAGTTACGAGCATCCGTGTCTGCAGCAGGATTCGAAAATCACTGGCACCGAAAATCACTGTCATACCATTTCGGAAATCACCTAGCCGTGAGATATAAAAATGAATGTACTTTATTAACTAGAATTCTGTTGTCAATATTTTATATCATGCCTTAAATAATGTTTGTTTAACCGCTAAACCTTCATTAGATTTCTATAACAGTTGGGCTGAAAAGTCCATAGGCTAACATAGAAAAAAATTTTTTTTGATAAAATTTGATTTATTATTCAATGTAGTTGCATTCTAGGGCTATACAACGATTATAGTGATCATACAATTTTTCGATACCATTTTTATAGCGCGAAATGTCTTTAGCCTCAAAATAGGCCACGGTTTCGGCGATTACTTCTTCATCGGCGCTAATTTTTTTTCCAGCGAGCATTCTCTTGATGTCTGAGAACAGGAAAAAGTCACTGAGGGCCAGATCTGGAGAAAACGGTGCATGCAGAAGCAATTCTAAGCCCAATTCATATAACTTTGCCATCGTTTTCACTGACTTGTGACACGGTTGCTTTGATGAAACAACACTTTCTTCTTCTTCAAATGGGGCTGTTTTTTCGCGATTTCGTCCTTCAAACGCTCCCAAAACGCTATGTAATAGTCTCTGTTGATGGTTTTTCCCTGTTCAAGATAGTCTATGAATAATATACCATGCGCATCCCAAAATACTGATGCCATAACCTTGGCAACCAACTCTTGTGTCTTTCCATGTTTTGAAGTGCAGTCCACTCGGCTGACTGTCGATTGGACTCCGGTGTGAAATAATAGAGCCATGTTTCATCCAGTGTCACATATCGACACATAAATTCGGGTTTGTTACGATTAAACAGGTCCAAACACTGCTCAGAATCATTAATTCGTTGTTGTTTTTGGTCGATTGTAAGCTCGTGCGTCACTCACTTTGCACAGAGCTTTCGCATACCCAAATATTCATTCACGATAAGTCCAATGTGTTCCTTTTGTACCTTTAGAGTCTCATATCCCTCAATCAACTTCGCTTTATGGTCACCCAAAATTATTTTTTGCACTTTTTTTATGTTTTCGTCGGTAACAGGCTCTTTGAGGCGTCCACTGCGTCCATCGTCCCCGGTGTAACGTACTGGAGATATGGTAGGCGAAGCCATCAAGGAAACTGTTTAATCTAGAAAACTGTTTAATCTAGATTAAATATTTTATTCAGGCGAATAAATTATGTACAGCTATATACAGATTTAGTAGATTCCTAAATATTCTGAGATCTCGTGCTGAGATGACATTCACACAATAAGGATGCGTGGGTACCGGATACAGTATGGCTAGGCTTCTAATCACAGGAATTGTTCGCTAATTAGTGCCGGTAATAAACGCTGATACTATCACTTCCGGGCTAACGATTTGTGCAGTCGGCTTTCACACCAAGGTTCGAAAGTTCAGAGTGCGTATCACGCTGGGATTCGTGAAGGAGAACTCGGGATCCAAGACGACCCAAATTTAGAGCAAAGGTCACTCTCGGCTACCTAAATCTATGCACGAAGTAAAAAAATTAGCAAAATAACGGGAATGGAATTCCCAAGTTGAAGGTCGACTTCTTAGCAAACAGAGACGCTGGCGGTCTCTAATCAAGCAAACTCCAGAAGAGGAGATACGAGCGGTTCTTCTAGAGCTACAAAGGCTCTATCAGGAAGAAGCCTCAAGAAAAAAAAAGCTGCGTTTTGGCCCCATCACTCTTCTTTTATAGTGGCCCCGGTTCCCCCTACGCGATTCTTCGGGAAACTTCCAGAACCAGGATGATGCAATCTTGCGGTCACCTCCCGCCTGAATCAGCTGTTTCGTTTCCATATGTGGCCGAAAAGCCGTCTTCAGATCAGCCGACCCAAACAACTTAATTGCCTTTTTCGCTACCGCTAATGGGCGACAATGTGCACTGTAATTATTTACAATCTTTTCACAGAGTCTTTCCATTCAACATTCTCACAAAGCCCCAGACGCGCTGGCTCCAGCACACGAACAGTTTTCAATTAAGTATCCACGTGTATTTAGACCACCCGTTTCTACCTGCCGCTAATCGTAAGTGTCCGCGGCGAAAGGTCACCTTCGGGCTCCTCGTTCTTTAGGGTCATGTAACGGATCGTTACACCGGAGCTAATTTCGCCTCGTTTAAACTTACCAAACCACTTCTCAACGGTTGATTTTCCTGGTGCAGAGTCCGAATAATGTTTATCAAACCAAGTCTTGGCTTCAACAATATTTTTTTCGCTAAAAACTAATGCTTTATTAACACAAGAAATTCCTTATTATCTATTGTTTTCAAACTAACAAAAGTTGCTTCACTCAAAATACTATATTCCACAAACTAATAGTCCGAAAGCTATTAAATTTATACACGTGTCTTTCGAAGGTTAGGACTAACTGAAAATCATATGGATTTAATACTAGTAGGAGTCTATGAGTCAGCCAACGAACTTTTCAGCCCACCTGTTATGCACAAACAAATAAATATTTCGACAGAATATACAAGCAACTACCACAATAAATTGAATTAGTATAATATATTTGGTATCATTCATGTTTCTGTCTTTATACCTTTTCTAAAAGTCGTCTTTAAAATCTGTCAGATTTTATATTGTATTTTTGTCATAGAAATGATAGCTTCTCTAATAATATACCGTTAACCTATTGCCTGAAATTCTTTAAATGGCCTACGAAAAGGAAAAAAAGCGATAAACGATAAACGTGATAGAGAATTATCATTTCGTCACAAGTGAAAGCTATTCATGCTCATAAATTCACGTCATTCGGAAAATACCATTGTTATTAGTACCAAGAGACACTTTAAAGAAATGTTCAGTTTAGTGAAATAAATATCCAAATCCCCTGAATAATGTGAACAACTCTCAAATTTCCCGCGGAGAAAAATGATAAAAGGTTATCTTATCTTTAAAGCCTGTAATACAATTTAGTGATGGGCAAAATTAAATGTCAGCATCGAAATGGAATTTTCTTTCCACAAAATAAGTACCTGGTGCATATTACTAGCTGCAATCTATCATTTAGGATTTTAGCATTCTGAACAGCAAATTCTTTTCTGTAACAGAAAATGCACAAGGGAAATTAAATGTTTCTTGTTCCAATCTTTTTATTTTCTTTAACTCTTATTTATTATTTATATTATTATTTTGTGAGTGAAGTTAGAACGCATTTGCACAGACTTTTATTGTTTTGTACCAGAATATTTTAATATGTTTAAAATATTTTTTTAAATTTATTCTATAAGATTTAGATTTTTAAGAGTGTTTTTATTAAAATATTTTAATAAAACATAATAATACAGATAACCATATTCATTTCATATTATGCCTCTCTTTTTCTAAAGAAAAGCTTTAAATTAGTTACATGATTTTACATATATTGTTATTTACGATTATGATTGCGCTTTATTTTACAATTTATTTAGTTATTTTATTTTACAATTTTCTTATATTTAACATATAGTTACTACTTACAGTTCAACCCAATTGTTTACATTTATTCGCTTTAATTAATATATTCTTATGATATCAAAAATTCAAGCAACATAAAAGCAAGTTACCTAATGTAATGTAATGTAAACGATAAATGAGGGAAATGGATGTAAAAATTCAATAAAAGATGTGACTATGATAAGTTAGTTATTTACAACATTAATTAGAAATATTTAATATTTTATAAAATATAACTTATATTTAGAATGATACTTAACTGTAGGAAATCGGGCCTTGGTCAGGGGAAGTACTTTACGGAGCGGTTTTTAGGAAATCATTTATGTTCTGTCACTCACTTAAAACATGACACGTAGAGCTCAGTAGATTCTTATATTAAGCATGAAAAAAAAGGACCGACGGGATCTAAAAAAAACTTATTTTTTCAAATATAAACAAAAAACTATTGAGGCATAACCGCCTGCGAAAGAAAGTTCTCTCTCGAAAAATATTGTATATATTGCCTCAGCTACGCCACAAAGAAAGCTCCATCTTTCTAATACCTAGGTCCGGTTAATATTCCTCGTCTTTCTTCCTCACAAAGATGTAAGTACAAGGGGTTTCACACCTTCTTCTTGTACTTACATCAGCTGTGCAATTCACCAGTTAGGCTATCTCCTTACCGCCCGGCTGAACGTGTGCTGTCCCATTCCTACAGATCTTTTCAAACACCATGCTGTTTAATGCTGGAGGCCGCTTTAGATGCACCAAAATTTGATATTACATTTTTCTATACCTGATCTTATGAGATCGAATTCCAATGCTAGAGTAGATATGTCTGGCTACTCAATATCAACTTTAAGCAGAACATCTTGGTTTAATTAGCAATCGTGTAGCAAAAGGTTTACTGTAGCGATCCAAATAAATAATCCTATTTTCCCTCTTTTAGAAATTGTGATATATTTTTAACCGGAAAATTGTTGTAAAACGCATATTATTAAAAAGTTTAAAACGCCTGCACTCCCTCAAACTTCTCTTATTCCAAAGCAAAAACACTCTAATGGAAATGATAGCGATAAAATAAATTAAACAATTGTTTACTTTAAAAATCATGTAATTATTTAAATTACATAATATGCTTTATTTTAGTAGTTCACAACACTTTCTTAATCAGAAACCAGGCTTCTGTTTGGTGTTTTACATAAAATTCTTGAATCTATTCAATTTACAATTGAAGGTATAAATTATTTAAACTTACAACTGGATTAACTTGCTTAACTAAACAGCTCCATCTTAAATTTGCAAAATACAAACTCAATGTTTAACTAATCAAAAAAGTATCTTACACAACTATGTAGACAGTAATTCGGAAATGAATTACCGTTTGAGTTGTGTTTCTGCCAGTGGTGTTTTAAACATTAAGTCAATTCAGTTAATATTTTATTCGTTTCAGTTAACATTCCTTTTATAAAATCCCATTTACGACTCATCTAAATTAACTTTCGGGCATAGCATTTCCTGCAGGGTATAAATATGCTGCCCGAACAAAATTTTACTTTTAATTAAACTAGAATAAACGATTTCAATCTTAAAGAAGATTTAAAAAACATTTTTTATTGATATGGTGCACAAAAATTTATCATTTCAAAATAAACTGAATTCAAAATGCTTACCGAAAACTGATAGTCTTTATTTGTTGCCAGTTTCCTGTGTTGCTTTAAAGATTCAAGAAGCACTTTAAAAAACGGAAGTGGGAAACACTTTTTAAAAGAAAAAAAAAACCTATTAATGCTCCTTTTCCCGCAAAGAATATTTGAAAGCTGGAATCAAGTTGTCAGGGAATACTAAATAAAATTGTGTAAAGATTATTCAGGGAAAAGGTATTGATTTTAAAACCATTCGATCGTAAATTTTTAAACACCTATTCATATACAAAGTAAATATTCTAAAATTAAGGTTACTCGGTAGCCTAAATATTGTCATAATAGATAAATTTCTTTACTGGCTCGAATTATCAATTTAAATTTTCTATGTGTAAAAAACTACCATAAGTTTTATCAAAAGGTTTTTACGTTACTTTCTTTTATAGAAGCTCTTTTGAATAAGGAAATAAATGGCATTTCTTTCATGTTTGTCTTAGAATTACATACATTAAAAATGCTTATTTGCTTCCTTTGCATGTAAGATACAAGTGTTGTATTTTTTAAATAGGTTTTCCATAACTTACAGAATGAAACAGACTGGAATCAGCAGTAAGTTGCTTAATTCTTTTTTTTTTTTTTTTTTTTTTTTTTTTTAAGGCAAATATAAGGGAACCTCTATCTACCGTTCTCGTTATTTATTTACTCGTGTTGATAGTTAAATTCACTTGGTTCCGAATTTATTTTCAAAGAACCATCGTTACTTTTCCATGAATCTTCGTTTACCCGAACTTATGGTGAAAATTTAAGTCCCGTTACTTTGTTTTCTTAGAATTATCATTTTTGGGAAATTTAGTACAATTAGGGATTTTTTTTTTTTTTTTTTGTGTGTGTGTGTGTGTGTGCGTTTACAGGAAAGCTTCAGTCATTAATATTTAAAAAAAAATAAAATAGGCACACTAACTTATAACAATATTTTCCAAACCGTCCAAACACAAACCCTCAAATATCTCCATACAATATAAAATGGAACGATGGGCGGATGTGTGTATATCTACAAATTTTTATAATTTTACCCTAAAAATTTCCAAAAACGTTGTCTAACATCTACCGTCCCTTTAAATCATTTAAAACACGTGCTCTCACAAATCTATCTAATTCGAATTCAAATTGATAGCACCTTAAGAAAAAGGGAAATGATAAAATAAATTAAGAAAACGTAATTTAGGTATCATGTAATTATTTGAGTTTCTGATATATAGTTTGATTCGGAGTTCGCAATATCTGCATAATCTTAAATTATGCTCAGTTTAGTGGTTTATGTAAGTTTAGAGCTTCTGTATAATTTATGTTTGAAGGTATCAATTGTTTTAACTCAAAACTTGATTAATTACTTAAGTATAAAACTTTATTAATTGTTTAAATTCGCGGCTTGATCTTAAATTTATTAAACACAAGCTCAATGTTTATTCCTTTAAAATACGCTAACTATGGAACTACTCAGATAAAAATTAATATAAAATCTACATCTTCAATTGTGTATCGGTCACTGAAGTTTTAAATATTTTAAGTCAGTGCAATTACAACTTTATAACCTGCCATTTCATTTTAGTAGACATTTATTTTTTAAAATAACATTTACGACACAACTAATTCATTTTATAGGTTGTATAAAAACATAAAATCTCATACATGATGCAAAAAGGTTTCTCCCCCCCCCCCCATATTGAATCTAAAAGAATGATTTACCTGTAATTACACTAGAGTAAAAGATTTAAAACCAATTTTTTATTTATATAGAAGACAACAATTCATCATTTCAAGATAAACTAAGTTCAAAATACTTTCAGAAAACTGATACCTCTTTATTTGTCGCCAGCTTATAGTATTGCTTTAAAGATTCATGGGGCACTTTAAAGAAAGGAAGTCTGATACAGTTTTTTAAAGAAAATAAAACCTATTAATGCTCCTTTCCCCTCGAGGGAGATTTGAAATCTCGTGTCAAGCTGTCAGGGAATAGTAAATAATATTGTATAGGGAAGATTATTTAAGAAAAATATATTGATTTTCAAATGATTCTATCGTAAATATTTGTATTCTTGTTAGTATACAAAGTAAATATTTATACTTAATTTTTTAGAATATTTTACTTATCTATACAATTATATTTCTTATAAATCTGTTAGTATACAGTAATTATTATCATCTAAAGTGAATTAACTATGTATAAAAATTTTTTAGTGCATCTGTATAACTAACCAGTTTATTTCCGTAATATTATTATTTATTCCAATTAATGGTGATTAATACCTTTTGTTTCATAAATTCTTCTTTAATGGTCAGCCCACCAGTTTTAAAACTTTATCTAAACAGGAATTCTTTTCTGTAAATTGTGAAATAATTAAAATGTAAAAAAAGATCTTATTATGTGTAAATGTTAAACTTAATTCTGTGAAAAGGACTTTTTCCCTCTGGATTTTTAGCCTTTTGTTAATGATTTTGCTGTTTTTTTCTTTTGTCATTATTTATGTGTTTTGTGATTAATGGAATCAAGTATGAATTTTTAATATACAAGTAATTTTTATTAATACATAATTGATGATCACTTCATAGAAATTCACACAACTTGTTATTCCTTTAATTCTGGTTTGGTTCCGAGAACTAAGGTTATCTTTTTGTGACACGAGGGCTAATTAGACAAGGACCTACTGTTTATAGCCACGACTATGCAGCAACAAAATTCTTTGCCAGTAATCCATATCAGAGGAATCTTGACTCACGTGGTCGACACCTTTGTCGAAGGTGCTTTCATCCTTTCTTTATCCCTCTCTTCCTTTCGCACAACCCTCTTTTTCTCCCTTTCCCTTCTTTATCTCTCCCCCCCCTTTCTTTCTCCTTTTTTATCCCTTTTCTCTCTTCCCCCCTCTCTGTCCCCTCTCGAAATCAATATTGCCCTAAGGCAGGTTCTTACATGTTTAGCTACATATCAGCTTCTTTCTCCTAGAAAAGGTAGAAATGTAAGTAAATTCGCCACATATGGCGATTTTCCCACGATTCTAGCCATAAATAATGAAAGAATAGGAATTTTCACATGAGAGTTGAAATTAAGGAAATGTGTCTCTTTGCATGTATTTGCTAGCTAGTACATGAGATTTTGTATAGTACATTAAAGAGACCAGGTAACCCGGAGGAGATCCCCTTATCTGTTCGGCCGTGAATCCAACTCGTAACCAAGAGAAACACTTGAACAATTAATGTATAATAATTAGTAGTAATCATAAAAACGATATGTTAAAATGATTTAACTGTAGATTTATAATTGTAAATGAATCAATAGCAGCTGTTATATATCTGATTTAATTCTTATAATTATCGATGCTCAGTAGTTGTGAACTGTAGCTGTATCTCTTTTATCCGTAAGATGTTTTTCTAATTTTCCTACACCATCCAACTGCTAGCGATTTTTTTTTTTTTTTTCAAGGCAACCGTAACTCAAATTTTCCAAGAGCTAGTATATATATATTTTTTTTAATATATAGAGTAGCAACCTTACATTTATGATATTTTATTAATAAAATAGAGATAATTTAATAAAAGATAGTCTCCTCAAATAAATGACATAATATTAATCGCTTTATGTAGTTAATTAAGAAATCAACCTTACGTATTGTATATAATTTTGTTCATTTGAGCACTGGAAAGATATTGTTTCCCGGGTAGAACTATACGTAAGAAATCTTGATTTTTATTATATTGTATTTATTTTTATTACCCTTATGATTCCCTCAAATTATAAATTCGGTTAATTGTAACATTTCACTGCTACAATTATTTTAGATTGTTTTGAGAGTGAGTAATAACAAGTAAAAGTAATGTTACAATTAAAAATGGAAAAATTGTACATTATCCAACTACAAGAAAAAGCACTTTTAACCTTCCTTAAAATTACTTCTTTTAAGGATATAAAAAAATAACAGGTGGCACTGCTGTGTACTTATGATATCAGTCCTACATAATATTTATCGTTCGTTTGTAATTATTATAAAAGAATAATCAAAAAACAACGCACTTCATTCTTATTTTAATTAATCACTATTTTATTTGCTTCTTCACTCAAAATTAAAGATACTAAATTTTGTTTCCCAAGCAGATTTTTCAGTTTTGTAATATATATTAAGAATTCAATAAATTTAGATGGGCTAAAAAACTAGATTATCTTTTACTCTGTGTTAAGTTTTTTAATCTAAATTCTTTAGAAATCATCTAACTGCGAGTTTGTTTAAACGCCATAAAAATCAATAGAGTATTCTTTGTAACAGTTTTAAAAAGTTTTCTAAAGAAAATCTCGCATGCTATTTATCATGTTGGACCATCTGTTAAGCGGCACCGATTTCCCATGAAGAAAGTTACCGCAACAGATTTCTTTTAGTAAATACGGGCTCACACTGTCCACTCTAATTTCTGTGTTTTCTTTTGGGACTAGAGAAAATGTAAGGGAAAAATAGAGTAACTTATTTTCCTTCCTATGTTACCATTTGTTTTGCTTCTTTTTTTGTCGTGTAGAAATGGATATCAGAAAGGGCCGTTCATAAATCTTTCTGCCTCTTAGAAAATAAAAAAATATATATACGATTTCTCCGAAGAACTAAAGAAGAGCTTTTACTTTTGTATTTTCTACTATTTCATCTCACATATTGTCGTTTAAAATATAAAAGGATAAAATTGTTATCTGGTTGAACAAAGAATTTCTAAGCTGTAAGAAGAACATTTTTTTTTTTAATTTTCTTCTTAGTTCATTTGCCTCATAAGAAAGAAAGAAAGAAAATAAGTTACCATATTACTAATTCTTTTAATAAGATAATAATGCACTTTGACCTGCAGATTGCATAAGACGTGGTAATATTTTACAAGAAAATGGTGTGGTAAATATGTGTGTGCTTGTGATGACATTTTAACTATATTAAATAGGTTATTTATAATTGTTTCTTAAAATAATATGCTTATTATTCTATCCCTCAAATTACAACCTTTGGCAATGTCTTTTTTTCTCCCCTGATTGCGGTTACCTTTGGAGACTCTAAGAACCCCAAAATCCATTTCTGCTCAACTCAACTATTCTTATATAACTCTTTTAAGTAACTTAGTTTCTAATAAAGCGTCATTCTCGGACAAACTCTTAACACTTTCCTTGGCTGCCTCACTTTTAACTTTACATTACTATGAAAGCAAACTTAAAACGATTTGGTGGGAAATAACCAAGGTTGGGTTGTCCTAATAAACTCGCTATTTTTATTTCCAAATTTGTATCTTTCTTTTATGGCCTCACGATTGCACCGTATCCAGAATGAATATCCTTCTAACTTTGTAGTGTGTCAAAAAACGCCCATTAAGCTCACACACACACTCAAGAGCCAAAACATTAGGACCACCTGTGAATAGCGAGTTGACCCACCTTTGGCTCGCAAAACAGCTTCAACCCACTTGGCATGGATGCCACAAGTCCTTGGTAGATGGCCAGAGACAGATTGCACCAGATGTTTAAGCAACGGTTAAGCAAATCCGAGATATTGCGAATTGGTGGTTTCTGAACTCTGAGCCTATAACATTCCAAATGTGTTCTATCGGATTGAGATCCGGTGAGTTAAGCAGCCAGCACATTAACTGGAATTCAGCATCATGTTCCTGGAACCACTCCAACACAATTTTAGCTTTGTGACACGAGGTGTTGACCTGTTGGAACATTCCATTTCCAGCTGAATAAACAGAGGCCATGTAAGGGTGCAACTGGTCCGCAGTGATGTTCAGATACCCTGTAGCATTAATGGTCTGCTCTACCACAACCACAGGTGCCACAGACGCCCAAAAGAACGTCCCCCAAAGCCTAATACCTCCATCACCGGCCTGTGTATAACGGCATGTCCTGACACGGCCATCGGCGTGATGAATGACAAACCATAATTCATCTCACCAGGCAACTCTCTCCCACTGATCCATGGACCAGTGGCGATGTTCCTGGGCCCAGCGTAAGCGCAGTTGTCGATGACGCTTGGTCAGCAAAGGCACACGAGTGGGAAGTCACTGTGTGGCTCCGGTTTTGCTTCACCATGCGAGACAGTCTCCGACGACCTCTTTCTTTGATAGCATGTGGACGTCCAACATCATGTCGTCTACTGCTGGTTTCACCGTCATTCATCCACTTTGCATAAGTACTAACAACTGTAGATCGCGAACAGCCCACGAGTCGTGCAGTTTCGGAAATACTTGTTCCGAGTCTTCGAAACATTACATTCTGCCCTCTATCAAAATTGCTTAGATCCGCAGCCTTTCCCAACACACACAGAAGTAAGTGAAAGAATGTTTCTTCAATCTCCAGCAGCAGTTAAATAACACTTCCAACTGATCACGAGCCTTCCACGTCATCCAAGCAAGTTCATTTCAAAATATAGGGATGGTCATAATGTTTTGGCTTTTGAGTGTATATGTATGTATATATACTTATATGTATATATATGTATATAATGTCTAAGATTTAGTTGTGTAGAAAATTTTGGATGAAGCTGGCTGAAGAATAGATTTTACTTTTAAATGTTCTACTATTTCATCTCGCAGAATGTCATTTAAATCATTAGATGATAAAATTGTTAATTATTTAACAAAGGATTTCCAGGTTGTAAGTAGAAAAAACAATTTTTATTTTTCAAATTTTCTTCTTTGCCCATTTACAATGTGAGAAAGAAGTAAAATCAATTACCATATCACTAATCCTTTTAATAAGAAAACAACGTATTTTGACTAAAGGATTGCATACATTTATAATAGTTAACAAAGAAATGAATTATTTATGCCAATGATGCAAATGGTAATAATAGCAAAAGTATAGAGCCTATATATTCGCTAGTAATGTGTTTATTTTACCTCTTTTTCCCAGTGAAGAAATGGATATCAAAAAGAGATCTTCATAAATCTTTCTGGCATAAAAAATATATATGCGTTAAACTAACGTGCTTTTACTTTTGTACTTTGTACTGTAGAATTTTACGTAATATCGCTTAAATATAAAATGATAAAATTCTTTTTCGATTGAACATAAACATTTCAAGTTTTTAGTAGAATAGTGTTTAAACTTTTTTTTCAGTCTATTTTTATCTTAAAAAAAAGAAGGGAAATAAATTTTCATACCTCTAATTCTTTTAAAGGATCTCAGAATCCTTTAATTTTTCAAAAACAATATATGTTATAAATTGAGATGATCTACTCATTTAAAAAAATGCAGAAAAAATTCCACTTAGTTTCAAACTTATGATTAAAAATATAAAAGAGACTTTAGAGATTTCTATGCGTTGCAGTGGACTTGGCTGTAGTTATTACTTTAAGTTGATTTTTTTAAAAACCTATATAATATTTTTTGCACAAAATTTTCAGCATTTTAATATAATGATATTTTCTGGCAATTGAACAGAAATTATTGCTATGAGAATAATATTTTTTGTTTTAGAGAGGTAAGTAGGTGTCAAAATTACCCCAAAAATTGTAAACATGTTTTAAAAATATAAAATATGCTTAAAATTATGTTTGTTTTTTCAGTTAGATTCCATTTTAGACATATAAGTGTGAAATTAAAAAAGTTATGGATAGTAAAAAAGTCGTAACAAAACAATGGGATCCTTATGTTTACAGTCTAAGACCTCTTAATGAAATAACAATCTAGTTTTGCGTAAGTATTATATATGCATTAGTAATAGTTAACATGAAAATGAAATATATGTATTTGCCTATATATGCTTTAATGATGCTAATGAAACAAACAAATATATAGGGTGTTTATACGTACTAATAAGGAAAAATTCGTTTGAATAATCCCTTGTGAAAATACATATTAAAAAGAGCTCTTCATAAATGTTTCTGCCTCAGAAAATAAAAAATATACATAATTTCGCCGTAGATCTAAAGAAGAGCTTTTACTTATGTATTTCCTATTGTTTCTCTTTACATATTATTGCTTGTAAAAACAAAATCGTAGCTTGCCCATCTGCTTAACTGTAGGAGGTATGAGGGGTTATTCCGTGTCCTTTGAATGTACAAATCAGTCAATGCTGACACCAGCGTTAACAAAATAAAACAAAAATTTATTTACAAAAAAGTATTAAAAGAATAAAAGTGTTGACTTCACTGGATAAACTTCAGAGCCGATCTATCAAAATAAATTTCTCAGTCAAGCAGTCTAAGAAAAGGGTAAAAAAGCGCTTGATGGCTTTCACTTGGAGAATGGAAAACGTCCGTTCCTCCCCATTTCTCTCGTAGGTATTAGGTGTTTATACTTTCTCTCCCTGAGGTCTGCTTTTCTTTTCTTTTTTCACTTTCAGAGGACTCAAAACCCTGTCTCCTCACCTCCTGGAGATCCACCAGAATCTTTTATCTCCAACCGCAACGTCTCTTCCCCTTGTCTTTATATTTCTCCGAAACCACTTGTAACTGATTCTCTGGCGCTCGACCGTCTCCACAAATTTCGAATTCGAAGACTTTGTTAGTTTAGAAACTAGGTGTACCGCATCTAGTCTTTTCTAAATTCATTTACCAGTTTAGTTCACCGCGCCGATCTTAGATGGCGCCACGATGACGCTTGCTACTCCTCTTCAAGTTAGCATTCTTATCAATCCTCTACTTCATCCTTCCTTTCCGCTATTATTTTAAACTGTCTCTTTTATTTTTTATTTAATTTAATTTAATATACATATATATGTATATATATATATATATATATATATATATATATATATATATATATATATATATATATATATATATATCTGTAATGAGACTGACTTCTCGATGGGGTGTTGCAGTCATGGCCATAAAAATGATACCGTTTCAGCTATAGACCTTTATTAAGACAACTTTGAAGGACGGGTTCCCACTTCATCATAGGGACAAACTGAAGGGTCAGCTAGCATAAAGTTCTATTTACAAGACCATTAACACCTGGGTCAACATCTGTGGGAAAATATCTAGGAAAATCTGTCTCCGCTAGCGTGTATCTCCTTTTTATTTGGAAATTTCCTAAATTGTCCGCTAGGGCCATGTAGGTTTATAATTGGCCAGGCCCCTTCTCTGAGGGCATAACCTGTAGCCCCAGTGGTCAATTTAGGTTAGGGGTTAAAAAGGGGAATGTAAAAAGACGCGGGAATTTTTACCCTTGATTTAAGTTTTGAAAACCCCTGAGAATTTATATATATATATATATATATATATATATATATATATATATATATATATATATATATATATATATATATATATGTATAAAATACGAAAAACCCCAATTTTTTTTTTTAATTTTTTAAAATTGATGCTTGCACAGCATAAAAATTCTCTATCTTTTTTAAACTTCCTACTCTTTTTAAAACCTTTATTACTTTCCCCACTTTACTATTTTATACTGCTATCTAGGGCCAAATTGTTTTTCACGTTTATGTAATTTCTAATCCTAATAATTCTTTAACCTTTAATGTAACCTGTAAAGCCTGACGCTCACCCTGAATGAATCTATCACCTTTATGATGGGGGATACAGCTTCGAGGTAAGGCGCCCCGTGCAAACTACAACTGAAGCGTACCGCATTCTAGAAGAACAGGTGGCCACTGGTCGAGACGTCACGTGTCCCCTTCGATAAGCAAAAGGGTCGTCGCACACCGCACATGCTGCAAAGTTGGTCTTGGATTCGAATCTTAGACAATAGAAAACGGTAAAACTATTTTGTGGTTGAACAAAGTTTTTTCAAACTGTATATTACACAATTTAATTTTTTAATTTTCTTCTCAGAAAATTTACATTATGAGAAATGTGAGAAATCAAGTACCATATCACCAATTCTTCTAATAAAAAACAATGTGTTTTGACATGTACAAGAAATTTCTAACACACACACACACACACACACATATATATATATATGTGTGTGTGTGTGTGCCAAGTTTGAAAACATAACATTAGTAATTTAGGGGTTTAAAGCAGAGCCGTGGCAAAGGTGGCATTTGCTACTGGCGTATCAGTCTTAGGGACGCTGCACAGCGAGGAAAATGGGGTCCGAAAGAGGACGATTCCCCCTAGTAGAAATAAGGAAAAGTTGAAAAACAATATGTTTAGTTATAAAATCCAATGTGTTTGAAAATTATTATTTCTTATGAATTTTCTTATTTTATAGATTCTTAGAAGATATTCACCAAACACCCCTAATATACTTTAATATAAATTCGGATATTAGTTTTAAATTTTTAATACATTAAAGTAAATAAAACTAAATTTAAATTTAGAAATTTGTCATTTTTTTATGAAAATTTGACATCTAAATAAAAATATTTACCTCAATTTAACTAATCAGTTTATCAGCAAAATAATATCACCAAAATGTTCAAAACTATTTTTAGGTATTTACAAGATAAAAATAGGAGAAAAATTTTAAAATTAATATACTAGGAACACTTTAAGAATGAACAAAATATTTTGAGTTTAATCTGAATATATGATATAGAAAAAAAAACATGTTTATATATTTTCTTACTATATTTGTTGGTAGGGTCGCAGACCAGTTTTTTGCCACGGGCGCTAAAGGACCTTGCAACAGCCCTGGTTTAAAGGCAGAAAACGCAGCATACTCTTTAATACAGGCGCATGAATCACTAATAACTCTATATAAAAGCGTTTGACGCTTATGAATTGAAAGAGAACGTCTTGAGGTAGGGTCGCTAATGAATCCACGCTGAGCAAGGCTCTTTTGTTAGCCCATGGCCGCCAACTAATCGACTCCATTTTCGATGGTTGGATATGAAACTGTGCAATAATCATGAATAAAGACATTATCAAGACATCATCGGCTCTTTGAATTGTCCTAAGCGTCCTTTGTAATTGTCCTTTGAATTATCCTATATATATATATATATATATATATATATATATATATATATATATATATATATATATATATATATATATATATATATACACGCCAGTGATACAAATAGTAGTAATAACAAAACTATAGAGCATATATATTCGCTAATGGGGCAAATATTTGTGTTGTTTCTTTATACACATGTGGAAATGGATATCACAAAGGACCCTCTATAAATCTTTTTGCCTGTCAGAAAATAACAAGAAATGCGATTTCATCATAGGAAAGCTTTTACATTTCCTTCTACTTCATTTCACGTATTTAAGCTTAAAATATAAAATGATCTAATTGAACATAAACATTTTTACACTGCAAGTACAACAATTTTTTAACCTTCGTCAAAGCCTGTTTCGTACTGGAGGAAGAAAGAAAATCCAGACATATATCATAAATTATTTAAACAAGAAAATAATGTACTACTTTGATCTGTTCATTATTTATGAAGGAGGAATAGTTAACATGAAAGTAGAATATGCCTACAAGCTGAAGATGCAAGTGATAATAAGAAAAATATATGCCGTACATATAAGCTAATGTTTGCTTTGCTTTTTATTCCTGTGTAGAAAAGAATATCAGAAATATACCTTCTGATACGATATTCCTTTCTACACAAAGTGTTTTGTTTAAAAAAATTTTAAAGTTGTTATTAGTAATAATTCCTTGATATGTTGTGCTAATAATTATACTTAATATAGGTTAATGGCTGTTGAAAAAAACTAATTTTTAAATCTGATTTTTAGTTATAAAACATAATTTACTGACATAGAGCAGGGAACAAAGTCTAGCTGTATGGCAATATGGCGTATAAAACGTGGGTAGTGAAATGTTTATCACATTATGAGAACGATTACAAGGTTTGTAAATAAAGATGGCAAATTTAAAATAAAGATTGGCTTTCTAGGATCAGTAGGATATAGATATAGGGGATATTCAATGGAACTTCGCACAAGCCCTTGCACTTTAAGGACATAATTTCAACCTAGGAAGTGCCAAAATTTTTTCATAAAAATTATTTTTATACCATAATATCTACAAATAGATAAAATTTCAGATCGTAAAGTAGTAATAAAAAATCCAGTTAATAAATCTTTATTTTATGCTATTGTCCATTGATGTACCTGATAAGTGATTTTTGCTTTAGTACTCAAGTATAATTAAGGAGTTGCAAGCTTTGTTACTCTTAAACCAGAAAGTAAAATTTACTAGAAACTGTCTAGCAGCTAAAAATCTACTGTACAATTGGAAAAATGTCTAGTAAAAAATTGTCTTTACTGGTTTATGTATCATTGACTTCTGTATTTACTATCTGCAGCTTTTCTTTATCCAGTTCCAATATAACTAGGTATGTCTAATAAAAGAAATTCAAAAAAGCTTTTATCATTTGAATTGATAAAGCATATAATAGTCAACACAGTAGTGACACACAGTAGTCAACCAAATATTCAATAAAAACTACCTGAAACTATCTACTTTAAATTTGGAAAATATACCTTAAAAAAATTCTCTGGGGTTTATAAGCTATTGGTATTTCTATTTGTAATTTATCTTCAATAAAATTCAATGTATCTAGGCAAGTGTAATATAAAGAGCCACGAAAAGTTTGTTTTCTTATTGTTGAACCACAAAAAATAGTAATGACTATCTAACAACTAACAATATGTTACAAAATTAAGAACATCTGCCTTAGAAAGCAATTATCTCTTATTAATTTGTATGCAATTATTTTCTTCATCATCTAGCTTTAATTTTTCTTTAATAAATTTCCATGCATGTGAGCAAGTGTAATATAAAGAATTACAAAAGGCTTTTGTCGCTATAATAGAGCTAAAAAATAAATTTAATAAAAACTGTCTAATAATTAACAACCCAGCAAAAAATTAAGGAAACATGCCTAAGAAAACAGTTCTCTGTAATAGAAATACTGTAAAAATATTAAACAACTTTTTTCTTTCTTTTTTTTAATGGTTTTATTAGCCCTTGGGGGCTAAACAGTAGACTGTAGTGCTCCAAACCAAAAATCTTTTTTTTTAATAACGTCCAGTAATTACATCGAAAAAAAGGAAAATAGAGATGGCTTGAAAAGAAAAGTTTTTATTAGATGAGATACGTTAATCTCCTGAAATACAAAAATGTCTTAAGAGTTAAAGCTGAAGTAGAATTAAGTCACAGATGCAATGTAATTGATCCGAAACACTAAAGTATTTAGAGTTATTTCTAAGAATTATTTTTGTCAAGAAATGCCTCTAGACAAGTATTGATCTCTTAGAAACAAATAAAGAAACGCGGATAAAATAAAGCTAAGCCCTGTGTAATCAGTTTACCGCTGAACCCCAAAATTTTTATTACCCTGTTTTCTTCTTATTCAAGTTATACGATGTATATAATAGAACGGTAAATAGACAAAGTTAAAATATTTCATTTTATCTGATTTAAGTTAGCTAAAGCTTCCCTAAATTTTTTTTTTTTTTTGTAAGAAAATTCATAGAGGTTTTTAAGCAAAATTTCTCTTAATTTATAGTGATAATTCAATGAAGGTAAGACAGAATAGGGCGTAAATGAAAATCTTTTCCAATTAAATATTATTCTTTTATTTGCTTTATATCTAAAACATGCACAGAGTTTAGAAATCACTGATTTCTACGCAAAATAACTCAGTTATCAATTTCTTGTTTGTTTTATATTTAAGTTATACGCTGTTTGTAATAAACCTGTAAACCATGAGCGGAAAAATCTACTTTTTTTAACTATATGAAGTATACATAAGTAGCCTTTAAACCTTTTTTCGGTTAGAAACATTCATAGAGGCTTTTTTAAGCATGATTCCTGTCTATCTACGGTGATGCTCCATTAATGTTATGAGAGAAACTCATAAACAACACATTTTTAGCTATTGAAATGTCATTTCTTTGCCATCTTTAATATTTAACGCATGCATAGGGTTTAGAAATCATTGGTTTCTACTAAAACTAACTTGATTTTTCATTGCTTCAAAAAGTGAATACATTGAACATTTATTTTTAAAATGACAAGATTAAAATTACTGTTTTGAGAGGGAAAACTGTAATGAGAATGCCAAAAGGGTATTACATAACTAATAATTTTTCCAAAAACTTAATAAGCGCTAAGAAAATATAATAATGAAGAAAACCGCACAAAATGAAAGGATGGGAATAGAGTGGAACATTGTAAATATTTTGGAAGGCCTAGACTATGCAAATGACATTGTTCTATTATCCATATTAAAAGATATGGAACATAAAACACAACCTCCGACTAAAAAATTGCCCTAATAGTTGGCTGAAATGTGAACACAGAAAAATCTAAATTTATGAAATTAAGTAGCAATGTTTCAACCAAACTTAGTGTTCAAAACACAATAATTGAAGACGTAAATACTTTTTCTTACTTAAGAGCAATAGTTAGCACAAGAGGAACTGATAAAGATGTTGTCCCCCGATTAATTAAAGTTCGCAATGTCTGCGTGACCTTAATTAAAGTTTGGACTTCTAAAGTTTTAACAACCAAGCTGAAATTACAAATTTTTAATTCAACAGTAAAATAAATTTTACTTTATGAATGGAGCTCAAAAGATAGACACAAAAAACTTCTATCACACAGTGTGAGAAATTTTGTTTTTAACAACAAAAAAAGAGAAAATGAATTTTAAATAATTTAAAATACTATAATAATATATGCAGAGGGATGAATAATAAAGAAAACAGTTTTGCATAAGGTTTAAGCACTTGGAAAAGTAAGTCAAGTAAAAACCTTTGGTTCACTTATCCAATTAGCAGACAAACATGTCGAGATAATTAGTGGTGTAATTCTAATTCGGCTATCGATCGTTTAACTGTTTAAAAAAAGTATTGATTTAGTAACCTTCAGGGAGGGATCTGACCATTAGATTTTAACGTAAATACTTCAAAAGTGTTTTCGTTAAATCTTGATGCAAAAGTAGCCTTTTGTGTGCTACCTCTTTGATAGAAGAGAAAACCGAATTTAAACCAGATCATTACTTGTGTCAAATAGCATTACGGATCTTGGAAGCAACAAAATATGTAAACAAAACCTGTCTATAGGGAGCAATATTTAAACAAGATGTAATGAAAGGAAAAAAACATAGTTTTAGAAGCATAGAGGATAGGTGCCTTTCCAGTTAAATTAATCAAATTTACTCAATTTTCGTAAATATAGTGTAAGGTGAAAATTTAGTTGATTCATATATATATATATATATATATATATATATATATATATATATATATATATATATATATATATATATATATATATATATATATATATATATATACGCATGTATCACTGTACACTATGGGGCTAAGATACTCATAAAATAGATCTTCATTGGTCACCAATAAATGAAAATCTTGGAAATAAGAGTATAGTCATTCCTAATCTTTTAAATAGAGAAATGATTTAAGATGATTGATTTCAAATCATTACAACAGGAAGGCAAAGGAGGACAATACACATATTCCAGATATATATCCCAATATTTACGTAACATTTTGGCTATATTATTTAGAAACAGGGGAATAAAAAAAGTAAGAATGTAGTTTTACTATTATAACAGGAAAATGTTGTTAAGTATTGTAACTCGTTTAAAGAGCATAAATAAAAGAAAATAATAAAATGTGTAATACATTTAATAATTGACGTGCAATACATTTGATCAAATCTTCTTTAATAAACCTGCTAATACAGCAGTGTACAGTTTCACAAATAATTAATAAGTGGAATAATTAATAATTCTTAACATAAAAAATATTGTGGTAAGGATTAAACCAGAAATATAATTTCAGTATCATAACAATATACATTTCACTTGTATCTAATACCTTGAAATAAAATTTTCAATATGTGTATAGAAAGGAATATCATGAACTAAATGATTGGCACAAAGGAAAAGCAAATAATCACATTTTGAAAATACTTTTGGATTTTTCGGATTCTATTCAACACTGCAAGAAAAATAAATTAATGTAAATAAAGGAGATTTTCAAAATGTGTTTCAACATCTTCAAGAGGATTATATCAATATACCCACTCAAAAAATTTGAAGTACAGCGAAATAAGATGCAGTTACATAGAGGGCTTTCACTAGACAGTTCATGATAGTTCATCTTCATAAATAAAGAAATCCTTCTCTATACGCAATTCAGCAGCCTTAGTTTATCCTGATAAAATAAAAGTCGAATTTTATGTTTAAACTTAAAAGAAAACTTGGGTTCGTATAAATTCAAACTTAATTGAAACTTCATCTGTTTCTCATTTTAAAAAGTTTGTTGATTTATTCTGTTTGAAGTATACAAAAACAAATCAACAGATAAAGTTTCTATGTATAATAGGAACTACAATATTTTTTTTATTTCTTCAAATAAACATGGTTATTTAAAAGCTTCCCCGTATGCATATTCGAAAAATTTAAAAGAAAATTTAGGTTAGTGTAAGTTCAAACTGAATTGATATTTCGTCTGTATTTTATTTCAAAAAGTTTGTTGATTTATTCTGTTTGAAAGATGCAAAAAACATATCTGCAGGTAAAGTTTCTATGTATAGCAAGAAGTACAATATTTTTTTGATTTCTTCAAATTGATATGATTGTTTAATAGCTTCACAGATTAAATAAGGGATCAAAATATGAATAACGACAATTATTTACTACTTTATAGATCGTTAATAATTATTCTTGAAATAAAATACGCGTGTTTTGTTTTAAATCTCATATTTTAATAATTCGCTACCTATAAAGCAGAAAATAACCCAAAGTAAAAATTATTGGCGTTATGATTAAACCAAAAAGTAGTTTTAATATCATAATAATAAATTTATGAATCACTTGTAAGTAATACCCCGAAATAATAGTTTTATATTTTGTATAGAAAAATGTCGAAGCCTAAAAGAACATCATGCAATAATTGATTGATACACAAACAAACAATCTCATATTTTAATAATTCGCTACCTATAAAGCAGAAAATAACCCAAAGTAAAAATTATTGGCGTTATGATTAAACCAAAAAAGTAGTTTTAATATCATAATAAATTTATGATTCACTTGTAAGAAATACCCCGAAATAATAGTTTTCTATTTTGTGTAGAAAAATGTCGAAGACTAAAAGAACATCATGCAATAATTGATTGACACACAAATAAAAAATATAGAAAGAACTTCCACATATTGAAAATATCCTTAGGTTTTTCATATTCTACTTGACATTGTATGCGGGAAACAATAAATGAATCTGAATATAGGATATTCCCAAAATATATTTCAATATCTTCAAGAAAGTCATATCCACATACACACTAATATAATTTGAAATGCAGGGGATGGGATGAAGTTAAATTTGATAAAGAAGACTTTCGTTAGACAGTACATGATATTTCCTTTTTATAAATAAGAAAACTCTTCATCCCAGCGTTCTCGCTTTATCCTAATAGAAGAAAATTGAATTTTATGAGTAAAATTAAATTTACTAATTTGAGATAAAATCAAACTTGAAGTTTCGATTGCATTTGATTTTTTTTTTTTTTTTTTTTTAATGTTAGATAATTTATTCTCTTTGAACCTTGCAGCAGCAAACTTTGTAAGTCATTAAAGCTTCAAGGAATAACGGAATATGCAATTTTTTTTCTTGTGCTTTAACAAATAAATATGAATTTTTAAAATCTTCAAGGAATAAATAAAAGATTAAAATACTTCAGTTTACTACTTCATGGATGGTGAGCAATTAGTCTAGAAACAAAACGCATGCTTTTAAATTGTTAAATCTGAAATTTTACTAATACGTTATCTATTAGTATCATTTTTTTTTTTACGAAAGTCAGTTTAGTACAAATAGATTTTTTTTTTTTTTTTATATACTTTCAAAAATAATGGTGTATTTCATGCAATTCTCCATAACAAATTAGTCTTTAGAAATGTACAATTTCTAAATATTAATATAAAAATAATAATAAAAAATTAAAAACAAATAAGACAAAATTTTTAAAAAATATGATCTATTTTTTTACAATGTTTGTTTTATATATTAAATTTCATTGTTTTATGGAGCTAATGGAAAATAAATTACACTCAAGAGCCAAAACATTATGACTACTTGTCAGTAACGAGTTGGCCCACCTTTGGAACGCAACACAGCTTCAACCCGTCTTGACATGGATGCCACAAGTCCTTCGTAGATGGCTGGAAACAGATTGTTCCTGATGTTTACGCAACGGTTACGCAAATCCGAGAAATTGCGAATTGGTGGTCTTTAAATTCTGAGCTGCCGTCCCATGACATCCCAAATATGTTCTATCTGATTGAAATCCGTTGAGTTAGGCGGCCAGGACATTAACTGGAATTCGGCATCATGTTCCTGGAACCTCTCCAACACAATTTTAGCCTTGTGACACGGGGCGTTGTCCTGTTGGAACATTCCATTTCCAGCTGGAAAAACAGAGACCATGTAAGGGTGCAACTGGTCCGCAATGATGTTCAAATACCCTGTAGCATTCATGGTCTGCTCTACCTCTGTTAAGTGTTTTGTCAATCAGTTACTGCTCTCTCTATATGTATATATATATATATATATATATATATATATATATATATATGTATATATATATATATATATATATATATATATATGTGGGGGGGGGGGCATGCGTGCGTGTATGCGAGCGAGCGAGTGAAATATATTAAAATTATTTAACTTTAATATTTCCTTAAAAACCTCCTCTCTCCCATTCTGATTCCTTAAAATCTTTTTCCTAGCCTCTAAATGTCTTAATCAAAGGAGTGTCTTCGACTTAAAATTATTTCGATAAACTTCTCAAAGCTTTTTAATCCTATAGATTTAAATTTTCTGTCTATTCAACACGTTTTCCAGCTGTCACCGGCAAATGGCCCCGCGTTTTTTCCTGATCTTAACGCTTAATTCGCCGAGTAAGTTTCTTCTACCTTGGGAAAATTCTTTCTGTCTTCGCTCTTCGGTGCACTTCTGTTCGAGTAGAGTGATTTTTGTGTCTTTCCTTTGTGTGTCGTTGACTAGTAAATATGTCCGTTTTAGCAGCTCTAAAATAAATTTTTAATTAGACTTGGGCCGTTCTTTTCAATGTGGCCAGACTGCATCGTTTGTTATTACTGCTTCCTGTTTAGGCTTCTCCTTGCAGCCCGGGCAAGTAAAAATAATAGGGCTATAATGTCCAGTAGTTTTAAAATTATTGGATTATATATATATATATATATATATATATATATATATGTGTGTGTGTGTGTGTGTGTGTGTGTGTGTGTGTGTGTGAGTGTGTGTGTGTCACGTTTGAAAAATTAAGATTAATAATTTAGGAGTTTAAAGGCACAAAACGCAACACACTCTTTAATTCAGGTGCGACAGTTCAGGTTAATTCAATCACTAATAACTTCATATAAAAGCACTTGACGCGTAATAATTGAGAGACAGCGTCTTCAGGAAGGGTTGATGTATGAACCTTGACCAAATGTAGCTTCTTTGTTAAAGTGTGGATGCTAGCCACGCGCCGCCATGTTTGACGGCTGAGTGTTAATCTGAGCAATATTCATGAATAAACATATTATCAAGACATCATTGGCTCTTTGACTTGTCATATATATATATATATATTATATATATATATATATATATATATATATATATATATATATATATATATATATATATATATATATATGTATATATATATATATATATATATATATACATATATATATATATATATATATATATATATATATATATATATATATGTATATATATATATATATGTATATATATATATATATATATATATATATATATATATATATATATATATATATATATATATATATATATATATATATATATATATATTAATTACATGACAGTTCTTTCTTTTGTTGACATTTAAATGGATTGAAATATAATCAGCCGATACTTAAACATTATTAAAAAAGCAATGAAACATTTTAAAAACGTCACAAAGCGTGATAAAAAATTTTAAAAACTTTCTGAATTTATATTATTTTAAATGAATGATTACGTTACGTTTCAATTTTTATAAGTACAAAGTTTCATAGCTCCATGCTCTAAGCTATTAATTAACTTAATTGCTTTGTGACATCCGTTTAGTTCTTATGTAAAGCAGTTCATAACTAATATATTTTGATTTAAATTGTCCCATCGATAATAAGAAAAAACTACCTGTTTTTCTCGATTTGATATTTATTTGAAAATCATTAAATAAGAGAAGAAATATTTGGAATTCTATCAATGATTCTTCAGAATCAAATGAAAGAGTTAAGGAGAAAATGTATTACTGTATAGAAGCGTCGGGTGGTAATCAAAGAGAATCAAAAAAAAAAAAAAAATTGTCATCGATTTATTTTTTTCCACATACTGTTTGCAATTTAGGTTCTGAACTATACTTGCGATTTACGATTAATTTCTTATTTTTCCTTTGAAAGTGAATTATTTATTTCTATGTCTACACAAACACACTCATATATATTCCATTAACACCGAGTGCTACAGCTAATGTTTGATATTTTGGTCGAAGATTTATATCGTCAAAAGAAAAAAGTCTGGCAAATCATTCTACTTTTAATTTCCAATGGAGAATCATTATTAAATGAGAAAAGCAGTATCTGAAGTTTTTACACTCTTCTCCCAAATTAAATGACCAAATTAAATGAAGGCCGAACGATGGCCGATTGGTTAGGGTGCTGGCCTTCGGTACCAGAGTTCGTGGGTTCGAATCCCACAGTGGCATGGATGTTCGTAGCCGTTCGAAATCGGCTTTAAGCTGTAGGTCCCGGTCTCATTAGCCCTTGTGTTGCAAAAAGTAGACCGTAGCACTCCAAACCAAACCAAACCAAATTAAATGAAAGGGTTGATATCAGAAATCTAACTCTATTTAGAAGGATTGGAGTCAAGAAGAATCACACACATTATATTAGAACAGTGGTTGTATGTTTTCCCATCCTGGTTGTACCACGCGAAACTATATTCACAATTGTCTTTTCATTCCATTCCGATCTCGTGAAAATTTAAAAGTGATTTTACTCATTTGCATCTTATTTCTTGAAAGTGCAGTATGTCATATCTATTTTATTTCCGGCAGATAGTACTAGAGAGTATTGCATTGTTTAGAAAATATACCTTCCATGGATTTATTGCCTTCTTGTATTATTAAACCCAAAAGAGTAACAAAGTATTCCTTTAACACTGAGTTTACCGCCATATTGGTTTACCATACTATTGGAAAAAATTATCTGGAATTATACATTTAAACAAAAAGTGTCGGTTTTTGATTAACATTAAACATATTTCTTTCAAACTAATCTTCTCTGACTGCAATGAACTTCATTTGAATTTATTGAAATACTCAAAATTTATTTTGAATTAATTTTCATTTTTAGAGTTAGTATGGAATATGTATATTGTATGAATAGACTCAAAATCCTTTCTAAGGAATCAGCAGTATCAAAAGTAGAAATAAGAAAAAAGTCCCACAATGACATATCAAGTAAATGGAAATTACAACCCTCTTTCTTTTTCCAATCGATGGTTTAATGGTAGAGTGTTGCTCTTTGGAACAGAAGTTCGCAGGTTTGAATCTGCTGGTATGGTTATTCACAGCTGTTCAGAATCGGCTGTAGGCAGCTGGTACCGGACTCGTTAGCCCTCGTGTTGAAGAACAGTAGACCGAAACGTTCCTAACCTAACAACTCTCTCTTTTTTTTTTTATTTCAAAAGTCTCGAATAATGATTAAGCTGTGACGAAAAGCATTATATGGGTGCAAAACCCATAAGTTATCTCACAACTATTCAACTCTTTTTTGTCAAATTCTTTCACGCAAAAGCCATAAAACCCTCAAATAATATTCTTTTTGACAGCCTGTCAGTTGTTAAAAACACATAACTCAAACTCATGACAATTTATGAAAAACTCCTTATTACTCTTAATTTTGGATAATTTTGCCGTAGCCTTTTCGGTCTTGCTTCAGTTTCAAGCGTTATTCAGTTTCAAGCGTTCAATTGTTGAGCTGTTTCTGTATCAAAAACATAGATTCAAGTTTCATTACAGAAAACAATGAGTTTCAAAAAAGAATAGTCTTGAAAAATCTTGATAAGTTTAGATATGCTGTTATTTTGGGAAGAGATACAAAGTTTCTTAAAAATTTCGAAAGTAACCCTTTGCAATCCGAGGTGAACTTTTAGAATTGCTTGACAGGGAACAAACGATACAGGATTTTGTTCAGTAATAACTCTAATTGTGAAACGACGATCACTAATCATACCAATTCTCTGATCTGTTTCGCATGTTGATGATTACTTGAAGTAGAATATCTTCCAGATCTACGTTGAGACGAATTCTCTGCCTTCTTTCTGTATTTTATATCACTCTAATATAATTGTTTTTTGGTAAATACAATTCATTAAGGTTTGATACAACATTTTAAATGTTTTTACAGTAGAAATTTCATAGTGAAAAAATTTAATGCTTGTTCTATGCTAATTTTATTTGCCCTTTTTGAAAATCTGCAAAATAGAAATTGTATTTAATTAAAATCGATTTTACTTTACTTGACAATGTAAAATGATTTACAGAGTGTTGCCAGATATTGCTATATATATTGCTTGCTTTTCAATCTTCTGTTATTTCGAATACCACTTAAAATTAATGGATCCTTTACCTAATACAAATCCTCGGAATAAGCCGTTCCGTAGTGACTGTCAGCGTATATTACACAATGTCATTAAATTGTGTAATGAAGAAGCACTAGAAGGAAATGTTATTGTTCCACTTTCGCAACCCATAAAGAGCAAAATTCAATTAAAATGCAGTAGTTTCTAAATGTAATTGTAATATTTATATACTAAATTAGTAAAGCGAGTTTTTTTTTAAATTATCATAGAAGATTGAAATTATAAATTTGTATCTCATGTTCAAACTTTGATAATTTATAAAATTATGAGACAAAGTTTTATCTTTAATTCGTTTTAAATTTTTTATTGTTATTCACAAAATATTGAACATTGTAACTTGTATATCCTAATTATTTTTGCAAATTATAAAACTACGAATCAAATATAATACTTTTTGTGTTATATTTATATTATTAAAATATATCACTTAAAAAGGGAATTTTTAAAACTTTATTTAATATGTTTTTCGGTTTTTCATTTTATATTCAACCTAAAGAAAAATTCTGGAAAAGAAATTTGGAGCAAAACATTCTTTAGCAGTTCTTAAACAAATACAACCGAAAATGTCCACTCCCATAACACTCCTATTTTTCAAATATATTTGCTTCTTTCTCTTTATTGTTTTCAAATTATTATTCACACATCCAATCAAAAGTAAAATTTTAAAAATTGCGGACAAAAAGTAGTCTGAAAATAAACGTATTCGTCCGCATTTCATTAACAAACATATCCGTAAAAGATAACAATTCCATCTATTTTCTAAGTAGACTAATATTTCTGACGCATGCGTAACAGCTTCCAGGGACCTTGCTTCAGTGGTTGGACAGTATGCAATATGCAATCATTGTAAGAAAACTTAATCCTAAAATATCCATTAAAGTATGAAATTTAAGGTAATATATATTCATATATACATATGTATATATATATATATATATATATATATATATATATATATATATATGTGTGTGTGTGTGTGTGTGCATTTCATATCTAATTCATATAATACCTTATTTAACCCCTTGACATACAAGTAAAACGAAATCTGATGTGTCCGAGAAATACTTTTTATTTCTGGCTCATCTGAATAATTATGTACAGGTTTAGAAAGAGAACGTTTTATTTTGAAATGTGCATTGCTATGTAACATTTAATGAGATTTATATATGATACTAATGTATTACAATTAAGTAACAGCATAAAATTATGGTTTAATATAATGTTGCATGACGTTTATTGGAGACAGCTATTGACGTCTGATACGTCAAAGTTTATTTTGGCACACGAGATGACTGATGTCTCGCTGTCGTCATTGTCTGTCAAGGGGTTAAAGGAGTGTTCGCTGATTTAAAATTCATTTTACCAGCCTCCCAAAACTAACTCTGGAAGAAATGCTAATTTTCTGCCCACTCACCGCATTTTCCAGATGATCTTACAAACATCTGACAGGATACAAACAACTTCATACATATTTTTGAAATTCCTGACCTTAATCCCTATGTCACTGAATTGATTGACCTTCAGGGCATCTCTTGAAGGAGGTTTGTGTGTATGTATATGGGCTGGGTCATCTATCATCACCCCTTGTAAATAATGAGGAAACGGGGGTGATGGTTTTACGCACTTGGCCATCAGTCCCCCCCCCCTCTCTTGTAGAGGGTCATGGACTGCAACCATAGGCCTATTGTACCAAATATTTCAATAGCATACTGAAAGAGATTTATTTCTGAAACCAAAATCACATAGGGTAGAAAATAAGACAAGTGGAAAAAAATAACGAAAATCTTATGTGATGTTGTTTATAAACATGTCTGTTCATGTTATGACAACTAAAAAGTTTTTAGTTTTGTTTCATCGAGAATAGAAATACACTTCGAAATTAAAGAAACATTTTCTTTTAATTAACAAAGGTCTAATATTTTTTGATTAAAATAAAGCTTTGACCGGCATTTCTTAGATTTGCATCATACTGAGAAATTCTACCACGGGGTCTTGTTAGATGATATTTTAAAACAATGTTAAGATTACATCTTTGATATTTAAACCTATATATAATCATTTTATTTAGTTTATTGTTTTTAATAAATAAATTTTAAAATGACTTGTCCCTGAATCAATTCTCGACGGCTCGAGCCTGTTGAGCCCCCCTCCCTTCACCTCGAAATTCTAGAGTTTATTATGTATTGCATTTTAACACTGAAGTAAAAGAAAGTACATTTTTAAATAGAAAAAAAAATTTTTACTGAATACTTAATTCAAAATAATTTTCTAAATGAAAATTTCAATAGAAACTTAAATTTCTATCTACGTTTTCAACTTCAACATTTCTACCCCAAACTGCTTCTTTATACATTTACTAGAGCAAACTGTGAGCCGAAGTAGCTCAGCGAAGATCAAAGCAACGGTTTCATAAATTGAAGGTTGCCGGTTAGGTATCTGAGCCGGCCTAATATCCGACATGTTCGTTAACGGTGACTGGGGCACTTACATTAGGTTCGTGGTCACAATGTCTTCCAAACTCTCAAACAATACCTCTGGTTGTGGCAGGCCAATCCTGTGATTCTTCTGTTTGGTCCCTGCCTCTAAATTAAAAGGACTCATGTTAGTTAAGACGTTCTTTCATCCTAGCAGTGGCAAAGCCTCCTAGAGACTTCTAACTGTCTAGGAGGCTTTGGTAGTGCTCGTCAAACGAAAGGCACACCCCTTCGTCTTAATTCGTGTGGCCTCTGACCCAAGTGGCTTGGCATTGGAAACAACAGCTGAAGAAAATTATACAAGATTGTGTGCATGGACTTTTAGACACGCAATATATTAAATTTTATATAATTTTAATTGTATCATTAATATTAAGTATTACAACTAAATTTTATTAAAAAGTTTCGGTTTTTAATTAAAATTCGTAATTTTTAATTGGCTCAATTGAGTTTGAGCTCCCACCCCCACATACACACACACTCGAAATTATATCTTGATTACGGCCCTGTTCGTTATTATTGCACTTAATTTCTTTTTCAGCCATTATGCCATTACGTGTATTTCAATTTAGTTGCGTATATTACTTTAATATGTTTTTGTTAGTGTTTATGGCAAGCATTTCCAACATGTTCATTTAGGAATTTCAAAATAAAAATAAATTTTTGTTATTTCATTGCTCAAAACTTTAATTTCATTGTTCTTTACAGATTCTTTATTTACTTTACACTCTTTGTATCTCAACGATTTCGATTTGAAAGATATTTACTCATAAGTAACAATACATCTTTTCAAACTTAAAAAAAAAATTTTTTTTAATTAAATCGTAAAAATAAATATTTCATCATCTGTATGTGTATTTTCTGCTAATAAAAAAATCCTTATAAATATTTTGGCTATTTAGGAAAAAAATTATTTTTATGTAAATAATTCGGAACTATCTGTGTTCTGAAACTACTTCTATTTTCATACGTCTCCATATTTTTTTATTTTTTAATTTAGTAAATCCAAAGTTTATTCCAGTAATAATCATGTGTAATCAAACTAGCGACGAAGGAGATTTTGGTAAGAAAATTAAACTTAGTATTTCCATTCGATATTGGCCGACGATGGCCGAATGGTTAGGGTGCTGGCCTTCGGAACCGGAGTTCGTGGGTTCGAATCCCACTATGGCATGGATGTTCGTAGCCGTTCGGAATCGGCTTTAAGCAGTAGGTCCCGGTCTCATTAGCCCTCGCGTTGCAAAAAGTAGACCGTAGCGCTCCAAAACCAAACCAAACCAAACCATTCGATATTGATGCTACGAGTAAATTGCATTAATCGCAATGTTGCACGATAGCAACAATCAACAAAACCGTTCTGTAGAAGTTCACTGTGTGAATCACATCGATTTTTGTGTATGTAGTAGCTGTTATTGCAGTGGACTAAACTTCTAGTAGAAGAGAATAGACATCCCTTTATTTGTCTTAGTTTGACACTTTATTATAATGTCCATAAATTCTATCTTCCCGGTTTATCACAGTTTTAGCATACCCTTAAGAAGTCTGAGTAATATAAGCTAGGCCAGTGGTTCTTAACACTGGCAGTGAACTTGTTTAGGGCTGTTGGGCGGTGATGTGAGCAGGTTTTGGCTTTCAAATTTAACTTCAAAAATACTAAATAAATTTATTACATTAATTATCTAATCTACGTGATTTTTACCAGTAATAAAAAAAAATTACGTGGTGGTTTCAGAACCAGTTATTACCTACGTTCTGAGTAAAATTGAGCTGACATTCAGAAAAATAAATTTAATAAACTGCATTCTTTTGGTTCGGTTACTAGTGCTACGGTCTAATCTTTTGCAACATGAGCATTTTGAGGCCAGGACCTACTACTTAAAACCGATTCCGAACAAGTACAATCATCTATGCCCCAGTGGCATTCGAACCCCCGTACTGCGGATCTGAAGGTCAGCGCCCTAACCATTCGGCCATAGCATTCGTTCATAGCTGTAGCGTGTCTGAATAACAAAAATTTGATTTGTAACTTTATTGATATAAATTACTTAAAAATTTCGCTTCTTATAATTGAGTACTTCTCCTACCCTACACTTCAAATTAAGGGATTTTTACAAAGGGAGGGGGGGGCGTTAAACACATTTCGACACCGTTGGAGGGCGGTAGCTTAAAATAGCTTGAGAATAACTGAGGTAGGTTTGGCATGCCATTACATATGTAAAATAAAACGTGATCAGATGTTTTTGATTTAAAGCAGTTGTCATGTATGGCTGTTTTGTTTGTGTATTCAGCGCGTACCTGTCTCTGAGAGTTAATTTACAAAATAAATAAACAAATAAACCTATCATAGATTACATAGCTAAATAGATAGGAAAATTTCATACCGATTTTTTCTATTTTAATTTTTTAGTATCTTTCATGAATGTATACTTAATTCTTTTAGTCTACAAGTTGACTATAATTATATATGCCTTGTGCTACATGATACACTTACTCTTGTTTGGTATTTTTTATAGCTTTTTAAAACCCAGAAAGTTGTGTCTGAGACTATTTTAATGTGTTTACTATGTATTTATTCATATTTCGACATTGTGTATTGTGTTTTTTCTATTTGTTGGAATTTCTATGCAATTGATGACTCACTTGAGTGTTAAACATGTTTCACTAGCTAGTCTGTACGTCCTAGCATTTTCAAAATTTAGTATACTTTTCCACTACATATCTGGCCATGTCTTTTAATATATATTGCTGTGTTGTGCGGGAAGATATGCCTTGTTGTGCTTGGTACCTGCCATATTGAGCAGGTATGTATCAAGTTTTACAGCTTCTCGTACATTGAGTTAACTTCAAAGGATGAAGGAATTGTGCTTCATCTACATTAATTCTTTGATCCCCTGTCATTGATTGGACAGTCAGTGCTTCATCTGTCTCCTTGTGTTAAAATGATTTTTGTTTTTGAAGATTGGCTACAGGATTTGAAAATGTAGCATGATGCAGTATCCTGCAGGAAAGGTAGGAGTAAGTCGAATATTATGGTTTTCTTCTATTGTGTGTTATATGAATTTGTGTAGCCTAATTTTTTGTTGTATGGGTATAAAAGCTTAACTTTTCTGTTAGGTGAACCATCATTCACTTTATTTTGTGAGCAATAAAACCAGGTATGAAAATAAGGTCGAGTTATCTTTCCCTTTTTTAAATGAACTTGAAACTCTTCTAATGTAGTTTCTAAACTTGCTATGTCCGCAGGTTCTCTCTCATAAGAAATACCTCACCAGAAATCCCTCTTATAAATAATAACTCTTATAACTACGTATCAAAATTACAATTATATTTTTGATGTTCTTTTATAGAACAGAAAAATAAAATAAGTAAAAATTTTTGGTATTTAAATTATACGTTATGTTTTAAATTATAGCAACATTTTTTAGTGCTAATGAGATAGGAGGGTCTGATGCATTGATATGCAATTATCCATATTCAGTTGTATGCGAGTAACATTCACAAGTCTATATCCGATCTACTTTCCGGTCGGTTTCATATTTTAATTATGAAGCTCATAATTGCGGTAAATCCATGTTCAACTAAATAGAAAATGACAAAGCAACTAACGGCTTCTGTAAAGTTACTCATAATTCAGGATATAAATTCGGTGTCTGTTTTTGTAACCAGAATTTGGGGTATCTTTAATCAAATATTTTTTTTCAGCCCCTCATTTGGGGATAACTGAATTAGTTGCATTTGCACTAGAATGGATTAAATGGGGCTTGTAATTTACTGGCAAAATTGTCCGATGTCTAATCGGGGATAACCAAGTACAAGATGTCTTCATCTCATTTTAAGTTAAGGGGAAAATATACATGCCAATATTTTTATTGCTGTTTATTTTAACAGACATAAAAGTGAAGATAGGTCAAAATTACTTTGTCAAACATTTCATAGAGCCAAAAACTAATTTTTATTTACCATGAATCCCCTCAGAGGTCACAAGGACCTCTGGGGGGGCCGTAGGATCCACTGGATTTTAAAAAGAATAATATATTTTTAAAATTTTATTTTAGTGTATTTTAAAAAAGAATGAAATATAAAATAAATATACAAGTCTACACGTGGTTTAGATAAATTCTGTTATTTTATATAATGCAGTTTTCAATTTTTTAAAAAAGTGTTTATTATTTAAACATGCCTATTTTTATTATATCTATTTAAAAATATATAAATAAATATGTGAGGACGCTAGTTTCCGTTTCCACTTTTTCTTTGGGGAGGTTTAGTATCTCAAAAGATGGAAATCTCTGTTCTAAACTGAATTTTGCTGGCGTTTAATTTCCTAACTGCATGTTCCCTCTTTGAAATAGGACTACTAATCCCAAAGAACCTTTGCCAAACTTTGAGAGGGAGTTGGGGTGAAACCGTGAGGATGATTAAAAAAAATATCTCGTTGAAAATATTTATTAAAAAAATAACTTTATTAAATCCCTCAATGCACACATAAAAGTGATCCCGTCCTATACTCTAACTTTCCCCAACTTGTAACATTGTGTTATACTTGCAAGGTAAGGTTATTGTAATATACGGTTTCATTAGGTTTTCATTCGGTTTTCATTCTTATTATCTTCTACAAAATAAAAATTCATTATGTAGTGCATGTATGTTTACATTCTAAAAATTAAAATGATAAAAATCTTAGGTAGATCAGTTATAGGTTAAAAATTAAAGTTGCAATAAATATATATATATATATATATATATATATGTGTGTGTGTGTGTGTGTGTGTGTGTGTATGTGTGATTATACATTGCTTTTTTTTTATTTAATTATAGTAGAAACATGATAACCCGTTCTCTTGAAAAAGAGCGAAGAAATTTACTGGTTAATTTACTGATTAATTTACTGGACCAGGCCGTCGCTAGTTATAATTGGACCAGGTACAGATTTTAAATCTTCCAGTCAATACTGTATGATAATTATAATTCCTAATTGTTAGACAACAATTAAATTATTACAAGTTTACGTTGAAATGTAAAAATTTAACAGTTAAGTAGTCTAAATCCATAACATTCATGCATATATGTAATTTTCAAAGATTAATTTGGAATGTAAATAAAGGGGCCACGTGAGAATCAGTGCCGGACCCCATTTTTAGCTAGCGGTAGCCCTGTCTAATGGAGATAATAAATCGAACCTTTAATTAGTTATTTTAAAACCGAAGTGTAGCAGTTCAAATTTTTAGTGTGTTTGTGCATTAAAGGTCTCAGTTTTTTGCAGAAGCACATGAAAAAAGGCGTTATATGGGGGGGAGGGGAGATATTGTTATGCGACAGAAGGTGGTGGGATTTCCCCGTTCCTACACCTTTGTTTTATACGTTAATAAGAATACACAACTTTTTATCACGAAAATTAAGGTTCGAGTTTGTTGCCATGATATAGAACAATATTCCCAAATCTTCTGTGACTGAGCCGGATTGTCAGAGATTAGTTTTACTTGAACAGCTAACATATCAATTTGAATTATTTGTTCTTCCTACTGACATTGGTAAAATATTTTACATTAATTAGTAATTCATTATTTATAAAAGCTATTTTTGATTTAAAAAAGGGTTCATGTGCAGTTTCTGACATTTATTTTAAAACCATTTAGCCAATGCCTGTAAAAAAAAATCCCTTTATAAGAGTTTTTCTAAACAGTCTTGTAAAACTAAATTTTTTATTCAAAACTTGATCATGTGTATTCTTAACTTTGATGAAAACTATTTAGTAGGACCAGAGGTGGATTAAGATAGGTTGAGACCCCGGCTGCAGAAAATTAATATTTGATCACTTTGCACAAAAAAGGGAATCAAACTGCATATTGTCTGAATTTTAAAACAAATAAAAACATATTTTGTACCTTTTATATTTTATTTCAAAAAACGTTTAGTTTTTATATAATATAATGTATAAAATATAATATAATGTATAAAATTTTATATGAAATTGAAAATATCTAAATTAATTCTTTATGTAGGTTTTCGGTTTTCAAAGTTATAAAATAGATATTTAAAATCAATGCTTTCAGATAAATTTCTCTGTTTATAATATAGCCATGTTATTTAACCTTACCTCTGACATTAGGTTTCAAAGCTAATTGTTTACACTTTTTATAAAAGAAAAGGGTTTCACAGATGCAATTGAAACTGACATGGTTGAAAAAATTTCAAACTAATTTTTAAAGTTGTAAAAGAGTAGCTTTCTTCAAATATATTTTACAAATAAATTACTTGTCTTCATCTGTTTAAAAACTATTTCAATTTATCTTCAAAACTATTCGAATGGATGTCATTAAATCAATGTCTATTCATGTCCAATTTCATGTATTCGAATGTGACATATGCAAATTGTTTGCGATTGTATTTGGGCTTTGGTTATTAACACATTGTATACAGGACACATACTAGTACGTTTTCTAACGTTTGATACTTGAGAGCATATCACGTACTAATACGGGTTAGTGTAACAACACGATTTGTTTGTGGGTACAAAAATAACGGTATATACAGGAAAACGAAGCCGAGTGTTCTTTTTGTCGTGTACCACTTCATAGAGGAAAATGCTTTTAACGTCACCACACTGTAAAACATTATTAGTTTGAAGATTGCTCCTTTCATATTTTTATAAAGTGAAATGTTTAATATAACATAATTTGAAAAAAAATAAAACTATATATTACTATTTCGATTTCATTTTTTATATTTACGATACTATTATAAATTTATCCACTAAAAATATATTTTTTGTTTACAAAAATCTTATGGTTGTGATTTATATATTTCTATTTATATATTTGTTTATATATTTCAATATAAAATACGAAAAGTTGGTTAAAAAATTACATAATTTTCGATCTATATGATTTAACTGAATAACTAAATTTACGAGCAAAACGCCCGCTCCCTGTACAATTCCGCTGCGAAATGTACTCGCACACAAAATGAGTTAATGAAAATAGGTACACATAAATATACTACCAGGTTTCACTGTTAGTTGAAAATTTGTATATAATTGCATTAGAAAATGTGCAAAATTAGGGTTTTTTTGGGCCACCAGAAGTCAAACGGTACGCTGCTTGTCCCATTTGGGTTTCGAAATCAGAGGTGTAAAGCTGAAGAATGTTCTCAATGGCGTTAATTAATTGCTCAAAACAGACGCCCTTTTAATATAAAACACTTTTTATTATATTTACTTATGCGAGATCTTGAAAAGCACAGAAAATGTCACATAGAAGAATTTATGGCATAAATAATATTAACATATTAAAGCACAAAAGCAACTCAAGAGCCATTTTTTCTAACATACGAAAGAACAACCGTGTTTTTACTAAAAAAATCGTTCGTTGCCCCTCGCAACTTACAGAGAAAAAATAAAATAAAAAAGATAATATGTGGGTAGAACATCAATTTTAACAGACGATTTGACATTCTCCCACCTAAGTTAACTTTTATCTTAAAATTTAACTTACAACTAACTACACAACAATAACAATAACATAATAGTAACAGGTCACAAGTCTAGTTTATGAATCATCTTCACGATACGGCCACTTCTAGTCTTTGTTTCTTTAGAAGATTCAGAATTACTGTCAAGTGATTGATTTACTGTTGGCTGTTCGTTTACTTTAGTACATGCCAGTTTCTCTCTAATTAGAACTGATTCTGCTGCAGACACTTCTAAAGGATAGATGTGCTGTATCGGTCGAAGCAACTTCCCCTTTTCGGTTTTTAGTCTTACAAGCTTTGCAACACCATCTTTACCTGGGATTACCTCTATTATTTTTCAAAGAGGCCAACTGATGCGTTTCGTGTTGTCATTTCCAATCAAGACAATGTCACCAACTACTACTGTGGCAGTTCCTTTACGCTGTGGTCTCTTAAGCAAAGCTCCCAAATATTCCGTACGAAATCTATTTCTTAAGGCCTTTTACAGATGTTGAAAGTATTTCACACGTTGGTTAAGACTCTGGCAATCAACCATATCACAATCGGGAACACCACTCATTTGAATATCTTATAGGAACATTGAAGGAGATAACGGAGCCAGTCCTGCATCATTATCTGCGATATATGTAATTGGCCGTAAATTAATTATGGATTAACAGTCACATAATACGGTTATCATCTGTTCATAATTTAAGGAAGATCTGCCAAGTACTCTTCTCAACAACTTTTTTAGGATACCGATCAGTCGCTCCCACCATCCACCCCACCACGAAGCAGTTGGTGGGTTGAACTTCCATTTAATAGGATGTAGAGCAGTGTCAATTACAATAAGATTCCAATCCAGAGCACTCAGTAAATTTGAAGCACCAACAAAATTTGAGCCATTGTCACAATAGATAGTGCTGCATCGCCCTCTACGGGCTATAAATCTGCGCAATGCCATTAGGAAGGACTGAGTAGGTAATGAAGTCACCAATTCAATGTGTACAGCTCTATAGACAGCCATGTGAAAAGGCAAACCCAAGCTTTATTATTATCCCCGAGAAACAGTGGTCCCGCAAGATCAACACCGGAGATTTCAAATACAGAAGCATCTCGTATTCGGTCCTCTGGAAGAGATGCTGTGACTGGGTAAAGTCTCTTGGATGAATGTCTCTTACAGATGATACATTTAGAAATTATAGATATCACTGTCCTTCTACCTTGTAGAATCCAGAATCGCTCCCTTAAAATGTTAAGTAACATTTGTGTCCCTGCATGAGCACTTCTTACATGGTAGTATATCACTATGCGTTTTACTATTTCATGTTTAGATGGTAAAATCGCAGGTGTTCTAAAATCTTCGCTATCTGTTCGGAATAAAATTTTTGTTTTTAGTCGAATAATACCGTTCTTATCTTTAAAGGATTCAAGAGTTTTTAACTTTTCATCTCTTACATTAACGAAGCTTTCCTTTTGTATTAGTTTGATAACTTCATATTCATCAGTAAAAATTTCTTCAGAATCAAGGTTTCCAGATTTCCTAGTATCGCTCTGATTACGACAATTGTTAATGAGTCGGAGTAGCCAAGCAATAATTCTTATAATTTTGTTATAGCTCGAGTATTTATAGATGAAGGACTTATCTGAATTTTGAACGTTCACCATAGATGATACTACGTCTTTCTTTTTTTCTTTCAACACTTCTTCTTTATTTATTGTGAATTCTAATCTTGGCCATTCGTTGGGTGGTTAATAGAGCCAAGGAGGACCTTGCCACCACTCTAATTCCAACAACTGTCGAGTGGAACAACCTCTGGAGGGTAGATCTTCTGGATTGTGTTCTCCAGGTACATAATACCAATCTTCCGGTCTAGTCACTAATCTGATTTCTCGCACTCTGTTGTATACGAACGGTGTCCAATATTCACTTCCTTTTATCCAACACAAAGCGTTACTGGAGTCAGTCCAATAAAAGGTTGGAATATTTTCCAATTCTAAATCTGTTACAACTCTTTTCGCTAGTCGGGTACCAATGGTGCACGCTAATAATTCCATTTGAGGAATTGTAATAGATTTCAGTGGAGCTACCTTGCACCCCGCTTGAACTAATTGACATGTAGTTGAGATTTTACTTTTACTTCTTAAATATATGCCGGTAGCGTACGTTGTTTTGCTTGCATCACAAAATATATACAAACTTAAACTACATGTATCATCAGAGTCTTTTATTAGACATCTAGGGATTGTAATTTCTTTAACTAAATTCAACTTTTTCCCCCACCTTTCGAAATTTTTAGCAATAGCTGGTGGTACCTCGGCATCCCAAGTTATTTTCACTTTCCAAAGATCTTGCAGCCTGAGCTTCGGGTATAAGGTCACTGGGCATGTATACCCAATGGGATCAAAAATTTTATGGACTTCGGATAATATTTTCCTCTTAGTAATTGGGCCATTATCTTTGCAAGCTTCCTTTATATTTACTGAAAGAGTATCTGAGTGTAAATTCCATTGAAGGCCTAATACCGGGACAATTTTATTCTTTACACAAGAAATATCTGCTGTTGAGGGATGAGAAAAATTATGCTCCCACCCTCTAAGGTTAAACTTCCTTTCTGACATAATATATGTAGCCATTTGAATGAACTCATGCAGTTCTGTCTCAGTTTTTACACTGATCAAACAATTGTTCACATGAAAACTATTTTTAAATTGCTGAAAAATATCTAAAGGATATTTTGAGTTCCCTCGTTGTACTTACTCCAAAATTGTTTCTAGGTGATATTGAATAGCAGAATTAAGTAAGAAGGGGCTACTAGAAATTCCAAAGACGACACGACAGTGTCTAAAGTATTTTAAATCATTCTTTTCATTATACCAAAGAAATCTTAAATAATTTTTGTCATTATCTTGCAGGCGAATTTGCAAAAACGCTTTACGAATGTCCGCCGTAACTCCAAACTTGTTCATCTTTGCTTCCAAACTTCTAACTTGTTCCGCCGTAACTCCAAACTTCGAAAACGCGTTAACACCGTAGATATTAACTCAACTAGGTTTATCCCTTTCTCAAGACAGTCATTCAGACTTGGAGAACCTCTTGTCTTGGCTGAAGCATCAAATACAGGCCTGATTCGGGTTGTACTATGTTCTTTCACGACATGTCTATGTGGTAGATAATGGGACGGCAATTGAATCTCATGGTTAGGGACCTCTTCAATTATTCCTTCTTTTGTCCACTCCTCAAATATTTGATTGTACTCACCATAAAAATTCTCTTCCTTTAACTTTCGAATAGTACTGTCTAACCTCTTTAAAGCCAAGTTAAAATTATCAGGCAGTGGAGGATGATCGGCAAGCCAAGGTAAATGTACCACAAAACGCTTATCTTTGTCGACCTGAACTGTGTTAAGAAAATGTTGTCTGGCGGCTTCTTGAAGTTCTTCTTTAGTTCTCTTCTCAGATGGATTTGTAATCCCGAGAGTGTCAAGAGTCCACAATTCAGCAATTGTTCTAGTAGTAGAAAGCATAGAATTGGCTTCTAGGACTTCATTTTCTCCTGACGAAGTCTGCGGTATACGTCCCATAATTGTCCACCCTAAACGAGTTTCCATTGCTGTTAAACCACAAGGCAAGGATTCATAACCACCGGTAATGATTTTCCCAGCTACATCGGCTCCTATTAAAACTTCAATAGGGCCTTTATAGTCATCATTCACAGGAATACTACAGTCAATAAGTTCTTTTAAATAAATCGCAGGCACTGTGGGAGGAACACTTTCACAGATTACAGGTTGACTGAGCACTTTGAAATGACAGTTATAAGACCCATCACAGCTAGTCAAATATAAAGTAAACACATTATGTTTGTATACTCCCGTATTTTCCCCACCAAAGGTTAGGTTTGGTTTGGTTTGGAATGCTACGGTCTACTTTTTTGCAACATTAGGGCAAATGAGACCGGGACCTACAGCTTAAAGCCGATTCCGAACGGCTCCGAACATCCATGCCACTGTGGGATTCGAACCCACGAACTCCGGTACCGAAGGCCAGCACCCTAATCAAACGGCCATCTTTCGGCTTCCCCGCCAAAGAGAGAATGTTGAAGATATTCACAGCCTTCCCTTTTATATTTCATTTCTTTAGCAGTACCTTTTAAAACGTAAGAACGCTGTGACGCAGTGTCTATGATGGCTCTTGCCTTTCTTTTTCTTCCGTCATCTCTGATTAAAACCGTTAAAGTTAATAACATAACACTAGGGCTTTTAGATACATTCGCAAGTGCTTGATCCTCCTTTGGGAGAGTATCTAACTCTGCAGTTTTTTTCTCGTCAAGTGAGAATACTTGTTGCTTTATGTTATGACAAAGTAAAATATGATGTCTTTTCCCACAACCCAAACAAGTTACCTTTGAATAGCACTTACGGACTTAATGACCTGGTTTTAGGCATAAAAAACAACATCCCAATTTTTCAACGAGATTCTCTCTATCTCTCATCGTCATTTTTTGTACTTTCAAACAGTCAGCAGATTTGTGCAAATTGTGGCAAAAAATGCACCGTCTTTGTTCTTTCGAAGAAGTTAATAGATCAGCTGCACTGGCTACGGGACGAATGTCTCCACACTTGATTTTATTATTTATAGCCTTCTTCTGTTTGAACAATTTTAAGCTATGTTTGGTTTCAACTCCAAAATTTTGCGAGGCTAGAATCATACGTTCTTCTGCCTGTACTTCATCTTGAAGAAAATCGAGAATTGAATCAAGGTCAGACCTTTTAGTAATTTTAGCTGTATCTTGATCAGTAATTTTAGTCACATTTTGTTGTTCTTCATCATGGCCTCTACGACATGTAGCTCTATATCGTTCCCAAACAAGAAGTGTTTCTTCAGGTAGAGCCGACTCGGCTAAAGGAAAAAGCATTGATGCATATTTATCCCTGGTTACTCCTAATATCTCAAGTGCGCGGAGCTTTGTTTCCAATAAATCATAAAGATTTCTCAAAGATTTTCTCGTCGAGTTTTGTTTTTGTTGAACTAGGGATAGAAGATCCCTGACATACACCTGAATAAGTAGTTCTTCCCTGCCAAAACGCAATTTCAGTTGTTCTATAGCTTTCTCGTAACTGTTTCCCCCTGGTGGAAAACTTTTAACTAGTTCCTCGGCAACACTTCCCGTCTTCATACATTGGGATAGGTATGCAAACTTATCATGTGAATCCCACCGCTTGTTCATAAGTATGTGGTTGTGTCACTGGTCCTGGACTATGGGTACTTTTCTGGTTATATGTTACTATTATGTATAGTATATATATTACACGTAATAGTAAAACTATTATAACTATTATACATAATAGTATAATAGTATAACATAATTATATAACTATTATACATAATAGCTACTACAATGTAACTATTACTATTGCAGATATGAACGAAATGATTTGCACTGGTCTCATCGAGGTAATTTTCCATTGTAAAGATGTGATTCACAGTGATTTTGATAACGAGCTGTTATTAATGCCTTTACGCACTATTCGCCACGCTTTTTTATTTATTATTTTTTTTTTAGTGCAAGCATAACATAACCGAATCAAGTATTACAGTTTTTAGAAATAATTTTTTTTAAGCAGAAACAGTATACGGTGTAATAACGTGGCTTTGTTTTTAAGACTTTTTTTCTGTGTCTATGGTATTAAATTTTTTTGCAGTCAACTTGACAAGATGCAAACTAGAGAACTTTTCTACCAAAGAGCTGTAAAAGTAATCAAATATGATTTTGATTACATTTTTATTTCATGGACTTTTATGGTTCGTATTTGGTACTATTCTGGTTATTTTTTAAAAAAATTTTGTACCTTATTGCTTTGAATAATACTTACTACAATGATGTGAACAAAAAAAAAAAATCTGAAAGTATTAAAATACTGTAATAGGAACTAATAAAATGTGGAAATGATTTTTAAAAACAAATTAAGATAATTTCATTGGGGAGAGTTTATTATTTCATTCAACCCACTGATAATAAAAATAAATTGTAGAAATTGGCATTTTAAAAAAATTTATAACCATTTGCCACTGTTATGTGATTTTTCATTATTAGAACCATTTTCGGCTCGCAATTTTCCATTCAAATCCATATTAATTTTGTAAGATTCTACAAATTTATAGAAATAAATTAGCATATGCATTGAAATTAATTTTTTAAATGGTTTAAAATTCATGATAAACCTTTTTTAATGTGAAATTTGAAGGCAAGTGTTTAAACTAAAAATATTCAACTGTCATTCATAGGCTTTCCTCTGCACGGCAAAAATATATTTTGTCAGGAATGTGTAAAACATTTTTTTAACAAGACAAAAAGTTATAAACAAGGCAAAAGAAATGTTAATTTTTAATTTTCATTATTTTAGACATAAAGAGCAGCAAATTTAGTAATTAATATAATTAGACATTTTCAAAATAAAATATTACCCAGTTTGGAAAATGATCTGGATGAAAATTTTCATTGTTTTCACCAAGATGAGGATAACAAATAGTAAACTAAAAATTCTGTTTTAAAGCCTGTTACTTTATGAATAGACTAAACTAGTTGATAGTTTCTCAATTTTATAAGAACTGTATTCAGCAATTTATAACCCAATATTATCTGAATGGTGTCTATTATTGCTCTAGGATTGATTATTCTCAGCCAAAATTGTTGTGTGAACATGTAGACACAAACTTGTTAGAGTAAAGGTTGTAAAAAAACTGCATGTGAGACTGTTTTAGTATTGTCATAAGATGCATACATTATTATTATTAAAGTATCCTTATTTATTTAATAGCATAATTTATATATTTCACTATGTTTTATTAAGTGCTTGTTAAAAAATTTTTTTCTAACTTACTGAATTGTAAGTAGAAAAAAAAATGATTCTCCCTTTCATAACATATCAAAGAATATTAGTTTATAATTGTTTATTCGGTATGGCTTGCTAACTGCTTATTTATCCTGCTTTTATTATTATTGAAAACCTAAAGTCATACATGATATAATTTACTGATTTTTTTTTCCTCCCTGCTGAGTGACTTAGATTGTATAACTTTATTTTTTTTCCTTCTAATTCAATCAGTTATGTGAATTACTTTGCTTCTAGCTTTGGCTTGCTTATAGAACCAGCTGTGGTTTCATGTATGTTACTTTAATGTAAAAAGTTTTTAATGTTTATTCAATATCTTATGTGAATAAAGATTATAGAGGGAAATGCTGATTTGTACAAAATGTATATATCATAAAACCGCAGTGGTAATACTCATATGTGTCTAAAAGTAGATCACCTTAAACACACACATATAAATTTTGAGAACATTATTCTTGTTTCAAGAATTTAAAAATAAGTATTAATTTTTATATTTAATTGAATTGTTGAAAGCATAAAAAATGTTCTTAGTTACTGAAATAATTAAAAATAGAAATATCATAAATTAAAATTATATTAATCAAACATTCCTTTGTTAAAACATGTGATTTTATGTTTAAAATCTAAACTAATATACCATAGGGTCTAATGGGACATAGTGTGTGAGGGGAGGGGGCTAATGGGACATAAAAAATAGCTTACTAGTTTGCTTTAGATTTATAAAATACTACTTGTAATATACTGTAGCTGCTGTGTTCTGAAAATAATAAAAAGTTATATAACTTTTACTTCATTTTAAAATATACACATATTCCCTTATTTCAACAAATGGGACATTAAATTTAAAAAAAAAAAAATTGGGAGCTGGCTTAACAGTAGACATTATCACATTATATATTTATTTTTAATGCCAAAAGAAAAGCTTCTGAAAACCAACAGAATCTATGTGACATAACAAGATATGATAAAGTGCTACTCATAAAGTTTTAGTGAAGAATATTCCTGTTAGAGTTGTTGCTGAGATGTACCCTTTTTTAAAATCCAAACTTTTATTTATGTGTAAGATATGCATGCTGATTTGTTTCGAATAGGCCAGATCAAAAATCAGAAAATAAAATCTGCTCGTACTATTCCTGTGACCGCCCCCCTCCCAAGCTTTTAATGTCATGGTGTGAAGCTGGGCCACAAAAGCTCCTCTGAATAAAAAGAAATAGGGGTTTCTTGAAACTTTCAACTAAAACAGATGAAAATGTAATTGGTACTCAATTATGCTTCAATCCCTAAAAAAAAAAAAAGTATGGGGTATGCTAACCCCCTTCCCCCCTTGGATAGTACTCTTGAACTTAATATAAATGATATTGCTTTAGGTATATTTGCAGGAAGAAAATTCTTCCATTACATTGTTGTTATTGATATTTGGGATGGTGACATTATTGTAAATTAATAATTGTTTTAATTTAAATACCCTGAAAACGCTTGTCTTGGGTTTATATTTTTTGTTCAATTGCCATCTTGAAAAATTTACCAGCTAAGAAACACTGCTGCAACAACTGTTTATTTAGATTTAAACTTTTTTTTTCAATTTAATATACAATTAAATTTTGATGTATAAAAAATTAATTAAATCATTAATCTTTACTTCCTTATTAAATTTTAGATCTAGGTAGAAACCTAATTTAAGATGGATGGGAAATGTTCCATTAGCCCTGTATCATGTCCCAATTGGACCCACACTATGGGGGATAACAAGAAAGGTACATGATTGAAGTAGATGGTATTGTTCTAAAAACTAAGAAATTCTTAATTTTTTAATATATTTCTAGTCAAATGTGTGCTCTTTACGTAATTTTTAATATTTTCATTTAATTGAGGTATAGCTTTCATTATACAAAATGCCCCATGAGCTCCCAGTATTTCCTATATAATACAAGTATTTTTTGTACATCTATTAAATCATTAAAATTTGTTTCTTTAGAAATCAAGATTTTTGGGTCATTCTTATAGACACAGTGCATATGCTGTGAGATTAAAATTTATTTATTTATTTATTTATTTGTGAGTGTATGTGATTGAAATGTACTAATTTCCACATAATACTTAGTATAGTAACACAAGTGACAGGATATGCTAAAGTGGACCCAGCCTGAAAAACCTTACCCAGGTTTTATCAAGAATGTCCTCTCGCCAAAACCCAGTTTCTGACATAGATTTTTTAAGAATTTACTGTAGTACATTGGTGTGTTTTACTTCAGAGTCAAGATGATTTTTATAGTTATGATGATATTTATAAAACATTTATATCTTTAATAAGTTATTTAAAAAGACAAAAATATAGCAATATCAAAATTATGTACCTAGTAATGACTACTTAAGTCAAAATTTTAATACTTTTTTGGCATAACTTTGCATTTAAATAAATTCTTAAAAATGAAAAACTATAAATATTTAATACATTTATAGTTTTCTTAAGTACATCCTTAAGAAACTTTTTAAAATTAAATAATAAATTAAACGAAATTTAATTTTTTGAAATTTAGTACCTTTTGCTTATTTTAATAATTTGGAGTTTAATTAATCAAAATTAATAAAATATATACAAAAATTTTTAAAAAAGGTTTTGCTAGCCCTTATATTGTAAAATATTTTACCATAGTGTTCCAAATAAAACAAGGAGAATATAATATTAATTATAAAATGATGTGTAATATTTTTAATAACATAAGTGATTAGTGTCTGCAGTTGCATAATTGGGGTAATAAATAGTATTAGACATTTAACTTCATATTTAATTATCTGATTTCGTTGAAAAGTAATAGATTTGTGTATAATATCTACACAGAATTGAAAATTCAAAAATTTCCTTAAAAAAAAAAACTATCAGGGTTGGAAATAAAAAAGGGTTTCTTTCAAAGTCCTACAAATGTCATTATTTAAAAGATTGAATGATTGAAAAACTGCTATATTAGTCCTGTGGAATCAAATCTCAAAAACCATCAATTCACAAGTAAATCTTTACTATCAATTGACAGTATAAGTGTAACAGGTACAGCATCATTAAAAAGTCTAAAAAATTTTATAAATTAAAACATTAAACATATTGACATAATTAAAGAAGTTACTTCTTTAACTTAAAATATGTGAAGATGATGTTTTGAAACTTCCTTTGAAATTTTTCTGTTGAAAGGCAACAATAAACATGTATTAAGATGAAGTAGAAAATATTATAAAAGATAAGTTAGAACAGTTTTTTAATTTTTTAGGTGAAGAAGTCATGCTCTGAATTAATATATTTATATAAAAAGCATTGGATACTAAAGTTGCTCTTTCGAATATTGAAATTATTTTGAAAATTTTGTTTCCATTCCAATATTCAATGCATTACAGAAACTTTTTTTGTATAAAAAAAAATAAAAGATTATCTTAAAAATTCATTGTCTGCAGAAAGATGACTAATAAGGCTTTTTTATTATGGGAGAGCTATTTACTTAAAAGTATGGATTGTGAAAAGGTAATTGAAAGTTATAAAAAAAAGGTTCTTTAGATATTTTCCTGTTTTAATTTCAAGTAAATTTTATTAAAATTTTCTTGGAATAAAATATAAGTAGTACATAATGATTCATTTGTTTGTGAAAGTTGTTTGTGACCAGTGTGTGTGTGAGAGAGCTTGATTCTCATTTTTTTTCATTATAGTGTCATTATATATATATATATATATATATATATATATATATATATATATATATATATATATATATATATATATATATATATATATATATATATATATATATATATATATATATCATATACATATATATAAACTTATAAATTAAAAAAAATTTTTTAAATAATTTGTCCATACTTACTTTTAATGAATGCTAAATTATTTTATATTTTCAGATATAGCTGTTATATAATAAAATTTAAATTTTCTATAATAAATATATCATTGACTTTCAACATGATTGATACAAGTATCTAAAATCAATTTACATTCTTTTGAATGTGACATAATTTGTATTTGGAAACAATAAAGTTAATTATTATTATTAACAATTTTGTTTTCAATATTTATTTATTTGTCATTTTTTGTTCCAAAAATAATAATATGGCACCGTTGAAAAAAATATGATGTGCATGCTCATATAAAGTTGCTGAGAATGTGTGCTGGAAGATTAAAGTTCTAGTTTGTATCTGTTTAATAAACTAAGATAGTCCAAGCTGTTTCTTTTGCTTAGATTCTAATAATTACTTTGATATCATGCAGAAAGAAATAGAAATATTAATTTAATCATAACGCTTTAAGGAAAACAATAAGAATTTATTCAATAAAATTTGGGGAAAAAATGATAAATGAGAATAATATAAACAAACATGACAAATGAGACTAATACAGGCAAAATTCTATTACAAAATTATTTATAACACAGAAACAATTTTAAACAATGAATCGTTTATAATCAAATTCTATTTTGAGAAATTGGGATCAAATATGAAATATAATGCATCCAGCTACAAATTTATGAATATATTGAAAATAAGATTATTTACCTATATATATATATATATATATATATATATATATATATATATATATATATATATATATACACATACATAAAATACCAATACCGATTTTAACTACTAATATAGCAATAACTTTAGCTTTACTCATTTAATGTAACACAAATATGAAATCACCAATGAAAAAACCACCTATGAACCACTGGAGAGATAGATATCATCAATGAACCATAAAATGCCAATACTAATTTTAACTATAAATGTAGCAATGTCTTGGACTTCACACATTTAATGTAACACAAATATGAATAACACATCGAGTAAAATGCAAATGCAGGAGAAAAATGAAAATAGGAACTTTAAGGAACTGGAAATTACATATGTGTATGTTTCTTTGTGTGTGACAGTATAAAAAAATTAAGTACAGTAAAAATTACAGAGGATTTCGAACAACTTAAATTATTTCCTTTTTGTTAACTTATCAGGTGTTTGGAAGTTTAAATGATAGGAAATAAAATCTTCAATTCATGGTGAAATTTATTGCTAAAGGCTCATTTTTATGCGGTGAAAAATACATTAAATTTTATAGCAACAAATAAACAGATAAAACTATTTATTAACATGTAAGGGTTCAACTAATCAAAAATTAACTCTGCAGCACTAACCAAATTATTCTTACTGAAATACAGTTTTATTGTAATACAGTATAATTAACAATTTAATGAAATTAACTCCAATTTTTAAAAATATTAAGAAAAAGTAATACCAGCTTTTGGTAAATTAAACATATTTCAAATGTAAATATTTTAACTCTATGTGAATAGGTATATCTTATATGAGTTAGTAATATATATATATATATACACACACACACATATATATATATATACATACATACATATATATATACATATATATACATACATATGCACATATACATATACATACATATATATATACATATGCATACATACATATACATATACATACATACATATATACATAAATATATGTATATATATATATATACATACACACACACATATATATACATACATATATATATATATATATATATATATATATATATATATATATATAACTTGAATACTGATTAATCACTTAAAAGTTTTGTCAGAATGTCACAGATGTCGATTTACTTTTTTTTAACCTGTCAACTTATCATACTTGCAGACTTTTATACATTGACATTAGTAAAACTTTTTGTGAAATATTAGCTGTTTGGTTAGTTTATTTTTAATAGCACAAGTAATAGTAATTAATAAAAGTCAATTGTACTTTTTCGTTTGAACTTTTAAATATCACTAAGGGAAATTTTGATGTACATTACTTGAAATTTTCAATTTTATTTTCACATTACCAAAAACCATAAACATTCTCAGTACATAAGTTTGTAAAATAAAATTTAAAAAAATTACTTTTAACTTAAACATATAATCTGTAAAAGTAAGTATGGTATAATAAATTCAATGATATTCTTATACTTTCTCTTCTTAGAAATAGACTGATGATGACAAAAAAGAATTAGTTAACAGTAAATCATCTAAATTTACATTTTTTTGTGATTATTTCTCATGAGTAAATCATATCTGACTAATTTTCAGAACTTCCCTAATAAGTAGACACCATGAGAGTTCAACCAAAGAACTCCTGAACCAGAAAATTAAATCCACAAACCACTAACATTTATAAGAAATTTACTTAAATTATGATTTTATTTATAAAATGAGTAAAATACTATTGATGATGACAAAAAATGAGTTAAAAAAGTAAATTATACAAAAGTAAATACACATTTTTTTGGGGGAAATTGGCGCTAACTTTTACATGACTCGCCTATAATTATGATTTTATGTATAAAATAATGAAGTGGGTATGAGATGTTTTGAAAAATAGTGCGAGTGATCAAAACAAATAACATAATTGATCTTTAGTGATTTAGTCTAATGCATTATCAAATACTGAAAATTAATCTGTACAGTTGTGAAACCTGTTTACAATACTTTACATTTATATGAGCAATCCATGTATCTACTTTCATACATTATTGCAGCAAATCAGACACAAATCATGTCACAAACTCGGCAGAGAAAAAGTATCGTTTTTGAGAGACATTAAAGAGTCTGCTTTCCCATTAGAAATCACCAATTATTAGGCCCCAGATGAAAGAAAATTAGGTACTGTCCTGCTTACTTTTTAGTCTTCTATTGTTTAAAATTAATAAACGTGAAAATTTCTCATTAATCAATTTTAATTAAATAATTATAAAAATACTATGACAACTCTTGCAGTTCTGCTTTTTTTACATTTTATTTATATTTCAATAATGCAGCTTAATATAGTGATTAAAAAATTTTATAGTATAATTTTAAAATTCAATTTGCTCCATGATAGCATTAATATCCTTGTTAGCTTCGTTGTTTATTGATATTTTTTGTTCCAATTGCTTTTTAACTAATTTTTATTTCTTTTCTTATTAGCTTTAATTTCTGGAGATTCCCCTTTTCATTTTTTAATACTCTCACTTAGCAGAAAATAAACATTTTTAAAAGAATACACATAAAATTTTTTTTTTAAGCTTTAACTGACAAATAATGTTAATTTTCAAACTATTTTTGCAGAAAATTCCTTTTTTAAATTAAATTCCTCCATATTATCAATTAACAGTGAATAAGCATTTTAAAAAGAAGGCACAACTAGTGAGGGCAGGGGGCTATTAAAATTTACCCAATTCCCTGATATTTGAAAAATTCACTATTTTATCCTGATAAGTCTCAAATTGCCAAATTCTATTGTAATTCCAGTTTTCCCAATTTAGGATACCCTGTAGTAATTTCATCACTTCCATATGAAAACAATTAAAAAATTAGCAAAACTATTAACCCTCCGAGTGGAACGCATCGGAGGAAAAAAGTCTCCAAAAAATACGCTAGAATTTTACTTCGTTTGTTCCGAAAGCGGTGAGAGAATTTTCCTACCCCCCTTTTTCGGCTGGGATGGACTAAGAGATACACGCCCTCCCGTATTGTCCCTTTACTTCCTGTGCACTTCCCAGAGTCACTGCCTCGGGGGTCTCCAATGTCTAAGGAGTACAATACAGTCTTATCTACAGTGACCCCATCTCCCATTTGACCCAAACAGCTTCTTTCTTTCATTTTCTGGGCTATTACATGGCGATCAGTAAAAACTGCTTTTACTCATCTGTGTTTAAAAGCAGTTTTTAGGTTAAATATGCACACATGCATCTAGAAAATATTTTTTATGCAATCTGCAATAATGTAGTTTTAAAATTTTTATATATATTTAGTAAAAACCATGTGTTTTCATAGTTTGCCAACTTTCATCAATTAATTTTTATTGGGTACTGTTATTACGAAAAATTCTCTACAATAAATAGTAATGTTTCCGTACATTCGAAGAAAGTTTTCTAAAAAAATAAATAAACAAATGTAAAAACAAATTACACAAAATTATTTTAAATATAGTTGTTTTAACAAGATTAAAAAAAACAGTGAAATCTCTGAAACAACTTATTTTATAATTAATTCTGTTTTATATAACTCATTATGATTCACAAAAAAAAAAATGTTTTATAGTTGTGTTTTAACATTTTTAAAGTTTTCTTTTAAACATTTACTTTTAACATTAAAATCTTTATGCTTTTAGCTTTTAGCATCATGTACTGATAACATGTACACATCATTTACTGTTAATGATGCTGATAACAGAATAATATGATTCTACTTTAATGTTCCCTCTTTTCCTTCATAAGTTATTTTGTTAAATATACAAATTTTGCTTTTAAAAAGCTGAAGATTTTAGGAGTTGTAATGCGTCCCATATACATAGCTCATAAATTGGGTATATAAATACTATCCCATATGTCTATACAGATAACATTTTCAAATTCAATCTGAATGTGTTTAAATGTGTTTTACTCTGTTATGTTAGAACATTGTAAAACATCATGCTGTTATAATTGAAATACAAGAGAAGTTTATTTACTGTGATACTGCTTCGTTGAAATGTTAGAATAACTTTTTTTTAAAGTTTTATACTATAAATGAAAAATTCTTCATTAGGAATAACTCTAATTACACAATAATCTACAAAGAATAATCATACATAATATGTTGGATTTGAATTTATATTTATATATTCATGTATATTTTCCTTTATTCTGTGAAGTTTTAAAAGTTTTAAGAATATAAACTGACCGATATAGAATAATTCAGACTGTTTGTAAGTTCCTTGTAAGAATAAGAGTAAATGCTAAATTTTATGGACTTTTCTTATTTATTTTTCCTACTTTTTGTATTCTGCTGCTATTTTAAGGGTAAGTAAAAGCGTAAAACTAGTTCTAGGTAAAAATGATCTGTATTACATAGGATGTACATCGTGTTGATCTCTGTCAACATTTGTACATAGTTCTAAACTATCATATACTTTCTGAGTTTGAGTGAAAATATAATAGGGTAGGATGCCGGCAGAAGGGGTAGGGCGCTGATGTTAGGAACCGGAATTCGCGGGCTTCAATCGTACTGATGGAATGATTTCATTGATGATTTATTTGCATTTCTTTAAAAACTAAAGTTCTCATGTTCTTAAGTAAGTTCATCGTTACTGCAGTAAGATTTTAAGAAAATGTGGTAAGATTTGGAATACTCTTTTTTAATTATCATTTCTTAGCTCAGACGTGTGAGCTAAAAACCTATTAATATATTGAAGATTTAACAATTGATTAATATTCGCGGTCGATTCAAGTATGAAATACACGGTTTAAAAAATATGGTACCCTCTCAAAGGTTTTTAATTTAAAAAAAAAAAATTTTTAGTATTACTGTAAACATTATAATTGTTTTTATATTTTAGAATACAACTGAAAGAAAATCTAGTTAAAAACAAAAACAAAACAAAAAAATAAATTGTGCAATATAAGTACAAGAACCACTCTGGACTGGAGGGGGGTCATTTTTTCCAGGTGGCACTCACGTTGTGAATGTGAGAAAAATATTAATGCTTAAAATTAAACAGAAGTCATCGAATTTCATAGAAATTTACACATGTCGATTTATTTATTTATTCCTTGCTAAACATTAACAGTTCCTATTTATATGATTTATATCTAAAAGCTAAAAATATTTATAATCCTTTATTTACTATATTAATTTAAGAAAAGTTGTGCATAAGAATTTTTTTTTTTTTTTTTACTACAAATGATATAATTTCTCCATCGAAGAAAAGATTCAAATATTTAGTGACATCTCCTGAGTATCTCATATATTGACTTTTAAACCTGAATTACCCTTAAATGGAAATCTTGGATTAGAAACAGAAGCATTCTCTGTACCCCAATCTCTCCCATTCTCTAGTGATATAGCTTACTGTTCATTTTTAGAGGAAGAAAATTCATCTGAATAGTCACGTAATAATTCTATTTCTGAAACACTAAATATTTTTATGTTGAACTCTAAGAAAAGTTAATGACAAGTTAAAGAAAAGGTCTAAACTTCTTTTTGAGTGCAAGGCATTTTAGGGTTGTGTTGCTAACAGACGACTGCAACAAGCAGCACTGCATGGGGGGGGGGGAACGAACAGAATCAAATAATTCAATGGGCAACATTTCCAAAGAACTGAATCTTACTGAGAAAGTGCACAATACCGCCCTGCTTTCCCATAGTAAGTGTGAAGACTCGTCGGTAATTTAAAATAATCCTCGAGAATTGTAACTACTAATGGTGGAAAATTGATCGCAAATAAAACAGAAACAAGAGTATGCATAAATATATTATGTATGTGTTTTCTATCTCTTCAGAGTGATACAAAAAAGCAATATCTGTAGAACATAAATAATCCCGTATTTAGATATGATTTTTGGAGAAAGTGAAAGTAAATAATATTATGATTTTTTTTTAATTACAGATACATGTATTTATAAACACATATATTAACATGTGTGTATATGAATGTGTATAATAATGAGAACCCTGATATATAGTTTTAAAGTGAAAGTGACTGTAAATTACTTGATTTGCTACATGTAAAAATATTCATGACGCGTAAAAGAGGTCACGAGAAAATTTACTGATTACACATGGAGAAATGTTTTAATAGAAAAAAGAATTATTGCTTATTATTAAAATCATCTCTATTTTCTATTAAAAATTTTAACAATAGCAATATTTACAGCAAAAATTGTATTTCAATTAACATTCACATTAAACTGCAATGAAGTTTTTAACTTCTTTAAAACTATAAATTAATAAGTCTGTTTTTTCCTTACATTAAAAACTATTTTTGCTTCAATGAACAGAAAACAAAGCAAAGCTAGTTAAAATTATTCAACCCCAGTCTTGTTTTAGACATATGTTTTAATTCTTTTCATTATTAAAAACAATCTCTCAGCCGATAGTAGGAAATAGGCAGATATATTAAAGAGAGCATGAGTTGTGGGCAGGGCCGTAGCCAGAAAGTATTTTCAAAGAGGGACCAAGGGGAACGACATTATTATTTGTGAATACTCCAGTAAAACTATGTGTTTTGATATGCACGTACACCCCCTTTGAGTATCATAACAGAAATGTAGTTTTGCAACAACAACAAAAATTGATAAGATGAACAATTTTAAAGCTTTGAAAACGTGTCCTGAAGTATCTACACAAGGAATTTAATTGTAAAAATAAACACTGAAAAGAAATAAACTATACTATGATATTAAATTTTAACTTAAAAACAAGTATAATAGAAGATAAATCAAAATTTGGAAAGAAAATGAAGAATTTGAAACATTTTCCCTCTGTGGTATATATATGCTTGCCTTAATGATTTACGAAGTTTTTAATAATTACTGTCAAATTTCTAAATATACATCTTTACATCACCACTACCGAACGATGATCGATGGGTAGGGCGCTGTTCATCGGTGCCACAACTCGTAGGTTCAAATCCCACTGCTGACATGAATGTACGTAGCCGTTAGGAAGGCAGTAGATCCTGGTATTAATATTTCTCGTGCAGCAAAACAGTAAACTTTAGAACTCGAAAACAAACTAAATCTCTATTTAAAATATTGTAATAAATGCAGTTATAATATAAATAAATATATTGTTACGAACTTCCAAAACTAAAACTGCTGGGTTCGGGGATTGAATGGACTTTAAACAAGCAAGCAAGACTGCAGCACAAAGACAAATACTTTATTGGAAGAAATACAACGTCAAAATCTCCGCGGAACAATTTTGAGCCCAATGCCGTCGGCTCACGCAAGACTTTCCGCATCAAGCACAACACACCGTGCGTACTTCTCTTAGACCGAGATATTCTCTTAACGACGACTCTTCTGCATGGGACTCCGTCTGCCTTATATAGGCTCACAGAAACTGCCAGAACACTCCAGAAGCCAGAACCGGAAGTGGCCACGTGAAGCTACACTTGGCGACATTTGGCGACGAACTTGGCGACAAAAATAGGTTGCCAAACCCATCGCCAACGAGCCTATATCTCGCCAATTTGGCGAGATACCCATAGAATCCTATGCTAAACTCAAACAATTTTCGCAAATTCGTAACAATATTTATATCATAGACTCTTTTAAACTATTGAAAGTAACTAGAAGAGTAATAATTATTTATATTGATGCAATTAGTGTATTTTATTTCAAGTTCAGTTAAAAGGCTTCTACGAGGTTTACTATAAATAAACAAAGCTCATATGTGTTGTAATAGTTTTTCATGAGTAAGGAGATTAATTAATACATGCAGGATCCACTCATAAGTAATAATACTAATTGATATATTTCAATGAAAATCAACAATTTTATAACTTTTACGTAGATTATATTAGATTATTTAAATTTATAATTTTATTATTCGTTACGGTATCACAATAAATATACCTCCATTTTAAATACAAAAGAAAAAAAATAGTGGCGATTTCTAATAGGTTTTTCTTTATATTTCCTCCCCTTATCTATCAATATTATGCTACGTATTTAAAAGCACTTTTTGATGAAATCTATTTTTTTATATCAGTATGACACTGAACTCTCTGGTGATGAACTTTCATAGTTTAAATGTTGTTCCGATTTAGCTGTACACAATAACTAAAGTAATTTAGTTGGAGCTATTCTGTAAATAAGAATCTGTCTTCAAAAACTCACCATGAAGCACTAAAAGGAAAATCCTAACAATAGATTACGGAAAATGAGTAGGCTTCATTTCTTGGGAAGAATGACCACAGGGGGGGATGTAGAAAAAGCATTCTATTTCCGGCTAGCAGACCAGCAAGACTTTTATGGTCAAAGATAGAACTTTTAAGGTTTTTTCTAAGAACATGTCTCTCTATATCCATGCATAACTAGGTAAATAGAGCACACACAAACTTAGGACTGTCTTCGTAACATTCTTTTAGAATTTTAGAGGCGACCGATTCCCCAAGTCGACCCCTCCTTGCCTACGGCTTTTGTTGTGGAGTGTCACTTTACATTGATAAACATCCGATGAAATAAAAGCATTTTCTGGGATTGATTCGTCACCTACTAATTTCCAGTTTTGATACCACTAACTGTACTATATACCAATTTCTGTGTAACTTATATTTTCATTATATAGGGTGATAAACCTTTTTATCTGAAATGGGTATTTTACACAATAAGATATTTAAGCGTATTTAACGAGGTTTTTTTTATTTTCAAAATATTGGGCAAAACATCTCAATGCACGTTATACAAAGGATTTTTTTTTTAAGCAAGATGTTTGAACAAGACTAAACAACATTAATCAGCTGCCAAGCTATTCTTCAGTCCGCTTTACTTTTTAATATAAAGTAGATACATAAGGCATCCGTTATTAACAGGTTTTTTAATTTCTTCTAGTATTTATCCCTATTATAACAATCGTGTTACAAAGAAATGACTGCAGTAACCCCGACCTATAATAAACCAGTGTATATGTTAAGTGTGGTTACTCTCTACTATTTTGCTACTTCAGGGTTAATGAGACCAAAGCCTACAGTTTAGAGCCAATTCTGAGCGACTACGAACTTTCATGCCCGCATGTTGGATTCAAAACCACAGATTCAGTACAAAAAAGCAGCGCCTTACCATTCGGCCATCGTTCGGCAATCCATTGTGCAAAGTGCAATTACTGTTGTTTTTTAAATTGATTCCATTAATCATAACAAGACTCCCAATGTAATGGAAGTATAGCAGATCTTTTTTTTGTACAATCCTATGTTATAACACCTTCCGAATCGTGTTTATCAAGCCGAAGGCCCTTATGAGTATTATAGAATAATTATACAATTTTAATTCCGGAAATAAATAGTCTGGTACATTTATACTTGTAAAACTATTATTAAATAAATTAAAGTAAATGCTAAAAAATAGAAATAGTTTTCTATACTACATACTCAACTCTTTATTTTTTTAATTTTAATGTTAGATGAACTTCGTGGTTACTAAAATTAAATATGTTTTAAAGTTAAAAATGTTTCAAAGTTAAAATAAATATATTCTGGAAGTCTTCAATTATATCCAACTAAAATTTAAGAAAACTTTTAATTTTATGAGTTAATTCGTTGCATAAGCTCTAAAAATTGAACAGATGGTTACATTTAATTATTCATATAAAATCATTGAATGCATCCTTGGGGAGGAGTAGATTGGAGATTTTAAAGATTTAATCAAATGGCCACAAAAATGCTGACAATTATTTGTTTTTGTATATAATTTTTAGCCGTAATTACATTATTAAATATCCTAAAAATATCAATTAAAATGTATAGATTTTGCTAATGAGAACATTTTGGAACAATTACCAAGAAACAGGCCAACTGGATGGGGTAATCTGAGAGTTGGTTTCACGTAATTAAGAATTGCAGCATTCTTTGGTACCGATAAAAGGATTTTGTCTGCCTGAATTTGTTCTTTAGATTTAAAATTTGTTGATAGAACATTGATTACAAAAATAAAAATCTTCCATAGAAGAACCAATTTAAAATTAATGTGAGTTATATAGTTGAATAATGAGATAATACGAAATATTTCAATAATTCGCAGGATAAAGTTACATATAAGGTTAGGGATTTTATCACCCCACCCGCGAAAAATGTTACCCTGAAAAATTACATAAATCCACTTTCCAAATATTCTACGCTGCAGCATAATGTACGCTAGGCACTACACTATAGCAGTGATGATATTCAAAAATAAAAAAAATGCTGCAGCAATGCAAGAATAAATATTCTACCTTCGCCTGTATTGAGATGAAACAGAAATTTCGTAAAGAAATATTTTTATATTAAGCTTTAATTTCGAAAATTCATACATTATATATATATATATATATATATATATATATATATATATAATTTGGTGCAAAATTCGATACCAAATATAGTAATACAAATTTATGTCTAACAAAAACAAACAGCCCAAAGTCGAATTAAAAATGTTTAATTTTCAACTAATTAAAAAAAAAGTTGTAGAAACTTAAAATAACAGTTTTTAATTTATAAAAAGGAAAGAAAATTAGAATTTTATACATTAATATGAGTATTTTATATGTGCCTCATCAGAATTATCTGCCAAATTTTTAAAAATTGTTAATTTTATGTACACATAAAGCTGGTCAAGTCTCGAACATCATCCCTTAAGAAATAATGGATTACAAAAGTACAGATAAAAATATTCTTTGAGAGACTTATTTATATTTTTTTTACGAAACGTTAGCCAAGACATATAAGTGGCACAATTAGAGATACAGTTAAAGCGAACGAAATAGAGATATACAAAGCAGTGAAAAGCTTTCACCGTCTTTATGCTTCAGGCAGAAGGGGAGATTCCCTCAATAAATGTCAGTCAAATATTAGTGCAATTCACAAACAAAAGACCGGACCCTCCTACCGTGAAAGTCCAAGGGGGAATGAAGTGGCAAATTTGTACGTTATATCCACTTTAGGAGCGGTTTTGAGGTTGAAAATTGTACGTGACAACCGCTTTCGAGACATCATTGATGTGGCAGAATTGTACGTGACAACCGCTTAGAAGGTTAAAATGAAAAAAAAAAATGTTTTAATGAAAATAATTTGCTTTAAAAATTATAAGCAAGCATATAAAATACTCCAGATGATAAAGTTCCATTTGAAAACTTTGTAAGGCACAAACACTCAAACAGAAAAATAAAGATCAGATATTTTTCTTTCTTCGCTTTACACTGTATTTCATTGCACTGCTAGCTTTGACCTTAGATTTAAGAAGAGCAGGTTCGGGAGGAGGAGATTCAGGAGGATTCATTGAGCTTAAAAAAGTGGCAGAACTTTGGGCATCCAAAATATATGGGCCAGGAGCTGAAATGAAAGCATTTGTAGGCACAACCATGGGAATTTGAACCAGTGTAGAACCAGCAGAAATCATCATTCCAGGAGGTGGGGCAGTACTCATCAATCCAGTACCAGCAGCAGTCGTCACTGATGTACACTCAGACTACACGAAAAGATTAAATGTCAATTTTGTAAATCAAAATTAAACATACAAAAGCTAATCAAAATAAAATATATTTACAGACATACATATGTCAAGAGATCAGAGGTCTTCGATGAGAAAAGGGACTAAAAGTGACAAGTCAAAAAAAGGGATAAAAATATTTCTTTTATTATATACAAAGATTTTAGAATTACACTGATATTGAAAAATGATCCATGCCAGTAGTTTTCAAACTTTATAGTTTCAATGCTTTGAATTATTTTTCCCACAATGCATTATCCTAATGACTAATTGTAATAAAATAAATAAATAAAACTTGTATAATTGTATCATTGAAAAATTTGTGCATTTCATTGATTAAAATATTTACAGGCTTGCAGATTCAATGCTTTGAATTATTTTTCCCACTATGCATTATCCTAATGACTAGTTGTAATAAAATAAATAAATAAAACTTGTATAACTGTATCGTTGAAAAATTCGTGTATTTCATTGATTAAACTGAGGTCAAAAGCTCCCCCACCCACCCCCAAAAAAGTGACTTATGAACGGAGATTTAAAAATTAAATTAATACTGAGAAACTGACAAATTGCGTGTTTACTGATTAACCTCTTTAAAGTTTTGCCAGAAAGCTGCTGCGGGCAGATTAGATTTTTATTCCCCTGTCAGCTTATATCATACTTGTGAACTTTTATACATTGCATCAGCAAAGCTTTTTTCCATAATATTGGCTGGTTGTTTGATTAATTGTAAGTAATTAAATTCAATTGTAATTTTTCTTTTCCCATGCAAAAGTTCTAATTAAAAGTACTTAATAAAAATTTTATGCATTCATTATATATAATAAAAACATATTAATTAAATTTTTCCATTAAATTTACTCTAGAAAAACTCAAAACTAACCTAAGTTCCAAACTTAACATCTATTTAGTAAAATCAATAATACATGATGTTAAAATTATCAAACTATGATTTATTAAGGTTTAATTTTTTTTTTTTTTTAAAGAAAACGAAATTTTTTTCAATATTCCAAATTTTTTAAGTTTTATTTACAAAACTGGTGTAACCTTTAGTCCAGTCACTATTTATTTTTAGCAAATTCATGCAGAAATTTAATAAATTTAAAACATATTAAAACATAATTACAGATTTATTTTATCAGTTATCTTAATTTCTTCTGTAATGAAATAGATTTTTGAATTTTCAGATATTATCAAAGTGAAAAATTCACTGCTCTTTCTAAAATTTTCTTGTTTCATTTTCACAATTTCAAAATCAAAAAAGACCCTGCTCTAAAAGTACGTAATTTTAAACCAAAAAGCATAAATTTTAGAGATAATCTGTAAAAGTTGGCAAGTATGCATTTTAGACTTTAGGAAAATGTTGATTTCCGTTACTGATAGTTCATTAAAATTATCATAAACTTGAAAAAAAAAATTATTACCATACCCAGAAATTTTACAAATGTACCAATTTTTAGCTTTTTGCTTTGATATTTTGTTGGATTAGGCTAAATGTTTTGGTGCTGGTCTTGTCAGAAAAAATTTTGAGTCAAAAAAGAGAACACAGCACACTGGGGTGTTATAAATATGTCCAATTTTTAGTGCCATAATATTTATAGAAATCATTCTGCTTCTGAAATAAATGTGATGAACATACTATAGTTAATTCTAAAGATACCCATATGGATAGAAAGTGGGTTTTTCATGTGGGCCTACTATGGCAAACTGCCTTTTATAATTACTTAGCCGTATTAAAATAAAACATTTTTATTGTGTTATAAAGTAATAAAAATAAATCCTTTACCACATTTTGTTCAAAGACTTGCTGAACAGCACTACTACTGAAATTACTGTTGGATTCTAAGGTTTCTAATATATAAGATGTTTGTCTCTATTTTAAAAAGAAAAAAAATAAGCTATTATAAGCCTTTTTATTTTGCACAGAATGTCAAACATAATAGATTATTAAATAAACATAAACAAATAATTTCCTAAAGAAAGTTTTTACACACACAGACAAAAATAAATAAATAAAAAAGAGGAGCAAAATAGAAAATAGCTTGTCAATGCTACTTATTTGATTTTTATTTTGGGTAAATTAATTTAAATTTGGCAGATGTTAAAAATAAATAAACAAATAAGAAAAAGTAAACTCCTTGGTGCAACAGTGCAAAGGGCTTATGCTGCCAATCTCTGTTTTCAAAACCAAGTACCATAGTATGCAAAGCATATGTCCCGGTTAGGTGGTCAACTTTACGTGGAACTCCTATCATTTAGTTCAATAGCATGCAGTCTACCTTGCCCATCCTGGGGATCGAACCTTGGGCCTGTGTCAAGAGAGCATGACGTGAGCTCAGAGCATGAGAGCTGTTTGAACTCTTAAATGAAACTTAAGATTTTGAAAAGCATTTTATAAAGAAGTACCTTATATTAAGTTGTTTTAAGGTTTGCTATGGCAAAAATCCAAATCCTAGGATTTAAAATGATAGTTGTTTTTTTTCCAAACACATCCATAAACATATCTTTATAGTTTTAAATTATCATAAATGTATGAAAAAATATTAATAGTATATAATATATACATGCATCAAGGTAATGAAAAATAATTTTTATTACAAGATAGTTAATTAAACTACCAACAACTTATCAAGTTCAATTATACACTGCCAAACTCCTTCGTGTGTAAAAAAAAGGAAAATCAATAAAAAATATGTTTGTGAAAAAAGTATTAAATAAATAAAATCTTACAGTTTTATAACTTGTGCAAAATTATTTAGTAGATTAAAAAAAAGAGAGAGTCAATTTTGGTTTAAAAACAAAATTTTTAGGGTATTTAAATTTTAAAATTGCCTATCTTTTACAGATTCTGTCTTCAGTCCCAAATTCTTCAGAAAATATATGCATTCATTCATTTTACACTTATATCGCTACAAATAGATAAAATAAATTGATAATTTATAAGCCATAAAACTAACAATAAATAAAGAACATACCATTGATAACTGGGTTAAACTTGGATCAGGGATATTATGAGTTTCATTCTGATTTTCAAGCTGGTTAAAAAATAATAAGTAAAAATGAGCTGATATTTTTAAAAAACAATGATGCTTTAGAAATATCTGGAAACAAGTGAAAATTAATATTTAAATTAATCTTAAGTTTTTTGCAATAAAAGAATTGCAATACTAGTATCATTTAAAAAATACAGCAATATTTACTTAAAATAATCTTTTACTAACAAAATTAGCAAGGCTAAATAACAGGTTTGTAATTGTAATAGGTTAAAATTGATTTTGACGAGGACACTGGATAAAATTAGTTTTAAATTTCTAAAACTAATTAAATATGGTTAGAACTGTTAAAGCATGGCAGTAATTTGACCTGAATTCAGTTTGGTTTTCCCACACAGTAATGAAAACTCTTACACTTGCTGCATTATTGTATGGAAGGAATAATATATTCAGCATTATTTTGGGCAACACTTTGTTTTTAATTGTTGAATTGTGATCTTTTTGCTGTTCAAAATTTTTGTTACTTTCCTGAGCAATCTGAGGAAGTTTCCAGTCATCAATTTCTCTCATTTCTTCAAAGAAGAGTAGTTGGCCTGCCTGGTATATGAGGTTATTTTACCATTAAAAATTTAAATGACATGACATTTTTTATTTCTTAATTTCATTAAAATTTATATGCACTATCAGCTGTTATTTCAACTCAGTAGCAAGTAATATTGTATCACTTTTTCAGCGAATTGAAAAAAACATTTTCCTAAGTTAATTAAATTTTGAAAAATTTCCTGATTTTTGCAGAATTTGAAAAGTAACCAGATATTTTCTGAAATGCTAAATATCCCAACAATTTTTTATTTCCCAGTTATACCTGATGTGTGTAATCCTGTAAATATTTATTATAAATATATATTCTATTATATACTTACAAAATCTTTATTCGATTCAGAAGAATCCATAGTGCTATTTAAGTCAAAAAGTGAGTCAGCTTCCTGTATATTTCTTTTAAAGAATTCAGTATGAGTTTCTTCTGTCTGGACTCCAAAATGACACATATGAATATTACTCTTACCACTTACATAACTTAAGTCTGATTTTAGTTTTTCATTTTCTTCTGTCAGCTTATGGATAGTTTTATTTGCACTCTCTAAATCTGATCCTAATGTTGAAATTTTACTGTTCAGCAATTTAATATTCTTTTTTTTTTATATATAATTGCTCTTTAGCTTCATTAAGCTGTTGCTCTAGGAAATCACTGTCAGAATTTCGATTATTACTCATTTTGTGTACTGCTTTTCTAATAATATATTCTACAAATAAAAAGAAAAAGATGATTAAATAGTAATACTAAAATACAGTTTTAAATAGTGTTGAACAAATGAACTAACTACATAAAAGATATAGTTGTCAGGCTTTTGACCTTTGATAGTTTTAATCAGTTTTAAAATTATCATGCCAAAAACTTCCAATGTTAAACATTATGTCATTAAATACTATTATTGATGTATTTAACATAACACTTTACCTATTGTTTATATATTAGTAAGTGTGGGCATATTAATGCAATTTTACTTTGCTCTGCATGAAAATCACAACCAACACTATTCCTGTTGATTCTTATGCAAAATGACTTCCTAGGTTTGAATATGACTCCTGCTTTCCCCCATCACCCACTGTTTTCTGTGGACAAACCCTCCCCTCAAGTTAATCACTTCTCAATAATTTCAAGGCTCTAGATTCAATTTTACGAGGGGAAAAGTTTTATTTATACTGTATAATTTTTTCCGAGAGCTAGAGAGGGAAAAGTTTTTCTGGGAGGTTGTAATTTTTTCATTTATTTTTTATGTATTCAGGCTTCCTGCCCCCCTATTTCCCCCAAACATTTCCAAATAATAAAAGTATGTTGCAACAATTTTAGCTGAAAGCATATAAGGGAGAAAAGGTCTCTAAGTCGTCACAAGAAAGTTTGGAAGATTCACTGTACAACATTGGTCGTGACAATAATTCGTACAGTTCCTAATTTGTGCAGAACTTTTCATGCTTTGAGAAATTTCACCTTCAATTGTTCTTATTACTATAGTCATGAACTGTAATTATTATCTTCCCTCACTGCATCTTGCATGACAGTACATGAGCATAAAGGGAATAATACTGAACATTGTTTTACTGTTTAATTATGTTATGTAGTTGTAAAAATCCTCACAATAGCTTCTATATTTGTAATGAATTGATTTTAAAAAGGTAATGGAAACTCCTTTCCCCACTTATTAAAACTGTTAATGAATTTTACACTAACTGCCAATATGGTGATTAGGACCAGGATTGGGCTCCAAAGCATTGCATTACCTTATACTGTGGCTCAAAGATATCCATAAATATCATTTGTTGTGCCCGTCGTTTAGTGCAAACTTTGTTGCCATCTCATACATTATTACTTTTGTATGACTTTCCCTGCTGGGATCTCTAGACAAAAGTAAAAGCATAATTTAGTATTCAAATGTTCTTTCAGGTTCAAGACCAGCTTCTCAAAATGAATCTTTGCCAATTCCAGTCCTACCTCATATCTATCCTCATAATAGCTGATCAACAACTTCACCACATTACTCAGCCAGGAGTGAATGATCTCATTTAGGATTTAGAGTAATCTAAGGATAAATCTCAACTTCTTGGATCTAGACTTCAGCAGTGAAATGCCACAGAAAAGTATTCTTGCACAAACCATGAAACAACATGCATTAATAATGTTGACATCATACAGTGAATCCTAACTTTCTTATGAGGACTTCACGATATCTTCCAAACCTTCATCTGCTTTTAGCCAAAACTGTCGCATTTTCATTATTTAGAAATGTGTCATAAAAAAGGGGTGAGGTTAGATGCTGAAACCTGTAGGAAATAAGTGACAAAATAGAGACATTAAAAAAATTAAAGGGAAAATCAACCTTCTTTATACAAATACTTATATTTTAGAGCTCTTGGCCTCTTGAGACCCTTCAGAATAAATTAAATGGTTAAAATAATCCATTTCCTTCCTAATTGAATTCAGAGCCATAAAATTAACAAGAAGTGATAAACATAGTTCAGGGGGCTTTTCACTGAAAATAATCGGCATTGGCCAGAAATAGGCATCATATTTGAACCCAGAAGGTTACTTTCACAAAGAAATCAGCTCTTTTTTTTCATTAAGAAATTTAAACTTTTATTTAAGCATATTTACATACGTTTTCTTACATTTTAGCTCTTCAAAGTGAATATTAACACAAGAAAAAGAAAAAAGGCCATGGAAAATTTAGTCATTTTGATTTTTCAAAAGCATTCTAAGTATTGATAAAATACTATTTAGCTTCAGTTTTGTTGCTCTATCAACCATACATATATAAGTGTGTGTAAAATATTAACCTTAAGATTGCTTTCTTCATAAGTTCTAATACTTACTCTCCTTATTTACAAAATATATTCAGAAACACCATCTCCACACACCAGATAGAAGAGTGTGCCAACCAGTGACAATGAACTTTGTCCTTTCAGCTTCAACTGCTATTTCCATATAGGCCAATCTCTTGAATTTTCGCTACAGTCAGTGGTGAGTATCATTACATTGTTGTTATCGATATGTGGGATGGTGACATTGCTGTAAATTAATAATGGTTTTAATTAAATACCCTAAAAACGCATGTCTTAGGTTGATATTTTTTTAGTTAAATTGCCATCTCGAAAAATTTACCAGCTAAGAAACATTGCTGCAGCAACTGTTTGTTTAGATTTAAACTTTTTTTTCTCAATTTAATGTACAATTAAATTTTGATGAATAAAAAATAATTGAATCATTAATATTTACTTCCTTATTAAATTTTAGATCTAGGTAGAAACCTAATTTAAGATGAATGGGAAATGTCCCATTAGCCCTGTATCATGTCCCAATTGGCCAACACTCTGGGGGATAACAAGAATGTTACATGATCGAAGAAAATGGTATTGTTCTAAAAACTAAGATATTCTTAAATTTTTAATAAATTTTTAGTGAAATGTGTGCTTTTTTGGTAATTTTTAATGTTTTCATTTAATTGAGATACAGCTTTCATCAGGGCTGTCCAACTGGCGGCCTGCGGGCCGCATCCGGACCGCCAAGTTCAGCATATTTCTTTTTTCAGAATTTTATGGTATCAAGAAGCATCCAAGACTATCATTCTTAATCCAGCCAAGGTCCCCGAAGTTTCCTCTTGATCGCAAATTGTTTTATAATCCTTCTGTTCCATTGTTTTATAATTAATAATTCAACTATTATTTGTTATTGTATAAGAGGTAAGAAGTTATTTTTCAACTTTTCCAAACTGCGGCCCATCAGGTGATCAGTGACCGGAATTCTGGCCCTTGGGCTCTTCGCAGTTGGACAGCCTTGGCTTTCATTATACAAAATGTCCCATGAGCTCCCAGTCTTTCCTATATAATACTAGTATTTTTTGTACATCTATAAAATCATTAAAATTTGTTTCTTTAGAAATCAAGATTTATGTGTCATTCTTATACAGACACAGTGCATATGTTGTGAAATTAGTTTTTTTTTTTTTTTTTTTTTTTTTTTTTTTTTTGTGTGTGTGTGTGAGTGTATGTGATTGAAATCTACTGATTTCCACATAAGACTTATAATAGTAACACAAGTGCCAGGATATGTTAAAGTGGGCCCAGCCTGACAAGCATTTAACAGGTTTTATCAAGAATGTCCACTTGACAAGGCCCAGTTTCTGGCATAGTTTTTTTTTTTTTTTAAGAACTTACTGTAAATGTATTAAATATTTATAGTTTTTCATTCTTAAGAATTTTTTATTTAAATGCAAACTTAATTGTTATTTATATATTTCTTTACATATTTCAATATAAAATACGGAAAGTTGGTTAAAAAAATACATAATTTTCGATCTATATGATTTAACTGAATAACTAAATTTACGAGCAAAACGCCAGCTCCCTGAACAATTTAGCTTCAAAATATACCCGGACACAAAATGAGTTAATGAAAATAGGTACACATAAATATACTACCAAGTTTCACTGTTAGTTGAAAATTTGTATATAATTGCATTAGAAAATGTGCAAAATTAGGGTTATTTGGGCCACCAGAAGTCGCACGGTAAGCTGCTGTTAATCCACTTCTGGCAGTACCCAGTACCAATCAAGCATATATTTTCAATTCTAAACTCCGTGGTGTATTGTTTAGAGAAATTACATTTAACTTTAAAAGTGTTTGGGCTGCAGAGGCTTTCTTTTAGCTTTTGCTCAACCGTGTTTTCAGTTTAATTTTTTATCCATTTAAAATAGTATAACATCTGAATTGCGTTTAACTTTTATTTTCTCTTGTGTAATGCTGATTGCAGACTAGCTGTCAGAATCAAGCTTTCTTTTTAAACTGGTTCTTACTTTGAAAAAAATCTGCCGTTCACAACAACTGTTGTTGTTCTACAACTTGAACTTTTTTAAAAGTTAAAGCCCAGTTTTCATTTAGTTTTAAGATAAACTTACTGTTAAAGTACTCATCAGTTTTGGATTCCTGACAGATTCATTCTTCTGTCATGATACTATATAATCAAAAATAAATCTCATTTAATCCAAAATTCTTTATTATAATTTGATACAATGATACACTTGGTTCATCAATAAAAAAATATTCAGCATAAAACATTCAGTTAATGCTGTGGTCATCATGCATGTAAATTATGGATTACATACATTCAACAAAATACATTTTGAACAAAACATATAAATTTAAGATGAAAATAAGTTAAAAGTTCTGTAAAAATGCAATTTGATATAAATAAAACAACCTTTTGTTTTTTAGATTCAAAAGACTAATAAGTTTAAAATACTAATTCAATAATGCTAATGAGGTAATAAAATTTCTTCAGAAATTTTGGTTTCTTCTAGGTCGAAAAAAACTTATTCAACCTGAATCAGAGATCATATATAGATTACTAATCTTATATTTCGTTATACGAAGTTTTGTAAAAGGACATAAAACCTAATTTATTTTCAAATTTTCCCTAATACTTAAAAAAATAAAAATAAAACACTGAAGAAAATGGCGCTGTTATTATGAAAACTATTTTTAAAATATTTATTATTTTTGCCTCAAAATTATATTCTTTTCCCAATGCTTATAACCTGTAACTGTTTTTGAGAGAAGAAAAAATATACTTAGTAACTAATTTTGCTAGATATGATTGAGCTTAGAGGATATATTTTTAATGGAGTAATGGAAGGAACAAAATGGAAATGCTCATAATTATATTCAAGATCTGAAAATTAAAGATTAGAAGTAAAATTAAAAAAAAAAAAGTGTATATTTAAAAATAATTAAAACCAAATTTTAAAAATAAGGAGGGAAAGATCATATTGATATTTCAACCTTTGAATTAAAAAAAAAAAAACGTTGCTTATAAATGTCAGAACTTTTCTCCTTTGTATTTAATTAAAATTGGGGTACTAAATTTCCTTTTGTTGTAAGCTCTGACACTAATATTTAATAACTTCAAGCTGATACTTTGAAATATATAAACAGGAAGTACAAGTTACAACTCATGTATTTAAATTATTTAATTATATAATATAAAAAACACAAGTAACAACTTATATTGTACAATTATATTAATGAAATACTTAATGTACACCAGATATCACTGTAATATAATAAGTATCAAAGTGCTCGAGTGATATCAATTCTGTTTTTTTAAACGAAATATAAAGTATATGGAAAAAAGGGATAATTTTATATTTTCAAATAAGTGTATCATTGAAAATCAAATTTTCAATCGTTACACGCTTGAAAAAAAAATGGAATAATACCAGAAAAGAGTTTTGCTACAGTCATTACGCCAAACAACAACTTAATCAATAAATGTAAGAAATAGTATCATCAACATACCAATAAGAGAAATTCCGAATAAGAAATTTGATGAAGTTTTCTTTTTTTGGGCGTAGTAAACAATTGCGTGATACAAAAAGACGAAAGTGTAGAACAGCAATGAACATATTCTTAATCCTTTTTGTACTTTAGGATTTATATTCGAAATATTCATATCGTACAAAATCAAAGACATACAAAATATGAATCCAAGCAATAGAACAATCAAAACAAATCTGTTGTTTATGTTGCAGGCGTTGTCGCTGGCATCAGAACAGCAAGTTATGTACTTCAAAAGGGAATTCCTCTCTATTGGTGGAGGAGCACTTGGTCGCTGCAATCCCATCGCTTCTTGATAAGAGGGTGGTGGTGGTGTAAGTATATTTTCAATCTCAGTAGAAGACTCTTCAGCATCAGGCGAATAAACCATATCAAGTACCCGTCTGAGATAACTCACTGCTGGAGATCCAGGTGGTGGTGTCACAGGTCTTGATTCAAAATTCTGAATTTCAACGGACGAATCTTCATCAGATGAATTCCCAAAATCACGACGTCTGTGATAACTAACTGATGGAGATCCTCTTGCCGCCTGCATAACATCGCCTGCACCTTCATCAACATTTATGATTGCGGGTCCTTGGCTTTCGCTATTCATGTTGAAACTACAGCATTTATCAACAATAGCTTTGAGGATTTTAAAGGTAGACTAAAAAATCCTGAAAATAATACATTTATCACTAATTAACTTAAGGAATAGAAATTTAAGACTAAAAGAGAAATCAGTTAAGTTCACGAAAATTTATATTTTCAGTAGAGAAAAAAAATAAACTCTTTTGAATGCATTACAATCTAATCTAAGATAAAGTTAAATGATTTTAAACAATTTTCATCTCTGAGCTAATTTAGGTTTAATACGTAATTAAAATATGCGTATGTGTGCGCTCACGTTTTTTAAAAATATATAACCGTTGAAAAGTTTTAAGATATTGAGGGTTTCAAAAGTTGAACGTAAGGATAAATGCTTTGCTATTAGTAATTGGTCATTCAGCTGACGTCACAACCATGTTTTCCTTTAAGTGTGAATGGTAAACGTTTGATTGAAGTTTTAATTAAGTATTTTAATATTTTAGCATGCATATAAATTGAAATGGCGTCTCCTAGTTTTGAGCAATCTTGACCAATTGAAGGCTATTTTTTAAACATAATTAAAATTATATATTAAAAATTAATGAAGAAAACAAATCACATGGTCAGTGTACGATACTTAGCACAGTACAATTGGTACAAAGCTCTTCACATCTAATTTTGTATAAGAATCTAAATTTTTTTGTATGTTACTATTATGTATAATGTATATATTACACATAATAGTATAATAGTATAACATAATTATATAACTATTATACATAATAGCTACTATAATGTAACTATTACTATTGCAGATATGAACGAATTGATTTAATTTTTGCACTGGTCTCATTGCGGTAATTTCCTATTGTGAAGATATGATTCACAGTGATTTTGATAACGAGCTGTTAATAATGCCTTTTCGCCACGTTTTTTTATTTTTTATAAGTGCAAGCATAACATAACCGAATCAAGTATTAGTTTTTAGAAATAATTTTTTTAAGCAGAAAGAGTATACGGTGTAATAACGTGGTTTTGCTTTTAAGACTTTTTTTTCTGTGTCTATGGTATTAAATTTTTTTTGCAGTCAACTTGACAAGATGCAAACTAGAGAACTTTTCTACCAATGAGCTGTAAAAGTAACCAAATATGATTTCGATTACATTTTTATTTCATGGACTTTTATGGTTCGTATTTGGTAATATTCTGGTTATTTTTAAAAAAATATTAGTACCTTATTGCTTTGAATAATACTCACTGCAATGATGTAGGCAAAAAAAATTCTAAAAATATTAAAATACTGTAATAGGTAAAAAATAAAATGTGAAAATGATTTTTAAAAACAAATTAAGATAATTTCATTGGGGAGAGTTTAATATTTAATTCAACCCACTGATAATAAAAATAAATAGTAGAAATTGGCATTTTTAAAAATTTTATAACCATTTACCACTGTTTTGTGATTTTTCATTATTAGAACCATTTTTTTTCTCACAATTTTCCATTCAAATCCATATTAATTTTGCAAGATTCAACAAATTTCTAGAAATAAATTAGCACATGTATTGAAATTAATTTTTGAAATGGTCTAAAATTCATGATAAACCTTTTTTAATGTGAAATTTGAAAGCAAGTGTTTAAATTATAAATATTCAACTGTCATTCATAGGCTTTCCTCTGCTCGGCAAACATATATTTTGTCAGGAATGTGTAAAACATTTTTTTTTTTAACAATTAAGACAAAAAGTTATAAACAAGGCAAAAGAAATTTTAATTTTTGATTTTTATTATTTTTGACATAAAGAGCAGCGAATTTTGCAATTAATATAATTAGACATTTTCTAAATAAAATATTACCTAGTTTAGAAAATGATCTGGATGAAAAATTTCAGTTTTACCAATTATCCATTTAAATTTTCAATTAATCAAAAGATTTTTAATGCGTTGTAGAACATTAAAATTTAAATTCATTTTTTATTTTTATTTTAACTGCATTTGTTTCTGAGAAAAACTGTTTCAAAATTATGTTTTATTAAATATGTAAGTTAGAAAAAGTTGTATTACTGGCAGGGTACATAAGTTGCTTGTAAAAGGCTAAAAAACTTCATAAAATGAATGAATTTTAATTATTAAAAAAATGTATGAAACTTTAAAATATTTTAGGTTGTATCATATTGAATTATAAACACTTATCTTTAGCTTTATATCTTTTCTACCATTTTCTGTTTGATTACTACTTTTTATTTGTCAATCCACAAAATTAAAATTTAAGATTATTATTTCACTAACATGGTTTCATATTTTCTAATATTGTTTACACATGTTTTTTCTCTTTAAAATTTCTGTAGGCCTGTAGTAAAATTAGGTTTGGTTTGGGAAGCTATGGCCAATTGTTTGCTAAGCAGGGTGTGATTTGACCGAAACTTAATGGTTAATGCAGATTAGCATGGAATTTGGAATTCTTTTCGAAGTTTCTCGCTGAGGGCCTTTCAAATTTTATGCATTTTATAAGTCTATAGATCCATTACAATTTCGATTTATCATAAATAAACGGTTTCTTATTAGGTGATAACATTCAAGTAATTGTAGACTTCTAGTTCTTATGTCACTGATAATTAGAAAACCGAACTACTGTTATGCCGTAAAAAATGATTGTCTAAGAAAAGAAAATATTATTGTAAACAGTTAAAATGGATTTAAATTGTCCTTGTATTTCCATGAATTGTCCCTTTTTGAACATTTTGATCTGACTTAGTGAAAATTTGATAATTTTCATGCTTGTGAGCAACGAATGCATAGCAGCGCTACGTAAAGTATCAGCTGAGAAAAAGAATTCTTAATATAATTAAATGGATCCCAGAAACTTGTTTTAATATAGATCATCCCCCCCCAAAAAAAAAAATTGCCTGGGAATAATTTAAAATGATGTATAACTGTTCTCAAATGTAGACTATATCAACACAATTTCATTTGTACTCCTATAATCCTGACAGCGAATTAACGTAAACCGAAAATGAGAACAAAAGTTTTTTTTTTTTTAAATGTAACCTTCAATGCATCATTAAAACCTTTAATATAAAACGCTGTCCACCTTTTCTCCTCTCGGAATAATTGTCAAAGATACAAAACTATTCTCCAGTATAGAAATTGTTCCTAGGGAAAGACAGAAAGCGAAGTAGGGAAAGTTTTTTCAAAGTCATAAAATAGAGGGGATATTACATATTTTCCTTAAATAATGTATATTTACAATATATATACATCAAATAAAGGAAAATATGTATACATAATAGAAAATTTAAATGAACATACTCACAGTCAATGCATCCGACACTTCAGTGAAGCAAGTTCTGGGCTCATGAAATTGTTGAGATGTTGCGTAAACATTCAAAAGAAATGACATATAAATTATTGCAACATTAAGCGATACAAGATCTAGGTGCTGAATTAAAGGTAATCGCAAACTTGTGTGTTCTAATTCAACCAATCATTGCAGGAATAAAGTGATCTGAATGAAAAGGATATGGGGATTCATAAATTCTGGGAAGGAAACCGTTCGACGAATTAATTTTGCTGTCTTAGAAAATTCAAGTATTGTTTCTATTACCTTTCCTTAACTAAACTAAGATTTTTTTTTTTTTTAAAGTGTTCATTTATAAAATTTTTTAAACATTTTTACATTTTTGGAATTTTATAATTTCTAACGTCTTATTGATATAATATTTTAAAAGCCGAATTTCTGTTGATCGTACATGGTATAGAAAATAAATTTACGTTCAAATTTATACGAAGAGGATATGATTTTAAAGTCCTAAAAACTTTTCCATTTTTAATTCAATGACATGTAGTTTTAAAGGTAAAGAGTTACTCGTTATTTGTTTGTTGTTTATTTGAGTGTGTGTGTGTGTGGCTGCTTATATTACCTTTTAGATCTTTCTTTGAAGAATACAATAGTCGTTATATAGCAAATACTAATAAGAAGTATATAGCTATCAACAGCTATTTGTTGTAAAAAATTAAATTCAATAATAGCGATCAAGGGAATGTGTTTAAATGTTGCAAATTAATACATTAACTAGTTTTTAATGAAGGCCGCTCAAGAAACTCATGCCGTGCGCACATTTTCCATCTGTGTTCTATACTTTTAATTGACGTGCTTTTGAATAAATGTATATTTATATTTTATTACTGGATTATGTTACAGTACCCATGATTCTCCCTGTGTTATTTCTCTTCGTTACCGGAGTTCGTGGGTTCGAGCCCCCTAGTGCCGTAGGTAGGGAAAAATTTCGAGAGGAATTTTAAAGTTTCTGTGCAATATTTTTAGGTGTAGTTTAGGGTGCTACGGTCTACTTTTATTGCACGAAGGCTAATGAGAACAGGATCTACTTTTTAATGTAGTTTCCGAACGGTTTTGAATGTCCATGCCAACAGTGGAATGAGACTCTTATACCAAAGTGCAGCCTCCTACCCATTCGACCATCATTATATCGTTCTTAAGAACACAACTTACAAAATGGTAATAAAAAAAAAATTGTTAAGTTGAGAGCAAAAAGAAATGAAGGTGAAAATCGCTTCTCGTGGTTGTCTCGTTCAAGTTGTTCGCGTCAGTGGTGATTCTGATCCGAAAATTATAAAAATTTATTTTTCCCGAAAATTTGAAAAGAATTTTCTGAAAATTGAAAAAGTCTTTTAAAATCATCTTCAGCTTCAAATAAAAAATATATAAATGAGTTTTGAAGATAATCAGAAAGTTTTTTTTATCTTTTCTCACGATTTTATCTTTTTTGACGCTTCCACAAATCTTTTTAATCGAAGAACAGTAATAATATGTTATGTGTTTTTCTTTTTTAAAGCAATATGTTAAAACTTAAATTTATGTATTCAGATTCAGAAATCGAAATTTCGTTTTCTAGATAACCAACACACACATTGATATATGTTTGTATTATTTTATACAGAATACTAATATTTACAACTCTATAATAAGGTGATATATATATATAGTTGAACATATTGATGTTTGGTAAACGATAAATGCCGATGTTAAAATTCAGATATCATCGTGCTTTAGTCTTCACATTCTGAAATTAAACTTAATATAGTTTTTTATTTTAAATTAGTTGCCTATACTTTTCCAAAAAATTTTGTAGGATGTTGAGACAAAATTTTTCTTACATAGAATCACCCATGGTCCGCGCACAGTTTAAGTTGTTGTTGCTAATGCCATTAGGAAGAGCCAAGCTCGTGAGCCAGACGCTACTTAAGGCGAAGGTGTGAGTCTTTCGTTTTGAGGAGCGAAATTGCTGCCTTTGCCGACTCAGCTGCTGCGGCTGATCACTTTAATCCTGCCATGCTGCGAACAGCCGCAACGTTTATACTCGTTATATTGATACTTTTAGTTATATAGGTATTCCTTCCAAACCTATTTTTTTGCTATATTTTACAATACTTCCTGTGTACCAGAAAAGGGCTGAATAATCGCCGAATAGGTAGAGCGCTGCCCTTCAGTGCCGAAATTCGTAGGTTCGAATTCTACTGCTGCCGTGGGTAATCGTAGCCGTTTGGAATGAGCTTTAAACAGTAGATACCGGCTGCTGTTTCTCTCGTGTGACAAAACAGTAGACATTAGCACTTCAAAATAATCAGCCGTGCCAGAACGTAATAAACAATAAAAATTCAAAACTATTTTTAGTTAATTTTTTTTCTAAGATACAACTTTTAGAACATCGTTTCTTCTGTTTACATAACCTTGTTCACAACTGCATATGAATATGCCAGTATCTTCCTGTTACATTGTAGCAGATCAGTAGCATTAATGACCATAATATGAAGATTATTCAGTATATAGAGTGCGAATTGCACATTAAAAATATAAGTTCACGACAAAATGAAATTGAAATTTTAATAAAAATATATATATATATATATATATATATATATATATATATATATATATTTTGAACATATTGGTATTTGGTAAACGATAAATCCCGATATTAAAATTCAGATATCATCGTGCTTTAGTCTTCACATTCAGAAATTAAACTTAATATAGTTTTTTATTTTAAATTAGTTGCCTATACTTTTCCAGAAAATTTTGTAGGATGTTGAGACAAAATTTTTCTTACATAGAATCACCCATGGTCCGCGCACAGTTTAAGTTGTTGTTGCTAATGCCATTAGGAAGAGCCAAGCTCGTGAGCCAGATGCTACTTAAGGCGAAGGTATGAGTCTTTCGTTTTGAAGAGCGAAATTGCTGCCTTTTCCGACTCAGCTGCTGCGGCTGATCACTTAAATCCTGCCATGCTGCGAACAGCCGCAACGTTTATACTCGCTATATTGATACTTTTAGTTATATAGGTATTCCTTCCAAACCTTTTTTTTTTTTTTTTGCTATATTTTACAATACTTCCTGTGTACCAGAAAAGGGCTGAATAATCGCCGAATAGGTAGAGCGCTGCCCTTCAGTGCCGAAATTCGTAGGTTCGAATTCTACTGCTGCCGTGGGTAATCGTAGCCGTTTGGAATGAGCTTTAAACAGTAGATACCGGCTGCTGTTTCTCTAGTGTGACAAAACAGTAGACATTAGCACTTCAAAATAATCAGCCGTGCCAGAACGTAATAAACAGTAAAAATTCAAAACTATTTTTAGTTAATTTTTTTTTCTAAGATACAACTTTTAGAACATCGTTTCTTCTGTTTACATAACCTTGTTCACAACTGCATATGAATATGTCAGTATCTTCCTGTTACATTGTAGCAGATCAGTAGCATTAATGACCATATTATGAAGATTATTCAATATATAGAGTGCGAATTGCACATCAAAAATAGACGTTCACGACAAAATGAAATTGAAATTTTAATAAAATTGAATTGATCTTTCATCTGAACCACCTTGTGAATAATGTAAAACTTTTTTTGTGTGTTTAAAACCATCGAACTGTAATCTTCGTACCTTATTCGAAATTGCTACACGGCACAAGCAGCAAACATATTAAGGAAGGGCTTTCGAAAACTTACTCATACTGAGAAAATCTACCTTGTATTTCATTAAAATTTGTAGAATAATTCTCGCTCGACCTAGAAAACTGTATCGTTCGGATTTGCAGGAGTTATTATATATATATATATATATATATATATATATATATATATATATATATATATATATGTGTGTGTGTGTGTGTGTGTGTGTGTGTGTGTGTGTGTGTGTGTGTGTGGAAAATTAATGTCATAATAAACACTATCTTCTTACTAAAAATTCCAACTAACACACATTTGCACTAATAAAACTGAATTTATATACTAGCTAGCGGCCACACCACCGCTACTTACAAATTCCATTGTTCAACTGATTTCTTTTTACATTTGTGGCATAGCGCCATCTATAGTTCACAATTCGTAATTCCGTCGTTGAAATTAACAATTTCAAACAATTAAACATGAATAATATAAACATAATTGTACTATGACAGAAATTAATACTAAATAACAAATTTAAACGTTTTAAAAAATTGCAGTTACTGCTTAATAATGGGATGTGAGAGGTCTTCCTACCAAAAAATGACCTGGGTCAAAATTTCAAAATTATCAAAGTCTGCCGAAATAGGAGTGAGAGGTCTAGAATTTAACACTCCTTCTATCTCAGTCAAAATCGTTAAGAATTCCTCTAAACTCAAATGTTGATTACCTACAATTCTTTTAAAATGGAACTTGAACGATTTGACTCCAGCCTCCCATATTCCTCCAAAATTTGGTGACCTAGGTGGGATGAATTTCTACTCTATACCCTCAGTGTTATAAAAATTAGCTAAATTTTCATCTGGGAGCACTACTAATTTTTGCAACCTTTTAATTTCGAGGTTAGCAGCACTAAACATTTTAGAATTATCGCTCATAATTCTAGCACATTTCCCCCGTCTAGCGAAAAATCGCCTTAGGCTAACAATGAATGATTGACTCGTTAGATCGGTAACGAAGTCCAAATGTATGGCCTTAATACTCATACATACGTAGACTGCAATGTAAGTTTTGTTAATAGTCCCCTTTCTTTGATTTTTATATTTTACAGCAAAGGGACCGCAGAAATCAACACCGGTGATATTAAATGGATAGGTTGGTGTAACACGCTCTCTGGGTAACTCAGCCATTATTTGTTGAGCTGTAAGAGGTTTATTCTTGAAACATGTTAGATATCCATGAACTATCTTTCTATAATTGTTTCTGCCATTGAGAGGCCAGAACTTTTGCCGAACCTGATGTAAAAGGGCTTGCGATCCTACATGAAAGTATTTTAAGTGATAATAGTTTAAAATGACTGCAGTTAAAGGATGTTTACCTGGTAAGACAATGGGATGTTTGCTGTTTGCGGGTAGGTCCGAATTGGACAATCGTCCGCCTACTCTCATAAGTCCTATTTCATCGAGAAATACATAGAGAGACGCTACTCTACTTTTGGGAGAAACACACTTACCCCTTTTCAACTGCTCTATTTCCTCCCTAAACTCACTTCTTTGTATACCTAATAGTATCCAATTTTCAGCTGCTCTTACCTCATTTAAGGAAAGCACACCACACTTCCTTGTACTAGATCTTTTGCAATTGTGGACAAATCTGAAAATAAAACTTACAATACGAATAAGTTTAGTATGATTAGAAGACAAATTAACAATATCATCCACAAGATGTGGTTCTCTATATGTAACTAAAGTCAACTTAGGATAGTCACGAGGTTCATTGTTAAAGTCTTTTAGCTCTTCTGTACAATCTTCCAAATTCTCAGCTAAGTCCTGTTTGGGAAGTTCAAATCTTGTCAGAAAGTCACTGCATGACCACCATTTGGAACTGTTCACAAGATAGTCAGCTTTTACACCACGCGTTAGAAGATCTGCTGGGTTATCTTTCGTAGGACAATAGAACCATTCCTTCGGCTCTATCAGACTTCTAATTTCATTTACTCGGTTGGCAACAAATGATTTACATTTACTGTTGGATCCCTTGATCCAACACAGCACAATTTTTGCATCTGTCCAATAAAACATTGTTGAAATTTTCTTTCGATCAAATACCTTTTTTATTTCATAACCTAAACGAGCTGCAAGTAAAGCTCCGAGTAGTTCAAGACGAGGTAACGTAACTCTTTTAACAGGTGCAACACGACACTTTGATGCAATAAAGTTCACAGAAGTTCTTCCTTGATTTACAAATCTAACATAGACAACTGCTCCATACGCTTTTTGACTGGCATCTGAAAAGCAATGTAGCTCTATCGAATCTGCATCTGGACTCAGAACAAATCTAGGAACTGTAATCTTACTTAGATCCAGACACTCAGAACACCACTTAACCCATTCTTCACTGATATCCTTTGGAAGTTCGTCATCCCCAGTTGATTTTCGAACCCAAAGTTCTTGGAGTAAGAATTTAAGTCTAACGGTGAATGGGGTTAATAACCCAAGAGGGTCGAATATTTTTCCTGCTGTTTTTAGGATGAAGCGTTTCGTATTCTCTCTGTTATTAAGCGACGATATCAAACTACATGCATCTATGCTCAAGCTATCTTGACAAGTGTCCCAGGACATTCCCAGGACCTTTAGTCTCTCATTTGAGTTGTCGACTCTGTAAGGATGAATCTCAAATCCATCTTCTTCCCATCTTTTCATCAATTCAAGATCATTAGTTACCCATTTAAGCAAATTCATAGCTGCTTCATTCATAATTTGTTTGGCTTTACGCGAAATACTTAAAGCCTCTTCAACTCCATCTTGACCTGTAATAAAATCGTCCACGTAAATACATGTATGTATTCAAAGTTTCAAATACCTCTGGATTGTCTTCTCTATGTTTTTCTAAATGTTTCTTTATTGTGGCAGCCAATAGAAATGGACTCGATTTTACTCCAAAATTTACACGCCGAAATCTGTATATCTGCAATTTTACATCAATTAATGAAGTATTTTCCACAAATAGGAACCGCACTGCGTCTCTATCTTTTTCTGCCAGTGAAATTTGCAGAAATGCTTTTTCTACATCTGCCAAAATAGCAATTTTGTTCAGTCTGAATTTAATCAGCAAATGGAACATGTTAGGATTTAAATTTGCCCCCGTCCATAGACAGTCATTCAACGATAACTGTCCCACTTCATGTGAGCTACCATCGAACACTATTCTGGTCTTAGTCGATGCACTGGCTTCTCTGAATACCGGTTGATGTGGCAAGTAGAAAATTGGTCTATGTTTTGTATCTTTATTTTGTAACTTCTTCAATAATCCCTTGTTTCAGGTAGTCGTCGAATATTTCTCTATACGTTGAAAATAGTGATTTGTCGTAATTCATGCGTTTTAAAAGACCCCTTAGCCTTTCCTCCGCTACAGTGTAATTGTCTGCCAGTTCATTCCAGTCTTTCTTCCAAGGCAAACTGACTTCATAACGTCCATCTTCGAAACATACAGTTTCATTAAAAATTTCCAAACCCTTGTCTTCTTCATGACAATAAGGGTCATCCTTAATCCCAAGTGATTCTAACTCGAAGAATCTTTTTAATTCCGATTCTGAGCTTTCATTAACAAGCCCACAATACGATGAATTGTCCTGAAGTGAATCATTCACACTACCACTAACTATGTATTCAAACACACTATTTTGAAAAACTAAACCTCTGTGAGGAATATAAATTTTTCCAGTTCGTAACATATCATAAAAAACCTCTACGCCAAGCAATAAATCCAACTTTTCTGATTTATAGAATTCTGAATCCGCGAGTTTTACTTTATCAGGGATCCTAATATTCCGAATGTCGATACTCTTTGCAGGAGTCATGCCTGCTATTTTTGGAATTATTAAAAACTCTAGTTTTCTCTTATATGTTTGTTCTTTATTACAAATACGCGCAACTGTCTTTCTTTTAACTGTGGCTGAAACACCAGAAATCCCATTTACGGAGATATTTGTTTTTGTTTCCTTTAGATTGAGAGAGTTCACAAGTTCAGCTGTACAAAAACAAGAAATACTTTCGGTGTCACATAACGCTCTCGCAACTACTAGATTTCCATTGCTGGCTTCTATAAACACACAAGCAGTAGACAAAACTACACTTCTGTTATTAACGACTCTTGTATAAGCTGTGTACGCCTCACTTTGTCTAAACTGAAAGGAAACCGCATTCGCGTTTAAAGTACTACTTATGTTCTGATTTTCTGATTCATTCGACGAGCTGTTCTTATTATCTCTATCTAAATCATCTGTCGAGAAAGTTTCGTTTTGAAAACACAAGAGCGAATTGTGCTTTTTTTTGCACACTCTACACATATAATCAGAAGGGCAATTTTTTACACTATGTGAATTTAAACAACAGAAACACAAATTCTGTTTTCTTACAAATTCTAATCTCTCTTTTACACTAAGCTTCTGAAATTTTATACACTTAAATAACTTGGGATTCAAACCGCACAGCTTGCATAAATGTTGCGAATGTTTCTCGTTTGTATTAGAAACTACAGCGGTGATTTTGTGCGCACATTTTTTAGAATTAATTACTCTCTTTGAAGCATTAAGTGTTCTCGCATGATCTTTAAGAAATTCTAGAAGATCCGTTAAGGCTAGAAAATTTTCCTTTTCTAATTTCCGTTCCCACCAAATCTTGGTACTGGGATCTAACTTTTGTGCTAAAACATAAGCAAATATATTGGAAGAAAACACATCAACACTTTGTTTTAAAGCTTCCAATGACCTCACACATTCATTCGTAATATCTATTAAATTTAGACTATGTGATGCCGATTCATTTTGCATAAACTGCATGTTCATAAACCGTTTCAAATGAGCATACACTTGTTCTCGCTGATTCGAGAACCTTTCTTCTAGTAAAGAAAAGGCCAACTTATAATTTGAATCAACTATAGAGACTGACTGTATGATGCGGTATGCATCCCCTCTCAACGCCGATTTTAAGTATTGCAATTTGACAGCATCTGTTAAATTTGGATTTTGATCCACATTAGCTTTAAAAATATCTTTAAATAAGAGTCATTCATGTAAGTTTCCCGAAAATGTGGGTAACGTAATTTTAGGCAATTTAACATTATTTTCAGAGCTTATACTATTTATATTACACTTTTCAATTTTATCTGTCTTTGCGATTTTCTCTAATTTACGCTTAATTTCAAATTCTGTTTCTAAAAGTGTTTCATCAATCTCTTCTTTTTCTTTTGTGTATTCATCTATATTTTCTACATCAGCTAACTCAAACACTGCATTAAAAATATCATTTAACTCAACCTCTATAACTCTAAATTTACTTGATAACACTTCTAAGTCAGATTTTTGTACATCTGCTTCCGCTATTTTCTGTCTTAACTTTGTTAGTTGAGTTTTCAAAGTTCGCTTTTTGGCCAAATGCCCTTTCAGAGACATTTTAAATTAAGTATCGTCTTAATTACTAAACAAATAAATCTTTCTAATAAGGGTACTTACCCTTTGACTTCTATAAATCCTAATAAGGGTATATCCAAACACTATTCTTCAATAGGTACCACAAACACAAAGGAGTTTGCGTTTTCGATTTCACTCTATTCTTTCCAATTGCTGGCTGCGGCTTCTCGACGGACCATGGAAAATTAGTGTCATAATAAACACTGTTTTCTTACAAAAAATTCCAACTAACACACATTTGCACTAATAAAACTGAATTTATTTACTAGCTAGCGGCCACACCACCGCTACTTTACAAATTCCATTGTTCAACTGATTTCTTTTTACATTTGTGACATAGCGCCATCTATAGTTCACAATTCGTAACTATATATATATATATATATATATATATATATATATATATATATAGTTACATTACAGTTCTTTCTTATGCTGACATTTTTATGGGTTGATATAAAATTCAGCTGATACTTAAAGAGTATTGAAAAACAAAGAAACGTTTTAGAAACATAACAAAGCGTAACAAAAAAATTTAAAAACTGCATTTTTAAAAACTTTCTGAAGTTAAATTATTTAAGATGATTGATTACGTTACGCTTCAATTTAGATGAGTACAAAGTTTCATAACTCCATGCTAAGCTAATAAGAAACTTAATTGCTTTGTGATGTCCAACATCCCTTTAGTTCTTATGTAAAACAATTCATAACTGATATATTTTGATTTAAGTTGTCCCATCGACAATAAGAAAAAACTACCTGTTTTTCTCGATTTGATATCTATTTGAAAATCATTAAATAAGAGAAGAAATATTTGGAATTCTTCCAATGATTCTCCAGAATCGAGTGAAAGAGTTAAGGAGAAAATGTATTACTGTATAGAAGCGTCGGGTGGTAATCAAAGAGAATTACAAAAAAAGAAATTGTCATCGATTTATTTTTTTCCCATACTGATGCAATTTAAGTTCTGAACTATACTTACGATTTTCGATTAATCTCTTTTTTTCCCCTTGAAAGTGATTTATTTATTTCTATGTCTACACACACACACTCATATATATTCCGTTAACACCAAGTGCTACAGCTACTATTTGATATATTGTTCTAAGATTTATATCATCAAAAAGAAAAATTGGCAAATTATTTTACTTTTGATTTCCAATGGAGAATCATTATTAAATGAGAAAAGTAGTATTTGAAATTTGTCACTCTTCTCCCAAATTGAATGAAATGATTGATATCAGAAATCTATCTCAATGTAGAAGGATTGGAGTCAAGAAGAATCACAGACATTATATTAGAACAGTATGTTAATTATATTAGAACAGTATATTAGTGGTTGTATGTTTTCCCATTCGATAATTTATAAAATTATGAGACAAAGTTTTATCTTTAATTCGTTTTAAATTTTTTATTGTTATTCACAAAATATTGAACATTGTAACTGGTATATCCTAATTATTTTTGCCAATTATAAAACTGCGAATCAAATATAATACTTTTTGTGTTATATTTATATTATTAAAATATATCACTTAAAAAAGGAATTTTTAAAACTTTATTTAACATGTTTTTCGGTTTTTCTTTTTATATTCAACCTAAAGAAAAATTCTGCAAAAGAAATTTGGAGCAAAACATTCTTTAGCAGTTCTTAAACAAATACAACCGAAAATGTCCACTCCTATAACACTCCTATTTTTCAAATATATTTGCTTCTTTCTCTTTATTGTTTTCAAATTATTATTCACACATCCAATCAAAAATAAAATTTTAAAAATTGCGGACAAAAAGTAGTCTGAAAATAAACGTATTCGTCCACATTTCATTAACAAACATATCCGTAAACGATAACAATTCCATCTATTTTCTAAGTAGACTAATTTTTCTCACGCATAAGTAACAGCTTCCAGAGACCTTGCTTCAGTGGTTGGACAGTATGTAATATGCAATCATTGTAAGAAAACTTAATCCTAAAATATCCATTAAAGTATGAAATTTAAGGTAATATATATTCATATATACATATGTATATATATGTGTTTGTGCATTATATATATCTAATTTATATAATAACTTATTTAACCCCTTGACATACAAGTAAAACGAAATCTATCTGAATAATTTTGTACACGTTGAGAAAGAAAACGTTTTATTTTGAAATGTGCATTGCTATGTAACATTTAATGAGGTTTATATATGATACTAATGTATAACAATTAAGTAACAACATAAAATTATGGTTTAATATAATGCTGCATGACGTTTATTGGAGACAGCTATTGACGTCTGATACGTCAAAGTTTATTTTGGCACACGAGATGACTGATGTCTCGCTGTCGTCATTGTATGTCAAGGGGTTAAAGAGCGTTCGCTGATTTAAAATTCATTTTACCAACCTCCCAAACCTAACTCTGGAAGAAATGCTAATTTTCTGTCCAATCACCGCATTTTCCAGCAGCGCCAAGAAAAATAGTTCACTCCTCTATTGTCTCAATTGTTACATAAAGCTGACTAAGCTGTTGGTCTCATGGCGAAAAAACTCTGCCTTTTCACTCGCTGTGAAGCGAAATTTGTAATTGAAGTTACTCAATAATGTTCACTCGTAAGTCTTAAATAAAGTTACAGTTCCGCGTTCGACTGGCTTCTTTTTAATGGAATGGAACCACGACTGCAAATAACTCTGAACATAACATAGCCTTATCATTGCCCAGTATGTGTGTATAAGGTTATAAATGTAATAAATTTTTATTCCCCTATATGAGCCGTTCAGTGCACACATTGATTAACTTCATTTTTTGGATACTGATAAACTGGAACTTCATTGCACAAAATACGCCACGCAGTTCTCATTCAAACCAATATTCCCCAATTTTAGTTATCAGCATGGATTAATGATAATTTTTTGGGTCAGTGGGTCGGTAAATAGGCTACTCTTGGCACCTTTTAAGAGCTTTTATAATATATTTGTAAATTTTAAAAAATGGAGATAGTCAATGTGTGCACTGAGCGGCTCATATAATAATAGCCTAAGTTATCTGTCCGTCTGTCCTCAAATTTATGAAGCGGTTGAATCTGGAATGCATAGAGGCATCCATATTGGATTCTTGATGAGTTAGGGTTAGTAATATTTAAAACGACTTCGAAAACCTTCGAAATCCTCCCTTTTCGATTCTTTAATGCCATTATTTCAAGCCCTATTTCCCTCGGTTAAGAGCAGGCGATTAAATTCATCACTTTATCACATTATAATTAGATGAAAACACCATTTTTTTCTAGCATTATGACGTCATTACTTTAGCCATCTCATTTTATCATTTCTTATTTTAAATTATTTAAATATCGTCTGCATTATTTTCATACATTTTATCACTGAACTTGGATATTACGTAAACAATTTTCTTTTATATTTGGTTTAAATAATTGATTAGCTTATTTGGCTAAAATAATAGATTAAATAGCCAAATTCAAATTTTTGAATGATCACTACTGCGAAAACAAGACTATTATGCACTACCTTCCTTTGTTAAGTTGTGAGTGGACACATAATGGGTGGAGCAATGCAATTCTAACCGCAAGATTCACAAGTAGATAACTCCGTTCAAAATACTTCACCATCGTCAACCATCTAATTTTTATTGCCCTTTTCGTGAATTCAAATCAAGGTTATCTTAGCAGAGTCGTGCCATGCTATGATGTGAGGAAGCGAACGCGACACACGGGACTGTAAGTGGGTGTCATAAACGTAAAAAATCAACTCATTTTAGGGGAGGCATTTCGAAGACCTGCATCAAGAGATAATACACCGTACTTTCCGGAGGTCTGACACGAACTCGTAAGTATATATATTACATATAGCTCAATAACGAGTAGAATGTTGAAATTATGTAATTAAACTGCTGTAAATTCTAGTAATGCTCCTCCATTTTGTATTGCTCTATATAACGAGAAATTTTAATATAACGTATATTAACGCTGGGGGATATAACTTAAAGACAATTAGCCTTAAAGTATAAACTTTCTACTCTTTTAGAAAGCCTATATGCATTTTTAAAATCTCATAAAACTCAAGATCTTTAAAAAATTTTAAAAACAATTTTCTTGCGTACTTAAATCTAACTTTAAATCCCTCAACTCGAGAACTAAATAAAACTGCGCAACGAAATTTCGTAGAGTTGTATTAATCTCGTTTCTAAGTATTTCCATTTATTTCTAATCCATTTCAGTAATTGAACTACTATGCACGGTTTAATCATGTTTGTTATAGATGATCAATATTCAGGAATTCAAAGCTCCTGATCAATGCTTTAAATTTATGTAAAGTTTAACGAAAATATCTTATTTCTTTCTAAAGAGAATATTTTAGAAGGGATATAAAGCATGAGATATAAAAAGTGTCATTAGATAAATATTAGTAAATTATTGGTAGTCAAAAATGTCTAAAAAAGAATGTCATAAGCACTTATGGGATTATGATAATTAATTTTTATTCATAGAGAAAGCATTACTTTCAGCGATTTGCTTCCTGTAGCCTGCATTCTTCATTGTTATACATAGATCCAATTCTTCATGTAGGTACGCTTGTTATTAGCGGCGTTATGCAAATTCTATCTCAATCCTTTTTGGGTGTTTTCCTAAGTCCGTCCATTGTTTACAGATGCCCTTTTCCTAAGGCTAGATTTAAAACAAAATTTATAAACGTATATAGATGAAGCTTTGGGAGATTTTAGGGGTATTTCATTAAATGGAAAACATTCTATACCTCTTTCTTACACGTATTTTTCTTAATAAAAAAATCGGCTGTTCAACTAGACCTATGACAAGAGGCTTTGTAAATCGGAATATCAACATTGGTAATTAATCTAAAACTGAAATTTCTTCTGCAAAAATTAGTTTAAAATAATTAGCTGATAGTGAGTAAATTAGTTTTTGCTTTAATTGAGACATTTTTTTTAATTTTGAAAAAAATCTGCAATTACAGTGACTACTTTTGGGAAATTTTCTGTATATTGACGAAGCCATTTTCTACAGTCCTTTTTATTCGTTTGGGCCATAAGAAATAATTCATTTATTGTACTTACTCTCGTATATTGTGCACTTTTTTTTATAGCAAAAATTCAAAGTGAACGCTATGCATAAAATAATTTTTTCTGCTTCCTGTAATCATACAGGGCCCTAGCTGTGCTATTAGTCCCCAAAATTATAACAAACAGCACACACACACACACACACAATATATATATATATATATATATATATATATATATATATATATATATATATATATTCTGAATGTTTTTGGTATGACACACAAAATTCATTCCGTGAATTGAAAAAAAAAAAAAAATGGACAAATATTTGTTTTTGTCTTCTGAGATTTACAAAGGACTGTATTTTTTTATTGGAGGAAGCAATCTTTTGCCAATAAATGGAAATCCGGTACTGTAGCATGATTTTTCATTTATTTATTTCGCTATTGTGCGTTTATTACTATAGGTGTATATTTGTCTGGTTTGGAGAAACACATGCCTCAGAGTAGCTGAACTTTGGCTCAAACATACGTCTGGTAACGCTCTTCGATGAAGACTTCCTCACCTGGTAACCGGCAAATGCCGAATGGGTAGGGTGCTGCTCTTCGGTGCCGGAGTTCATGGGTTCGTATCCTACTACTGGCATGAATATTCGTTGCCATTTAGAACTGGCTTGAAACAGCAGATTCCTGTCTTATTAGCCCTCGCGTAGTAAAAAAAAAAGATCTAGCGCTCCAAAACAAATATTCCTAATAGGGCAATAGAACTTAATTTTTTTCTCTCAAAACTAACGAGGGGGGGCGTCAAAAAGGTATTGTGCAACAGACACCAGTTATGCTCTCTGCACCACTGACCATTGCACGAGAAGAGTAGTTCTTTTCGTTGGTTGTGAAATTCAGGATTTCTAGAAAGATTAATTTTAAGATATTTTCAATAATTTTAGCTAGAAGAAAAGCTCTTTTTTATTAACACCATTTTGTTACTAATTTATATTTGTATGCTCTGTTTTATCATGTACTCACCTATTCATTTTATTTTAACTTTCATTTTCTATACTTATTTGTTTATTATGTTTTTGTTATAATTTATTTTTATGTTATTTATTTATTATAATCAATATATTTAGCCATCGCTTGAATAAACAAACATTTTGCTAGTAAATAAAAGTTGTTTAATCATTAAAGCTACTCTTTCGCAATATTTATCATAGATGACAGGACCGCGCTGTGTTCTGGTGCAGAGAGCTGACTGCATCAGGAGGTGTCGTAAGGGGAAGACATAAACAAAACAATTAAGGACATAATAAGAAAACGTTTCTTCTTGTAGTGAAAACATTGCTAAAATCTCGAGAAAAATGAGTCAAGTATCCTGTCCAAACAGAAGATCTTAGAAACTTCTGACAGGTTACAAATAACTTCATACATGTTTTGGAAATTCCTTACCTTAATTCCTATGGCACTGAATTGATTGACCTTCAGGGCATCTCTTGGAGGAAGTTTGTGTATATGTATGTGGGCTGGGCTTTCTACCATCACCCCTTGTAAATAATGAGGTAACGGGGGCGATGGTTCTACGAACTTGGCCATAAGACCCCCCCCCCCTTTCTTGTAGAAGGTCATGGACTGCGACCATATTTCTATTGCACCCAATATTTAAATAGCACGCTGAAAGAGATTTATTTATGGAACCTAAATCACATATGGTAGAGAATAAGACAGGTGAGAAACAAATAACGTAAATATGCTTATGTGATGTTGTTTATAAACATGTCTCCTCATGTCATGACAACTAAAAAGTTTTCAGTTGTGTTTCAGTGAGAATAGAAACACAATCCAAAATTAAAGAAACATTTTCTTATAATTAACAGAAGTCTAATATTTATTGATTAAAATAAAGCCTTGATAGGCACTTCGAAGACTTGCATCATACTGAGAAAATCTACCGCAGGATCTTGTTAGATGATATTTTAAAACAATATTAAAAATAGATCCGTGATATTTAAACAAAATTTTTATTATAATCATTTTATTTAGTTTATTGTTTTTAATAAGTAAGTTTTTAAAATGACTTGTTCCTAAATTGATTCTCGACGGCTCGAGCCTGTTGAGCCCCCCACCACCTCGAAATTCTAGAGATTATTATATATTGCATTTTAACACTGAAGTAAAAGAAAGTACATTTTTAAATAGAAAAAAAAAATTACTACATACTTAATTCAAAATTAATTTCTAAATGAAAATTTCAATATAAACTGAAATTTCTATCTACGTTTTTAATTTCAACATTTTAACCCCAAACTGTTTTATACATTTACTGGAGCAAATTGTGAGCCGCGGTAGCTCAGCGAAGATCAAAGCAACGGTCTCATAAATTGAAGGATTGCCGGTTAGAGATCTGGGCCAGCTTAAGATCCTACGTGTTTGTTGATGGTGACTGGGGAACTAAAATTAGGTTCGTGGTCACAATGCCTAACAAATTCTCAAACAATACCTCTGGTTGTGGTAGGCCAATTCTGTGATTCTTCTGGTTGGTCCCTGCCTCTAAATTACAAGGACTCACTTGAGCTACGACATTCTTTCATCCTAGCAGTGCCAAAGCCTCCTAGAGACTTTTAACAGTCTAGGAAGCTTTGGCAGTGCTCGTCAAACGAAAGGTTCACCCCTTCGTCTTAATTCGTGTGGCCTCCGACCTAAGTGGCTTCGCATTGGCACCAACAGCTGAAGCAAATTATACAAGATTGTGCATGGACTTTTAGACACTCAATATTATATTAAATTTTATATAATTTTTATGGTATCATTAATATTAAATATTAATATTAAATTTTATTAAAAAGTTTCGGTTTTTAATTAAAATTCGTAATTTTTAATTGGCTCAATTGAGTTTCAGCTCCCCCCCACATACACACACACACACACACACACTTGAAATTATATCCTGATTACGGCCCTGTTCGTTACTTAATTTCTTTTTCAGCCATTATGCCATTACGTATATTTACATTTAGTTGCGTATATTACTTTAATATATTTTTCCTTGGGTTAATGGCACGCATTTCCAACATGTTCTTTTTGGAATTTCAAAATAAAAATAAATTTTTGTTATTTCATTGTAAAAAACTTTAGTTTCATTGTTCTTTACAGCTTCTTTATTTACTTTACACTCTTTGTATCGATTCCTATTTGAAAAATATTTACTCATAAATTACAAAACATCTTTTCAAAAGTAAAAAAAAAAAAATTTGTTAATTAAATCGCAAAAATACATATTTCTTCATCTATATGTGTATTTTCTGCTAATAAATAAATCCTTATAAATATTTTGGCTATTTAGGAAAAAAAATATTTTTATGTAAAAAATTCGGAACTATCTTTGTTCTGAATCTACTTCTATTTTCATGCGTCTCCATATTTTTTTTTTTTTTAAGTTTAACAAATCCAAAGTTTATTCCAGTAATAATCATGTGTAATCAAACTAGCGACGAAGGAGATTTTGGTAAGAAAATTAAACTTAGTATTTCCAGTTTGATATTGATGCTACGAGTAAATTGCATTAATCGCAATGTTGCACGATAGCAACAATCAACAAAACCGTTTTGTAGAAGTTCACTGTGTGAATCACATCGATTTTTGTGTATGTAGTAGATCTGCAACACGGTGATACAAAATTTAAGAACTAATGACATTTCTACTGCTGTACTTGCAGTGGACTAAACTTCTAGTAGAAGAGAATAGACATTTCTTTATTTGTCTTAGTTTAACACTTTATTATAATGTCCATAAATTCTATCTTCCCGGTTTATCACAGTTTTAGCATACCCTTAAGAAGTCTGAGTAATATAAGCTTGGCCAGTGGTTCTTAACACTGGCGGTAGGATGATGCTTGGGGGCAGTGAACTTGTTTAGGGCTGTTGGTCGGTGAAGTGAGCAGGTTTTGGCTTTCAAATATAACTTTAAAAATATTAAATAAATTTATTACATTAACTATCTAATCTACACGATATTTGCCAGTAATAAAACAAACTTACGCAGTGGTTTCAGAACCAGTTATTCCCTACGTTCTGAGTGAAATTGAGCTGACATTCAGAAAAATAAATTTAATCAACTGCATTCTTTTGGTTCTGTTATTAGTGCTACGGTCTACTCTCTTTGCAGCATGGGGATTTTGAGACCTGGACCTACTACTTAAAGCCGATTCCGAACAAGTACAATCATCTATGCCGCAGTGGCATTCCAACCCCCGTACTGCGGATCTGAAGGTCAGCGCCCTAAGCATTCGGCCATAGCATTCGTTCATACCTGCAGCGTGTCTCAATAACAAAAATTTGATTTGTAACTTTATTGATATAAATTACTTAAACATTTCGCTTCTTATAATTGAGTAATTCTCCTACCCTACACTTTTAATTACGGGATTTTTACAAAGAGGGGCGTTGAACACATTTCGGCTCCGTTGGAGGGCGGTAGCTTAAAAAAGCTTTAGAATAACTGAGCTAGGTTTAGCATGCCATTACATATGTAAAATAAAACGTGATCAGATGTTGTTGGTTTAAAGCAGTTGTCATATATGGCAGTTTTGTTTGTGTATTCAGCGCGTACCCGTCTCTGACAGGGAATTTACAAAATAAACAAATAAATAAACCTATTATAGATCTCATAGCTAAATAGGTAGTAAAATTTCATACCGATTTTTTCTATTTTAATTTTTTTAGTATCTTTCATGAATGTATACTTAATTCTTTTAGCTGCAAGTTGACTATAATTATATTTGCCTTGTGTTACATGACACTCTTACTCTTGTTTGGTATTTTTTATAGCTTTTTAAGACCCAGAAAGCTGTGTCTTTGACTATTGTAATGTGTTTACTATGTATTTATTCGTATTTCGACATTGTGTATTGTGTTTTTTCTATTTGTTGGAATTTCTATGTAATTGATGACTCACTTGAGTGTTAAACATGTTTCACTAGCTAGTCTGTGTGTCCTAGCATTTTCAAAATTTAGTATACTTTTCCACTACATATCTGGCCATGCTTTTTAATATACATTGCTGTGTTGTGGAGGAAGATATGCCTTGTTGTGCTTGGTTCCTGCCATATTGAGCAGGTGTATATCAAGTTTTACAGCTCCCCGTACATTGAGTTATCTTCAATGGATGAAGGAATTATGCTTCATCTGCATTACTTCTTTGATCCCCTCTCATTGATTGGACAGTCGGTGCTTCCTCTGTCTCCTTGTGTTAAAATGATTTTTGTTTTTAATGATTGGCTACATGATTTGAAAATGCAGCATGATGCAGTATCCTGCAGGAAAGGTAGGAGTAAGTCGAATATTATGGTTTTCTTCTATTGTGTGTTATATCAATTTGTGTAGCATAATTTTTTGTTGTATGGGTATAAAAGCTTAACTTTTCTGTTAAGTGAACCATCATTCACTTTATTTTGTGAGCAATAAAACCAGGAATGAAAATTAGGTCGAGTTATCTTTCCCTTTTTTAAATGAACTTGAAACTCTTCTAATGTAGTATCTAAATTTGCTATGTCCGCAGGTATTCTCTCATAAGAAATACCTCACCAGGAATACCTGAGTGAAATAACTCTTATAACTACGTATCAAAATTACAATTTTATTGTTGATGTTCTTTTATAGAACAGAAAAATAAAAGAAAATAAATTTTTTTGGTATTTAAATTATACGTTATGTTTTAAATTATAGTAACATTTTTTAGTGCGAATAATGAGATAGGTGGTTCTGATGCATTGATATACAATTATCTAAGTTCAGCTGTATGCGAGTAACATTCACAAGTCTATATCCGATCTACTTTCCGGTCGGTTTCATATTTTAATTATGAAGCTCATAACTGCGATAAACCCATGTTCAACTAAATAGTAAAATGACAAAGCAATTAACAGCTTCTGTAAAGTTAATCATAATTCAGGATATAAAATCAGTGTCTGTTTTTGTAACCATAATTTGGGGTATCTTTAATCAAATATTTTTTCAGCCCCTCATTTGTGGATAACTGAATTAGTTGCTTTCGCACTAGAATGGATTAAATGGGGCTTGTAATTTACTGGCAAAAGGGTCTGACATCTAATCGGGGATAACCAAGTACAAGATGTCTTCGTCTTATTTTAATTTAAGGGCGAAATATACCTGTCAATTTTTTTTATTGCTGTTTATTTTAACTGACATAAAAATGAAGATAGGTCCAAATTACTTTGTCAAACTTTTCATAGAGCCCGAAACTAATTTTATTTACCATGAACCCCCTCAGAGGTCACACGGACCTCTGGGGAGCCGTAGGATCCACTGGATTTTAAAAAGAATAATATATTTTTAAATTTTTATTTTAGTGTATTTTAAAAAAGAATGAAATATAAAATAAATATACATGTCTGCATGTGTTATACATAAATCTTGTTATTTTATATAATGTAGCTTTCAATTTTTTAACAAAGTGTTTATTATTTAAACATGCCTATTTTTATTATATCTATTTAAAAATATATAAATAAATATGTGAGGACGCGTATTTCCCCCTCCACTTTTTCTTGGGGTGGTTTAGTAGCTCAAAAGCTAAAAATCGCTGTTCTAAACTGAAGTTTTGCAGGCATTTAATTTCCTAACTGCATGTTCCCTCTTTGAAATAGGACTACCAATCCCAAAAAACTTTTGCCAGAACTTTGAGAGGGAGGTGGGGTGAAACTGTGAAGATGATTTAAAAAAATGTATCTCGTTGAAAATATTTATTAAAAAATTAACTTTATTAAATCCCTGAATGCACACATAAAAGTGATGCCTTCCTCTACTCTAACTTTTCAAAACTTGTAACATTGTGTTATACTTGCAAGGTAAGGTTATTGTAATATACGGTTTCATTAAGCTCTTATACTCTTCTGCGGAGTAAAAGCTCATTATGTAGTGCATGTTTATTTACATTCTAAAAGTTAAAATTATAAAAATCTTAAGTAGATCAAATGTAGGTAAATATTAAAGTCGCAATATATATAAATATATATATATATATATATATATATATATATATATATATATATATATATATAGGTGTACGTATACATTGCTTTTGTTTATTTAATTATAGTAGAAACATGATAATCCGTTCTCTTGAAAAAGAGCGAAGAAATTTACTGGTTAATTTGCTGGTAACTTGACCAGGCCGTCGCTAGCTATAAAGGGACCAGTACTGATTTTAAATCTTCCAGTCCCTCCTGTAGGATAATTATAATTCGTAATTATTAGACAACAATTAAATTATTACAAGTTTACGTTGAAATGTAAAAATTTAACAGTTAAGTATTCTAAATCCCTAACATCCATGCATATATGTAATTTGAAAAGATTAATTTGGAATGTAAATAAAGGGGCCACATGAGAATCAGTGCTGGACCCCATTTTTAGCTAGCGGTAGCCCTGTCTAATGGAGATAATAAATCGAACCTTTAATTAGTTATTTTAAAACCGAAGTGTAGCAGTTCAAATTTTTAGTGTGTTTGTGCATTAAAGGTCTCAGTTTTTTGCAGAAGCACATGAAAAAAGGCGTTATATAGGAGGGGGAGAGATATTGTTATGCGACTGAAGGTAGTGGGATTTCCCCGTTCCTACACCTTTGTTTTATACGTTAATAAGAATACACAACTTTTTATCACGAAAATTAAGGTTCGAGTTTGTTGCCATGATATAGAACAATATTCCCAAATCTTCTGTGACTGAGCCGGATTGTCAGAGATTAGTTTTACTTGAACAGCTAACATATCAATTTGAATTATTTGTTCTTCCTACTGACATTGGTAAAATATTTTACATTAATTAGTAATTCATTATTTATAAAAGCTATTTTTGATTTTAAAAATGGTTCATGTGCAGTTTCTGACATTTATTTTAAAACCATTTAGCCAATGCCTGTAAAAAAAACCCTTTATAAGAGTTTTTCTAAATAGTCTTGTAAAACTAAATTTTTTATTCAAAACTTGATCAGGTGTATTCTTAACTTTAATGAAAACTATTTAGTAGGACCACAGGTGGATTAAGATAGGTTGAGACCCCGGCTGCAGAAAATTAATATTTGATCACTTTGCACAAAAAAAGGGAATCAAAATGCATATTGTCTGAATTTTAAAACAAATAAAAACATATTTTGTACCTTTTCTATTTTATTTCAAAAAACGTTTAGTATAATATAATGTATAAAATATTATATGAAATTGAAAATATCTAAATTAATTCTTTATGTAGGTTTTCGGTTTTCAAAGTTATAAAATAGATCTTTAAAATCAATGCTTTCAGATAAATTTCTCTGTTTATAATATAGCCATGTTATTTAACCTTACCTCTGACATTAGGTTTCAAAGCTAATTGTTTACACTTTTTGTTAAAAAAAAGGGGGGGGGTCAGAGCTGCGATTGAAACTGACATGGTTGAAAAAATTTCAAACTAATTTTTAAAGTTGTAAAAGAGTAGCTTTCTTCAAATATAATTTACACATAAATTGCTTGTCTTCATCTGTTTAAAAACTGTTTCAATTTATCTTCAAAACTATTTGAATGGATATCATTCGATCAATGTCTATTCATGTCCCATTTCATGTATTCGAATGTGACATATGCAAATTGTTTGCGATTGTATTTGGGCTTTGGTTATTAACACATTGTATACAGGACACGTACTAGTACGTTTTCTGACGATTGATACTTGAGAGCATATCACGTAATAATACGGGTTAGTGTAACAACACGATTTGTTTGTGGGTACAAAAATAAAGGTATATATAGGAAAACGAAGCCGAGTGTTCTTGTCTATTACATAGATTCTGAAAAAATTAAGACGTCGTATACAGTTCCACAAAAACGAAAAAAATTAAATATAAAAAAATGTTATATAATGTCGCATTAGTATGGGTAACTGATCAATTACCTGACACTAACATTCCAGATCCAGGGCAGCCCACATCTAGTAGTCAAAGGGCAACTAAATATTACCATGCTCTAAGATTATCATTGGATATGCGGAAACATATTTTACAGAAAATTGTTACTACTGGGAAGAAGAAAAAATTGCAAAGACAATGTCGTGTGTGTGCTGTGATAAAAGTGCGGAGTAAAAACATCTTGCATATGCAAGTTTTGTCGTGTACCACTTCATAGAGGAAAATGCTTTTAACGTCACCACACTGTAAAACATTATTAGTTTGAAGATTGCTCCTTTCATTTTTTTATAAAGTGAAATGTTTAATATAACATAATCCGAAAAAAATAAAACTATATACTACTATTTCTATTTGATTTTTCATATTTACGATACTATTATAAATTTATCCACTAAAAATATATTTTTTGTTTACAAAAATCTTATGGTTGTGATTTATATATTTCTATTTATATATTTGTTTATATATTTCAATATAAAATACGAAAAGTTGGTTAAAAAATTAAATAATTTTCGATCTATAGATTTAACTGAATAACTAAATTTATTCGCAAAACGCCCGCTCCCTGTACAATTCCGCTGCGAAATGTACTCGCACACAAAATGAGTTAATGAAAATAGGTACACATAAATATACTACCAGGTTTCACTGTTAGTTGATAATTTGTATATAATTGCATTAGAAAATGTGCAAAATTAGGGTTTTGGGGGGCCACCAGAAGTCGCACGGTACGCTGCTTGTCCCATTTGGGTTTCGAAATCAGAAGTGTAAAGCTGAAGAATGTTCTCAGTGGCGTTAATTAATTGCTCAAAACAGACGCCCTTTTAATATAAAACACTTTTTATTATATTTACGTATGCGAGATCTTTAAATGCACAGAAAATGTCACATAGAAGAATTTATGGCGTAAATAATATTAACATATTAAAGCACAAAAGCAACTCAAGAGCCATTTTTTCTCGCATACGAAAGAACAACCATGTTTTTACTAAAAAAAATCGTTCGTTGCCACTCGCAACTTACAGAGAAAAAATAAAATAAAAAAGATAATATGTGGGTAGAACATCAATTTTAACAGACGATTTGACATTCTCCCACCTAAGTTAACATTTATCTTAAAATTTAACTTACAACTACACAACAATAACAATAACATAATAGTAACAGTTCACAAGTCTAGTTTATGAATCATCTTCACGATACGGCCACTTCTAGTCTTTGTTTCTTTAGAAGATTCAGAATTACTGTCAAGTGATTGATTTACTGTTGGCTGTTCCTTTACTTTAGTACATGTCAGTTTTCTCTCTAATTAGAACTGATTCTGCTGCAGACACTTCTAAAGGATAGATGTGCTGTATCGGTCGAAGCAACTTACCCTTTTCGGTTTTTAGTCTTACAAGCCTTGCAAAAACATCTTTACCTGGGATTACCTCTATTATTTTTCAAAGAGGCCAACTGATGCGTTTCGTGTCGTCATTTCCAATCAAGACAATGTCACCAACTACTACTGTGGCAGTTCCTTTACGCTGTGGTCTCTTAAGCAAAGCTCCCAAATATTCCGTACGACATCTATTTCTTAAGGCCTTTTGCAGATCTTGAAGGTATTTCACACGTTGGTTAAGACTCTGGCAATCAACCCTATCACAATCGGGAACACCCCTCATTTGGATATCTTGTAGGAACATTGAAGGAGATAATGGAGCCAGTCCTGAATCATTATCTGCGACATATGTAATTGGCCGTAAATTAATAATGGATTCACAGTCACATAATACGATTATCATCTGTTCATAATTTAAGGAAGATCTGCCGAGTACTCTTCTCAACAACTTTTTTAGGATACCGATAAGTCGCTCCCACCATCCACTCCACCACGAAGCAGTTGATGGGTTGAACTTCCATTTAATAGGATGTAGAGCAGTGTCACTTACAATAAGATTCCAATCCAGAGCACTCAGTAAATTTGAAGCACCAACAAAATTTGAGCCATTGTCACAATAGATAGTGCTGCATCGCCCTCTACCGGCTATAAATCTGCGCAATGCCATTAAGAAGGACTGAGTAGATAATGAAGTCACCAATTCAATGTGTACAGCTCTATAGACAGCGCATTTAAAAAGGCAAACCCAAGCTTTATTATTATCCCCGAGAAACAGTGGTCCCGCAAGATCAACACCGGAGATTTCAAATACAGAAGCATCTCGTATTCGGTCCTCTGGAAGAGATGCTGTGACTGCGTAAAGTCTCTTGGATGAATGTCTCTTACAGATGATACATTTAGAAATTATAGATATCACTGTCCTTCTACCTTGTAGAATCCAGAATCGCTAACTTAAAATGTTAAGTAACATTTGTGTTCCCTGCATGAGCACTTCTTACATGGTACTATATCACTATGCGTTTTACTATTTCATGTTTAGATGGTAAAATCGCAGGTGTTCTAAAATCTTCGCTATCTGTTCGGAATAAAATTTTTGTTTTCAGTCGAATAATACCGTTCTTATCTTTAAAGGATTCAAGAGTTTTTAACTTTTCATCTCGCTCATTAACGAAGCTTTCCTTTTGTATTAGTTTGATAACTTCATATTCAGCAGCAAAAATTTCTTCAGAATCAAGGTTGCCAGATTTCCTAGTATCGCTCCGATTACGACAATTGTTAATGAATCGGAGTAGCCAAGCAATAATTCTTATAATTTTGTTATAGCTCGAGTATTTATAGATGAAGGACTTATCTGAATTTTGAACGTTCACCATAGATGATACTACTTCTTTCTTTTTTTCTTTCAACACTTCTTCTTTATTTATTGTGAATTCTGATCTTGGCCATTCGTTGGGTGGTTAATAGAGCCAAGGAGGACCTTGCCACCACTCTAATTCCAACAACTGTCGAGTGGAACAACCTCTGGAGGGTAGATCTTCTGGATTGAATTCTCCAGGTACATAATACCAATCTTCCGGTCTAGTCACTAATCTGATTTCTCGCACTCTGTTGTATACGAACGGTGTCCAATATTCACTTCCTTTTATCCAACACAAAGCGTTACTGGAGTCAGTCCAATAAAAGGTTGGAATATTTTCCAATTCTAAATCTGTTACAACTCTTTTCGCTAGTCGGGTACCAATGGTGAACGCTAATAATTCCATTTGAGGAATTGTAATAGATTTCAGTGGAGCTACCTTGCACCCCGCTTGAACTAATTGACATGTAGTTGAGATTTTACTTTCACTTCTTAAATATATGCCGGTAGCGTACGCTGTTTTGCTTGCATCACAAAATATATACAAACTTAAACTACATGTATCATCAGAGTCTTTTATTAGACATCTAGGGATTGTAATTTCTTTAACTAAATTCAACTTTTTCCTCCACCTCTCGAAATTTTTAGCAATAGCTGGTGGTACCTCGGCATCCCAAGTTATTTTCACTTTCCAAAGATCTTGCAGCATGAGCTTCGGGTATAAGGTCACTGGGCATGTATACCCAATGGGATCAAAAATTTTATGGACTTCTGATAATATTTTCCTCTTAGTAATTGGACCATTATCTTTGCAAGCTTCCTTTATATTTACTGAAAGAGTATCTGAGTGTAACTTCCACTAAAGGCCTAATACCGGGACAATTTTATTCTTTACACAAGAAATATCTGCTGTTGAGGGATGAGAACAATTATTCTCCCACCCTCTAAGGTCAAATTTCCTTTCTGACATAATATCTGTAGCCATTTGAATGAACTCATGCAGTTCTGTCTCAGTTTTTGCACTGATCAAACAGTTGTCCACATAAAAACTATTTTTAAATTGCTGAACAATATCTAAAGGATATTTTGAGTTCCCTCCTTGTACTTCCTCCAAAATTGTTTCTAGGTGATATTGAATAGCAGAATTAAGTAAGAAGGGGCTACTAGAAATTCCAAAGACGACACGACAGTGTCTAAAGTATTTTAAATCATTCTTTTCATTATACCAAAGAAATCTTAAATAATTTTTGTCATTTTCTTGTAGGCGAATTTGCAAAAAACGCTTTACGAATGTCCGCCGTAACTCCAAACTTGTTCATTCGAAAACGCGTTAACACCGTAGGTATTAACTCAACTAGGTTTATCCCTTTCTCAAGACAGTCATTCAGACTTGGAGAACCTCTTGTCTTCGCTGAAGCATCAAATACAGGCATGATTCGGGTTGTACTATTTTCTTTCACGACATGTCTATGTTAGATAATGGGACGGCAATTGAATCTCATGGTTAGGGACCTCTTCAATTGTTCCTTCTTTTGTCCACTCCTCAAATATTTGATTGTACTCACCATACAAATTCTCCTCCTTTAACTTTCGAACTGTACTGTCTAACCTCTTTAAAGCCAAGTTAAAATTATCAGGCAGTGGAGGATGATCGGCAAGCCAAGGTAAATGTACCACAAAACGCTTATCTTTGTCGACCTGAACTGTATTAAGAAAATGTTGTCTGGCGGCTTCCTGAAGTTCTTTAGTTCTCTTCTCAGATGGATTTGTAATCCCGAGAGTGTCAAGAGTCCACAATTCAGCAATTGTTCTAGTAGTAGAAAGCATAGAATTGGCTTCTAGGACTTCATTTTCTCCTGACGAAGTCTGCGGTATACGTCCCATAATTGGCTACCCTAAACGGGTTTCCATTGCTGTTAAACCACAAGGCAAGGATTCATAACCACCGGTAATGATTTTCCCAGCTACATCGGCTCCTATTAAAACTTCAATAGGGCCTTTATAGTCATCATTCACAGGAATACAACAGTCAATAAGTTCTTTTAAATAAATCGAAGACACTGTGGGAGGAACACTTTCACAGATTACAGGTTGACTGAGCACTTTGAAATGACAGTTATAAGACCCATCACAGCTAGTCAAATATAAAGTAAACACATCATGTTTGTATACTCCCGTATTTTCCCCACCAAAGGTTTGGTTTGGTTTGGAGTGCTACGGTCTACTTTTTTGCAACACAAGGGCTAATGAGACCGGGACCTACAGCTTAAAGCCGATTCTGAACGGCTACGAACATCCATGCCACAGTGGGATTCGAACCCACGAACTCCGGTACCGAAGGCCAGCACCCTAATCAAACGGCCATCGTTCGGTTTCCCCGCCAAAGAGAGAATGTTGAAGATATTCACAGCCTTCCCTTTTATATTTCATTTCTTTAGCAGTACCTTTTAAAACGTAAGAACGCTGTGACGCAGTGTCTATGATGGCTCTTGCCTTTTTTTTTCTTCCGTCATCTCTGATGAAAACCGTTAAAGTTAATAACATAACACTAGGGCTTTTAGATACATTCGCAAGTGCTTGATCCTCCTTTGGGAGAGTATCTAACTCTGTAGTTTTTTTCTCGTCAGGTGAGAATACTTGTTGCTTTATGTTATGACAAAAAAAATATGATGTCTTTTCCCACAACCCAAACAAGTTACCTTTGAATAGCACTTACGGACTTGATGACCTGGTTTTAGGCATAAAAAACAACATCCCGATTTTTCAACGAGATTTTCTCTATCTCTCATCGTCATTTTTTGTACTTTCAAACAGTCAGCAGAATTGTGCAAATTGTGGCAAAAAATGCATCGTCTTTGTTCTTTCGAAGAAGTTAATAGATCAGCTGCACTGCCTACGGGACGAATGTCTCCACACTTGATTTTATTATTTATAGCCTTCTTCTGTTTGAACAATTTTAAGCTATGTTTGGTTTCAACTCCAAAATTTTGCGAGGCTAGAATCATACGTTCTTCTGCCTGTACTTCATCTTGAAGAAAATCGAGAATTGAATCAAGGCCAGTCCTTTTAGTAATTTTAGCTGTATCTTGATCAGTAATTTTAGTCACATTTTGTTCTTCTTCATCATGGCATCTACGACTTCTAGCTCTATATCGTTCCCAAACAAGAAGTGTTTCTTCAGGTAGAGCCGACTCGGCTAACGGAAAAAGCATTGATGCATATTTATACCTGGTTACTCCTAATATCTCAAGTGCGCGGAGCTTTGTTTCCAATAAATCATAAAGATTTCTCAAAGATTTTCTCGTCGAGTTTTGTTTTTGTTGAATTAGGGATAGAAGATCCCTGACATACACCTGAATAAGTAGTTCTTCCCTGCCAAAACGCAATTTCAGTTGTTCTATAGCTTTCTCGTAACTGTTTCCCCCTGGTGGAAAACTTTTAACTAGTTCCTCGGCAACACTTCCCGTCTTCATACATTGGGATAGGTATGCAAACTTATCATGTGAATCCCACCGCTTGTTCATAAGTATGGTGGTTGTGTCACTGGTCCTGGACTATGGGTACTTTTCTGGTTATATGTTACTATTATGTATAGTATATATATTACACGTAATAGTAAAACTATTATAACTATTATACATAATAGTATAATAGTATAACATAATTATATAACTATTATACATAATAGCTACTACAATGTAACTATTACTATTGCAGATATGAACGAAATGATTTGCACTGGTCTCATCGAGGTAATTTTCCATTGTAAAGATGTGATTCACAGTGATTTTGATAACGAGCTGTTATTAATGCCTTTACGCACTATTCGCCACGCTTTTTTATTTTTTTTTTTAGTGCAAGCATAACATAACCGAATCAAGTATTACAGTTTTTAGAAATAATTTTTTTAAAGCAGAAACAGTATACGGTGTAATAACGTGGCTTTGTTTTTAAGACTTTTTTTCTGTGTCTATGGTATTAAATTTTTTTGCAGTCAACTTGACAAGATGCAAACTAGAGAACTTTTCTACCAAAGAGCTGTAAAAGTAATCAAATATGATTTTGATTACATTTTTATTTCATGGACTTTTATGGTTCGTATTTGGTACTATTCTGGTTATTTTTTAAAAAAATTTTGTACCTTATTGCTTTGAATAATACTTACTACAATGATGTGAACAAAAAAAAAAAATCTGAAAGTATTAAAATACTGTAATAGGAACTAATAAAATGTGGAAATGATTTTTAAAAAACAAATTAAGATAATTTCATTGGGGAGAGTTTATTATTTCATTCAACCCACTGATAATAAAAATAAATTGTAGAAATTGGCATTTTAAAAAAAATTTATAACCATTTGCCACTGTTATGTGATTTTTCATTATTAGAACCATTTTCGGCTCGCAATTTTCCATTCAAATCCATATTAATTTTGTAAGATTCTACAAATTTATAGAAATAAATTAGCATATGCATTGAAATTAATTTTTTAAATGGTTTAAAATTCATGATAAACCTTTTTTAATGTGAAATTTGAAGGCAAGTGTTTAAACTAAAAATATTCAACTGTCATTCATAGGCTTTCCTCTGCACGGCAAAAATATATTTTGTCAGGAATGTGTAAAACATTTTTTTAACAAGACAAAAAGTTATAAACAAGGCAAAAGAAATGTTAATTTTTAATTTTCATTATTTTAGACATAAAGAGCAGCAAATTTAGTAATTAATATAATTAGACATTTTCAAAATAAAATATTACCCAGTTTGGAAAATGATCTGGATGAAAATTTTCATTGTTTTCACCAAGATGAGGATAACAAATAGTAAACTAAAAATTCTGTTTTAAAGCCTGTTACTTTATGAATAGACTAAACTAGTTGATAGTTTCTCAATTTTATAAGAACTGTATTCAGCAATTTATAACCCAATATTATCTGAATGGTGTCTATTATTGCTCTAGGATTGATTATTCTCAGCCAAAATTGTTGTGTGAACATGTAGACACAAACTTGTTAGAGTAAAGGTTGTAAAAAAACTGCATGTGAGACTGTTTTAGTATTGTCATAAGATGCATACATTATTATTATTAAAGTATCCTTATTTATTTAATAGCATAATTTATATATTTCACTATGTTTTATTAAGTGCTTGTTAAAAAAATTTTCTAGCTTACTGAATTGTGAGTAGGAAAAAAAAATGATTCTCCCTTTCATAACATATCAAAGAATATTAGTTTATAATTGTTTATTCGGTATGGCTTGCTAACTGCTTATTTATCCTGCTTTTATTATTATTGAAAGCCTAAAGTCATACATGATATAATTTACTGATTTTTTTTTCCTCCCTGCTGAGTGACTTAGATTGTATAACTTTATTTTTTTTTTCCTTCTAATTCAATCAGTTATGTGAATTACTTTGCTTCTAGCTTTGGCTTGCTTATAGAACCAGCTGTGGTTTCATGTATGTTACTTTAATGTAAAAAGTTTTTAATGTTTATTCAATATCTTATGTGAATAAAGATTATAGAGGGAAATGCTGATTTGTAAAAAAATGTATATATCATAAAACCGCAGTGGTAATACTCATATGTGTCTAAAAGTAGATCACCTTAAACACACACATATAAATTTTGAGAACATTATTCTTGTTTCAAGAATTTAAAAATAAGTATTAATTTTTATATTTAATTGAATTGTTGAAAGCATAAAAAATGTTCTTAGTTACTGAAATAATTAAAAATAGAAATATCATAAATTAAAATTATATTAATCAAACATTCCTTTGTTAAAACATGTGATTTTATGTTTAAAATCTAAACTAATATACCATAGGGTCTAATGGGACATAGTGTGTGAGGGGAGGGGGCTAATGGGACATAAAAAATAGCTTACTAGTTTGCTTTAGATTTATAAAATACTACTTGTAATATACTGTAGCTGCTGTGTTCTGAAAATAATAAAAAGTTATATAACTTTTACTTCATTTTAAAATATACACATATTCCCTTATTTCAACAAATGGGACATTAAATTTAACAAAAAAAAATTGGGAGCTGGCTTAACAGTAGACATTATCACATTATATATTTATTTTTAATGCCAAAAGAAAAGCTTCTGAAAACCAACAGAATCTATGTGACATAACAAGAAGATATGATAAAGTGCTACTCATAAAGTTTTAGTGAAGAATATTCCTGTTAGAGTTGTTGCTGAGATGTACCCCTTTTTAAAATCCAAACTTTTATTTATGTATGTAAGATATGCATGCTGATTTGTTTCGAATAGGCCAGATCAAAAATCAGAAAATAAAATCTGCTCGTAATATTCCTGTGACCGCCCCCCTCCCAAGCTTTTAATGTCATGGTGTGAAGCTGGGCGACAAAAGCTCCTCTGAATAAAAAGAAACAGGGGTTTCTTGAAACTTTCAACTAAAACAGATGAAAATGTAATTGGTACTCAATTATGCTTCAATCCCTAAAAAAAAAAAAAGTATGGGGTATGCTAACCCCCTTCCCCCCTTGGATAGTACTCTTGAACTTAATATAAATGATATTGCTTTAGGTATATTTGCAGGAAGAAAATTCTTCCATTACATTGTTGTTATTGATATTTGGGATGGTGACATTATTGTAAATTAATAATTGTTTTAATTTAAATACCCTGAAAACGCTTGTCTTGGGTTTATATTTTTTAGTTCAATTGCCATCTTGAAAAATTTACCAGCTAAGAAACACTGCTGCAACAACTGTTTATTTAGATTTAAACTTTTTTTTTTTCAATTTAATATACAATTAAATTTTGATGTATAAAAAATAATTAAATCATTAATCTTTACTTCCTTATTAAATTTTAGATCTAGGTAGAAACCTAATTTAAGATGGATGGGAAATGTTCCATTAGCCCTGTATCATGTCCCAATTGGACCCACACTATGGGGGATAACAAGAAAGGTACATGATTGAAGTAGATGGTATTGTTCTAAAAACTAAGAAATTCTTAATTTTTTAATATATTTCTAGTCAAATGTGTGCTCTTTACGTAATTTTTAATATTTTCATTTAATTGAGGTATAGCTTTCATTATACAAAATGCCCCATGAGCTCCCAGTATTTCCTATATAATACAAGTATTTTTTGTACATCTATTAAATCATTAAAATTTGTTTCTTTAGAAATCAAGATTTTTGGGTCATTCTTATAGACACAGTGCATATGCTGTGAGATTAAAATTTATTTATTTATTTATTTATTTGTGAGTGTATGTGATTGAAATGTACTAATTTCCACATAATACTTAGTATAGTAACACAAGTGACAGGATATGCTAAAGTGGACCCAGCCTGAAAAACCTTACCCAGGTTTTATCAAGAATGTCCTCTCGCCAAAGCCCAGTTTCTGACATAGATTTTTTAAGAATTTACTGTAGTACATTGGTGTGTTTTACTTCAGAGTCAAGATGATTTTTATAGTTATGATGATATTTATAAAACATTTATATCTTTAATAAGTTATTTAAAAAGACAAAAATATAGCAATATCAAAATTATGTACCTAGTAATGACTACTTAAGTCAAAATTTTAATACTTTTTTGGCATAACTTTGCATTTAAATAAATTCTTAAAAATAAAAAACTATAAATATTTAATACATTTATAGTTTTCTTAAGTACATCCTTAAGAAATTTTTAAAATTAAATAAGAAATTAAACGAAATTTAATTTTTTGAAATTTAGTACCTTTTGCTTATTTTAATAATTTGGAGTTTAATTAATCAAAATTAATAAAATATATACAAAAATTTTTAAAAAAGGTTTTGCTAGCCCTTATATTGTAAAATATTTTACCATAGTGTTCCAAATAAAACAAGGAGAATATAATATTAATTATAAAATGATGTGTAATATTTTTAATAACATAAGTGATTAGTGTCTGCAGTTGCATAATTGGGGTAATAAATAGTATTAGACATTTAACTTCATATTTAATTATCTGATTTCATTGAAAAGTAATAGATTTGTGTATAATATCTACACAGAATTGAAAATTCAAAAATTTCCTTAAAAAAAAACTATCAGGGTTGGAAATAAAAAAGGGTTTCTTTCAAAGTCCTACAAATGTCATTATTTAAAAGATTGAATGATTGAAAAACTGCTATATTAGTCCTGTGGACTCAAATCTCAAAAACCATCAATTCACAAGTAAATCTTTACTATCAATTGACAGTATAAGTGTAACAGGTACAGCATCATTAAAAAGTCTAAAAAATTTTATAAATTAAAACATTAAACATATTGACATAATTAAAGAAGTTACTTCTTTAACTTAAAATATGTGAAGATGATGTTTTGAAACTTCCTTTGAAATTTTTCTGTTGAAAGGCAACAATAAACATGTATTAAGATGAAGTAGAAAATATTATAAAAGATAAGTTAGAACAGTTTTTTAATTTTTTAGGTGAAGAAGTCATGCTCTGAATTAATATATTTATATAAAAAGCATTGGATACTAAAGTTGCTCTTTCGAATATTGAAATTATTTTGAAAATTTTGTTTCCATTCCAATATTCAATGCATTACAGAAACTTTTTTTGTATTAAAAAAAAATAAAAGATTATCTTAAAAATTCATTGTCTGCAGAAAGATGAACTAGTAAGGCTTTTTTATTATGGGAGAGCTATTTACTTAAAAAGTATGGATTGTGAAAAGGTAATTGAAAGTTATAAAAAAAAAAAAGGTTCTTTAGATATTTTCCTGTTTTAATTTCAAGTAAATTTTATTACAATTTTCTTGGAATAAAATATAAGTAGTACATAATGTTTCATTGTTTGTGAAAGTTGTTTGTGACCAGTGTGTGTGTGAGAGAGCTTTATTCTCATTTTTTTTCATTATAGTGTCATTATATATATATAAACTTATAAATTAAAATTTTTTTTTAAATAATTTGTCCATACTTACTTTTAATGAATACTAAATTATTTTATATTTTCAGATATAGTTGTTATATAATAAAATTTAAATTTTCTATAATAAATATATCATTGACTTTCAACATGATTGATACAAGTATCTAAAATCAATTTACATTCTTTTGAATGTGACATAATTTGTATTTGGAAACAATAAAGTTAATTATTATTATTAACAATTTTGTTTTCAATATTTATTTATTTGTCATTTTTTGTTCCAAAAATAATAAAATGGCACCGCTGAAAAAAATATGATGTGCATGCTCATATAAAGTTGCTGAGAATGTGTGCTGGAAGATTAAAGTTCTAGTTTGTATCTGTTTAATAAACTAAGATAGTCCAAGCTGTTTCTTTTCCTTAGATTCTAATAATTACTTGGATATCTGCAGAAAGAAATAGAAATATTAATTTAATCATAACGCTTTAAGGAAAACAATAAGAATTTATTCAATAAAATTTTGGGAAAAATGATAAATGAGAATAATATAAACAAACATGACAAATGAGACTAATACAGGCAAAATTCTATTACAAAATTATTTATAACACAGAAACAATTTTAAACAATGAATCGTTTATAATCCAATTCTATTTTGAGAAATTGGGATCAAATATGAAATATAATGCATCCAGCTACAGATTTATGAATATATTGAAAATAAGATTATTTATATATATATATATATATATATATATATATACATACATAAAATACCAATACCGATTTTAACTACTAATATAGCAATAACTTTAGCTTTACACATTTAATGTAACACAAATATGAAATCACCAATGAAAAAACCACCTATGAACCACTGGAGAGATAGATATCATCAATGAACCATAAAATGCCAATACTAATTTTAACTATAAATATAGCAATGTCTTGGACTTCACACATTTAATGTAACACAAATATGAATAACACATCGAGTAAAATGCAAATGCAGGAGAAAAATGAAAATAGGAACTTTAAGGAACTGGAAATTACATATGTGTATGTTTCTTTGTGTGTGACAGTATAAAAAAATTAAGTACAGTAAAAATTACAGAGGATTTCGAAACAACTTAAATTATTTCCTTTTTGTTAACTTATCAGGTGTTTGGAAGTTTAAATGATAGGAAATAAAATCTTCAATTCATGGTGAAATTTATTGCTAAAGGCTCATTTTAATGCAGTGAAAAATACATTAAATTTTATAGCAACAAATAAACAGATAAAACCATTTATTAACATGTAAGGGTTCAACTAATCAAAAATTAACTCTGCAGCACTAACCAAATTATTCTTACTGAAATACAGTTTTATTGTAATACAGTATAATTAACAATTTAATGAAATTAACTCCAATTTTTAAAAATATTAAGAAAAAGTAATACCAGCTTTTGGTAAATTAAACATATTTCAAATGTAAATATTTTAACTCTATGTGAATAGGTATATCTTATATGAGTTAGTAATATATATATATATATATATATATATATATATATATATATATATATATACATATATATATATATATATATATATATACATATACATATGCATACATACATATACATACACACATATACATACATATGCATACATACATATATACATACATATATATATATATATATATATATATATATATATATATATATACACACACAGACACACATATACACATATATATACACATACATATATATATATATATATATATATATATATATATATATATATATATATATATATATATATATATATATATAACTTGAATACTGATTAATCACTTAAAAGTTTTGCCAGAATGTCACAGAGGTGGATTTACTTTTTTTTAACCTGTCAACTTATTATACTTGCAGACTTTTATACATTGACATTAGTAAAACTTTTTGTGAAATATTAGCTGTTTGGTTAGTTTATTTGTTAATAGCACAAGTAATAGTAATTAATAAAAGTCAATTGTACTTTTTCGTTTGAACTTTTAAATATCACTAAGGGAAATTTTGATGTACATTACTTGAAATTTTCAATTTTATTTTCACATTACCAAAAACCATAAACATTCTCAGTACATAAGTTTGTAAAATAAAATTTAAAAAAATTACTTTTAACTTAAACATATAATCTGTAAAAGTAAGTATGCTATAATAAATTCAATGATATTCTTATACTTTCTCTTCTTAAAAATAGACTGATGATGACAAAAAAGAATTAGTTAACAGTAAATCATCTAAATTTACATTTTTTTGTGATTATTTCTCATGAGTAAATCATATCTGACTAATTTTCAGAACTCCCCTAATAAGTAGACACCATGAGAGTTCAACCAAAGAACTCCTGAACCAGAAAATTAAATCCACAAACCACTAACATTTATAAGAAATTTACTTAAATTATGATTTTATTTATAAAATGAGTAAAATACTATTGATGATGACAAAAAAGGTTAAAAAAGTAAATTATACAAAAGTAAATACACATTTTTTGGGGGAAATTGGCGCTAACTTTTACATGACTCGCCTATAATTACGATTTTATGTATAAAATAATGAAGTGGGTATGAGATGTTTTGAAAAATAGTGCGAGTGATCAAAACAAATAACATAATTGATCTTTAGTGATTTAGTCTAATGCATTATCAAATACTGAAAATTAATCTGTACAGTTGTGAAACCTGTTTACAATACTTTACATTTATATGAGCAATCCATGTATCTACTTTCATACATTATTGCAGCAAATCAGACACAAATCATGTCACAAACTCGGCAGAGAAAAAGTATCGTTTTTGAGAGACATTAAAGAGTCTGCTTTCCCATTAGAAATCACCAATTATTAGGCCCCAGATGAAAGAAAATTAGGTACTGTCCTGCTTACTTTTTAGTCTTCTATTGTTTAAAATTAAAAAACGAAAAATTTCTCATTAATCAATTTTAATTAAATAATTATAAAAATACTGTGACAACTCTTCAGTTCTGCTTTTTTACATTTTATTTATATTTCAATAATGCAGCTTAATATAGTGATTAAAAAATTTTATAGTATAATTTTAAAAATTCAATTTGCTCCATGATAGCATTAATATCCTTGTTAGCTTCGTTGTTTATTGATATTTTTTGTTCCAATTGCTTTTTAACTAATTTTTATTTCTTTTCTTATTAGCTTTAATTTCTGGAGATTCCCCTTTTCATTTCTTAATACTCTCACTTAGCAGAAAATAAACATTTTTAAAAGAATACACATAAAATTTTATTTTAAGCTTTAACTGACAAATAATGTTAATTTTCAAACTATTTTTGCAGAAAATTCCTTTTTTATATTAAATTCCTCCATATTATCAATTAACAGTGAATAAGCATTTTAAAAAGAAGGCACAACTAGTGAGGGCAGGGGGCTATTAAAATTTACCCAATTCCCTGATATTTGAAAAATTCACTATTTTATCATGATAAGTCTCAAATTGCCAAATTCTGTTGTAATTCCAGTTTTCCCAATTTAGGATACCCTGTAGTAATTTCATCACTTCCATATGAAAACAATTAAAAAATTAGCAAAACTATTAAAATGAAAAAAAAATGTTTTAATGAAAATAATTTGCTTTAAAAATTATAAGCAAGCATATAAAATACTCCAGATGATAAAGTTTCATTTGAAAACTTTGTAAGGCACAAACACTCAAACAGAAAAATAAAGATCAGATATTTTTCTTTCTTCGCTTTACACTGTATTTCATTGCACTGCTAGCTTTGACCTTAGATTTAAGAAGAGCAGGTTTGGGAGGAGGAGGTTCAGGAGGATTCATTGAGCTTAAAAAAGTGGCAGAACTTTGGGCATCCAAAATATATGGGCCAGGAGCTGAAATGAAAGCATTTGCAGGCACAACCATGGGAATTTGAACCAGTGTAGAACCAGCAGAAATCATCATTCCAGGAGGTGGGGCAGTACTCATCAATCCAGTACCAGCAGCAGTCGTCACTGATGTACACTCAGACTACACATGAAAAGATTAAATGTCAATTTTGTAAATCAAAATTAAACATACAAAAGCTAATCAAAATAAAATATATTTACAGACATACAAATGTCAAGAGATCAGAGGTCTTCGATGAGAAAAGGGACTAAAACAGACAAGTCAAAAAAAGGGATAAAAATATTTTTTTTATTATATACAAAGATTTTAGAATTACATTGATATTGAAAAATGATCCATGCCAGTAGTTTTCAAAATTTATAGTTTCAATGCTTTGAATTATTTTTCACACAATGCATTATCCTAATGACTAGTTGTAATAAAATAAATAAATAAAACTTGTATAACTGTATCGTAGAAAAATTCGTGTATTTCATTGATTAAACTGAGGTCAAAAGCTCCCCCACCCACCCCCAAAAAAGTGACTTATGAACGGAGATTTAAAAATTAAATTAATACTGAGAAAACTGACAAATTGCGTGCTTACTGATTAACCTCTTTAAAGTTTTGCCAGAATGCTGCTGCGGGCAGATTAGATTTTTATTCCCCTGTCAGCTTATATCATACTTGTAAACTTTTATACATTGCATCAGCAAAGCTTTTTTGCATAATATTGGCTGGTTGTTTGATTAATTGTAAGTAATTAAATTCAATTGTAATTTTTCTTTTCCCATGCAAAAGTTCTAATTAAAAGTACTTAATAAAAATTTTATGCATTCATTATATATAATGAAACATATTAATTAAATTTTTTCCATTAAATTTACTCTAGAAAAACTCAAAACTAACCTAAGTTCCAAACTTAACATCTATTTAGTAAAATCAATAATACATGATGTTAAAATTATCAAACTATGATTTATTAAGGTTTAATTTTTTTTTTTTTAAAGAAAACGAAATTTTTTTCAATATTCCAAATTTTTTAAGTTTTATTTACAAAACTGGTGTAACCTTTAGTCCAGTCACTATTTATTTTTAGCAAATTCATGCAGAAATTTAATAAATTTAAAACATATTAAAACATAATTACAGATTTATTTTATCAGTTATCTTAATTTCTTCTGTAATGAAATAGATTTTTGAATTTTCAGATATTATCAAAGTGAAAAATTCACTGCTCTTTCTAAAATTTTCTTGATTCATTTTCACAATTTCAAAATCAAAAAAGACCCTGCTCTAAAAGTACGTTATTTTAAACCAAAAAGCATAAATTTTAGAGATAATCTGTAAAAGTTGGCAAGTATGCATTTTAGACTTTAGGAAAATATTGATTTCCGTTACTGATAGTTCATTAAAATTATCATAAACTTGAAAAAAAAAAATTATTACCATACCCAGAAATTTTACAAATGTACCAATTTTTAGCTTTTTGCTTTGATATTTTGTTGGATTAGGCTAAATGTTTTGGTGCTGATCTTGTCAGAAAAAATTTTGAGTCAAAAAAGAGGACACAGCACACTGGGGTGTTATAAATATGTCCAATTTTTAGTGCCATAATATTTATAAAAATCATTCTGCTTCTGAAATAAATGTGATGAACATACTATAGTTAATTCTGAAGATACCCATATGGATAGAAAGTGTGTTTTCATGTGGGCCTACTATGGCAAACTGCCTTTTATAATTACTTAGCCGTATTAAAATAAAACATTTTTATTGTGTTATAAAGTAATAAAAATAAATCCCTTACCACATTTTGTTCAAAGACTTGCTGAACAGCACTACTACTGAAATCACTGTTGGATTCTAAGGTTTCTAATATATAAGATGTTTGTCTCTATTTTAAAAAGAAAAAAAATAAGCTATTATAAGCCTTTTTATTTTGCACAGAATGTCAAACATAATAGATTATTAAATAAACATAAACAAATAATTTCCTAAAGAAAGTTTTTACACACACAGACAAAAATAAATAAATAAAAAAGAGGAGCAAAATAGAAAATAGCTTGTCAATGCTACTTATTTGATTTTTATTTTGGGTAAATTAATTTAAATTTGGCAGATGTTAAAAATAAATAAATAAACAAATAAGAAAAAGTAAACTCCTTGGTGCAACAGTGCAAAGGGCTTATGCTGCCAATCTCTGTTTTCAAAACCAAGTACCATAGTGTGCAAAGCATATGTCCCGGTTAGGTGGTCAACTTTAAGAGGAACTCCTATCATTTAGTTCAATAGCATGCAGTCTACCTTGCCCATCCTGGGGATCGAACCTTGGGCCTGTGTCAAGAGAGCATGACGTGAGCTCAGAGCATGAGAGCTGTTTGAACTCTTAAATGAAACTTAAGATTTTGAAAAGCATTTTATAAAGAAGTACCTTATATTAAGTTGTTTTAAGGTTTGCTAAGGCAAAGATCCAAATCCTAGGATTTAAAATGATAGTTGTTTTTTTCCAAACACATCCATAAACATATCTTTATAGTTTTAAATTATCATAAATGTATGAAAAAATATCAATAGTATATAATATATACATGCATCAAGGTAATGAAAAATAATTTTTATTACAAGATAGTTAATTAAACTACCAACAACTTATCAAGTTCAATTATACACTGCCAAACTCCTTCGTGTGTAAAAAAAAGCAAAATCAATAAAAAATATGTTTGTGAAAAAAGTATTAAATAAATAAAATCTTACAGTTTTATAACTTGTGCAAAATTATTTAGTAGATTAAAAAAAAGAGAGAGTCAATTTTGGTTTAAAAACAAAATTTTTAGGGTATTTAAATTTTAAAATTGCCTATCTTTTACAGATTCTGTCTTCAGTCCCAAATTCTTCAGAAAATATATGCATTCATTCATTTTACACTTATATCGCTACAAATAGATAAAATAAATTGATAATTTATAAGCCATAAAACTAACAATAAATAAAGAACATACCATTGATAACTGGGTTAAACTTGGATCAGGGATATTATGAGTTTCATTCTGATTTTCAAGCTGGTTAAAAAATAATAAGTAAAAATGAGCTGATATTTTTAAAAAACAATGATGCTTTAGAAATATCTGGAAACAAGTGAAAATTAATATTTAAATTAATCTTAAGTTTTTTGCAATAAAAGAATTGCAATACTAGTATCATTTAAAAAATACAGCAATATTTACTTAAAATAATCTTTTACTAACAAAATTAGCAAGGCTAAATAACAGGTTTGTAATTGTAATAGGTTAAAATTGATTTTGACGAGGACACTGGATAAAATTAGTTTTAAATTTCTAAAACTAATTAAATATGGTTAGAACTGTTAAAGCATGGCAGTAATTTGACCTGAATTCAGTTTGGTTTTCCCACACAGTAATGAAAACTCTTACACTTGCTGCATTATTGTGTGGAAGGAATAATATATTCAGCATTATTTTGGGCAACACTTTGTTTTTAATTGTTGAATTATGATCTTTTTGCTGTTCAAAATTTTTGTTACTTTCCTGAGCAATCTGAGGAAGTTTCCAGTCATCAATTTCTCTCATTTCTTCAAAGAAGAGTAGTTGGCCTGCCTGGTATATGAGGTTATTTTACCATTAAAAATTTAAATGACATGACATTTTTTATTTCTTAATTTCATTAAAATTTATATGCACTATCAGCTGTTATTTCAACTCAGTAGCAAGTAATATTGTATCACTTTTTCAGCGAATTGAAAAAACATTTTCCTAAGTTAATTAAATTTTGAAAAAATTTCCTGATTTTTGCAGAATTTGAAAAGTAACCAGATATTTTCTGAAATGCTAAATATCCCAACAATTTTTTATTTCCCAGTTATACCTGATGTGTGTAATCCTGTAAATATTTATTATAAATATATATTCTATTATATACTTACAAAATCTTTATTCGATTCAGAAGAATCCATAGTGCTATTTAAGTCAAAAAGTGAGTCAGCTTCCTGTATATTTCTTTTAAAGAATTCAGTATGAGTTTCTTCTGTCTGGACTCCAAAATGACACATATGAATATTACTCTTACCACTTACATAACTTAAGTCTGATTTTAGTTTTTCATTTTCTTCTGTCAGCTTATGGATAGTTTTATTTGCACTCTCTAAATCTGATCCTAATGTTGAAATTTTACTGTTCAGCAATTTAATATTCTTTTTTTTTATATATAATTGCTCTTTAGCTTCATTAAGCTGTTGCTCTAGGAAATCACTGTCAGAATTTCGATTATTACTCATTTTGTGTACTGCTTTTCTAATAATATATTCTACAAATAAAAAGAAAAAGATGATTAAAATAGTAATACTAAAATACAGTTTTAAATAGTGTTGAACAAATGAACTAACTACATAAAAGATATAGTTGTCAGGCTTTTGACCTTTGATAGTTTTAATCAGTTTAAAATTATCATGCCAAAAACTTCCAATGTTAAACATTATGTAATTAAATACTATTATTGATGTATTTAACATAACACTTTACCTATTGTTTATATATTAGTAAGTGTGGGCATATTAATGCAATTTTACTTTGCTCTGCATGAAAATCACAACCAACACTATTCCTGTTGATTCTTATGCAAAATGACTTCCTAGGTTTGAATATGACTCCTGCTTTCCCCCATCACCCACTGTTTTCTGTGGACAAACCCTCCCCTCAAGTTAATCACTTCTCAATAATTTCAAGGCTCTAGATTCAATTTTACGAGGGGAAAAGTTTTATTTATACTGTATAATTTTTTCCGAGAGCTAGAGAGGGAAAAAAACTTTGAATTATGAACATATATATCAAGGAGGGATATTAATTTTCTCCCTTATATCGTAAAACAATAATAAAAAATAAGTTTTTTCTGGGAGGTTGTAATTTTTTCATTTATTTTTTATGTATTCAGGCTTCCTGCCCCCTATTTCCCCCAAACATTTCCAAATAATAAAAATATGTTGCAACAATTTTAGCTGAAAGCATATAAGGGAGAAAAGGTCTCTAAGTCGTCACAAGAAAGTTTGGAAGATTCACTGTACAACATTGGTCGTGACAATAATTCGTACAGTTCCTAATTTGTGCAGAACTTTTCATGCTTTGAGAAATTTCACCTTCAATTGTTCTTATTACTATAGTCATGAACTGTAATTATTATCTTCCCTCACTGCATCTTGCATGACAGTACATGAGCATAAAGGGAATAATACTGAACATTGTTTTACTGTTTAATTATGTTATGTAGTTGTAAAAATCCTCACAATAGCTTCTATATTTGTAATGAATTGATTTTAAAAAGGTAATGGAAACTCCTTTCCCCATTTATTAAAACTGTTAATGAATTTTACACTAACTGCCAATATGGTGATTAGGACCAGGATTGGTCTCCAAAGCATTGCATTACCTTTTACTGTGGCTTGACCAATGGCTCAAATATATCCATAAATATCATTTGTTGTGCCCATCGTTTAGTGCAAACTTTGTTGCTATCTCATACATTATTACTTTTGTATGACTTTCCCTGCTGGGATCTCTAGACAAAAGTAAAAGCATAATTCAGTTTACAAATGTTCTTTCAGGTTCAAGACCAGCTTCTCAAAATGAATCTTTGCCAATCCCAGTCCTACCTCATATCTATCCACATAATAGCTGATCAACAACTTCACCACATTACTCAGCCAGCAGTGAATGATCTCATTTAGGATTTAGAGTAATCTAAGGATAAATCTCAACTTCTTGGATCTAGACTTCAGCAGTGAAATGCCACAGAAAAGTATTCTTGCACAAACCATGAAACTACATGCATTAATAATGTTGACATCATACAGTGAATCCTAACTTTCTTATGAGGACTTCAAGATATCTTCCGAACCTTCATCTGCTTTTAGCCAAAACTGTCGCATTTTCATTATTTAGAAATGTGTCATAAAAAAGGGGTGAGGTTTGAGGCTGAAACCTGTAGGAAATAAGTGACAAAATAGAGGCATTAAAAAAATGAAAGGGAAAATCAACCTTCTTTATACAAATACTTATATTTTAGAGCTATTGGCCTCTTGAGACCCTTCAGAATAAATTAAATGGTTAAAGTAATCCATTTCCTTCCTAATTGAATTCAGAGCCATAAAATTAACAAGATGTGATAAACATAGTTCAGGGGGCATTTCACTGAAAATAATGGGCATTGGCTAGAAATAGGCATCATATTTGAACCCAGAAAAGTTACTTTCACAAAGAAATCAGCTTTTTTATTCATTAAGAAATTTAAACTTTTATTTAAGCATATTTACATACGTTTTCTTACATTTTAGCTCTTCAAAGTGAATATTAACACAAGAAAAAGAAAAAAGGCCATGGAAAATTTAGTCATTTTGATTTTTCAAAAGCATTCTAAGTAATGATAAAATACTATTTAGCTTCAGTTTTGTTGCTCTATCAACCATACATATATAAGTGTGCGTAAAATATTAACCTTAAGATTGCTTTCTTCATAAGTTCTAATACTTACTCTCCTTATTTACAAAATATATTCAGAAACACCATCTCCACACACCAGATAGAAGGGTGTGTCAACCAGTGACAATGAACTTTGTCCTTTCAGCTTCACCTGCTATTTCCATATAGGCCAATCTCTTGAATTTTGGCTACAGTCAGTGGTGAGTATCATTACATTGTTGTTATCGATATGTGGGATGGTGACATTGCTGTAAATTAATAATGGCTTTAATTAAATACCCTAAAAACGCATGTCTTAGGTTGATATTTTTTAGTTAAATTGCCATCTCGAAAAATTTACCAGCTAAGAAACATTGCTGCAGCAACTGTTTGTTTAGATTTAAACTTTTTTTTCTCAATTTAATGTACAATTAAATTTTGATGAATAAAAAATAATTGAATCATTAATATTTACTTCCTTATTAAATTTTAGATCTAGGTAGAAACCTAATTTAAGATGAATGGGAAATGTCCCATTAGCCCTGTATCATGTCCCAATTGGCCCAACACTCTGGGGGATAACAAGAATGTTACATGATCGAAGAAAATAGTATTGTTCTAAAAACTAAGATATTCTTAAATTTTTAATAAATTTTTAGTCAAATGTGTGCTTTTTTGGTAATTTTTAATATTTTCATTTAATTGAGATATAGCTTTCATCAGGGCTGTCCAACTGGCGGCCTGCGGGCCGCATCCGGCCCGCCGACTTCTTATTCAGCATATTTGTTTTTCAGAATTTTATGGTATCAAGAAGCATCCGAGACTACCATTCAAGGTCCCCGAAGTTTCCTCTTGATAGCAAATTGTTTTATAATCCTTCTGTTCCATTGTTTTATAATTATTAATTCAACTGTTATTTATTATTGTATAAGAGGTAAGAGGTTATTTTTCAACTTTTCCAAACTGCGTCCCGCCAGGTGGTCAGTGACCGGAATTCTGGCCCGTGGGCTTTTCGCAGTTGGACAGCCTTGGCTTTCATTATACAAAATGTCCCATGAGCTCCCAGTCTTTCCTATATAATACTAGTATTTTTTGTACATCTATAAAATCATTAAAATTTGTTTCTTTAGAAATCAAGATTTATGTGCCATTCTTATACAGACACAGTGCATATGTTGTGAAATTAGTTTTTTTTTTTTTTTTTTTTTTTTTTTTTTTTTTTTTGTGTGTGTGTGTGTGTGTGTGTGTGAGTGTATGTGATTGAAATCTACTGATTTCCACATAAGACTTATAATAGTAACACAAGTGCCAGGATATGTTAAAGTGGGCCCAGCCTGACAAGCATTTAACAGGTTTTATCAAGAATGTCCACTTGACAAGGCCCAGTTTCTGGCATAGTTTTTTTTTTTTTTTTTAAGAACTTACTGTAAATGTATTAAATATTTATAGTTTTTCATTCTTAAGAATTTTTTATTTAAATGCAAACTTAATTGTTATTTATATATTTTCTATACATATTTCAATATAAAATACGGAGAGTTGGTTAAAAAAATACATAATTTTCGATCTATATGATTTAACTGAATAACTAAATTTACGAGCAAAACGCCAGCTCCCTGAACAATTTAGCTTCAAAATATACCCGGACACAAAATGAGTTAATGAAAATAGGTACACATAAATATACTACCAAGTTTCACTGTTAGTTGAAAATTTGTATATAATTGCATTAGAAAATGTGCAAAATTAGGGTTATTTGGGCCACCAGAAGTCGCACGGTAAGCTGCTGTTAATCCACTTCTGGCAGTACCCAGTACCAATCAAGCATATATTTTCAATTCTAAACTCCGTGGTGTATTGTTTAGAGAAATTACATTTAACTTTAAAAGTGTTTGGGCTGCAGAGGCTTTCTTTTAGCTTTTGCTCAACCGTGTTTTCAGTTTAATTTTTTATCCATTTAAAATAGTATAACATCTGAATTGCGTTTAACTTTTATTTTCTCTTGTGTAATGCTGATTGCAGACTAGCTGTCAGAATCAAGCTTTCTTTTTAAACTGGTTCTTACTTTGAAAAAAATCTGCCGTTCACAACAACTGTTGTTGTTCTACAACTTGAACTTTTTTAAAAGTTAAAGCCCAGTTTTCATTTAGTTTTAAGATAAACTTACTGTTAAAGTACTCATCAGTTTTGGATTCCTGACAGATTCATTCTTCTGTCATGATACTATATAATCAAAAATAAATCTCATTTAATCCAAAATTCTTTATTATAATTTGATACAATGATACACTTGGTTCATCAATACAAAAATATTCAGCATAAAACATTCAGTTAATGCTGTGGTCATCATGCATGTAAATTATGGATTACATACATTCAACAAAATACATTTTGAACAAAACATATAAATTTAAGATGAAAATAAGTTAAAAGTTCTGTAAAAATGCAATTTGATATAAATAAAACAACCTTTTGTTTTTTAGATTCAAAAGACTAATAAGTTTAAAATACTAATTCAATAATCCTAATGAGGTAATAAAATTTCTTCAGAAATTTTGGTTTCTTCTAGGTCGAAAAAAACTTATTCAACCTGAATCAGAGATCATATATAGATTACTAATCTTATATTTCGTTATACGAAGTTTTGTAAAAGGACATAAAAACCTAATTTATTTTCAAATTTTCCCTAATACTTAAAAAAATAAAAATAAAACACTGAAGAAAATGGCGCTGTTATTATGAAAACTATTTTTAAAATATTTATTATTTTTGCCTCAAAATTATATTCTTTTCCCAATGCTTATAACCTGTAACTGTTTTTGAGAGAAGAAAAATATACTTAGTAACTAATTTTGCTAGATATGATTGAGCTTAGAGGATATATTTTTAATGGAGTAATGGAAGGAACAAAATGGAAATGCTCATAATTATATTCAAGATCTGAAAATTAAAGATTAGAAGTAAAATTTAAAAAAAAAAGTGTATATTTAAAAATAATTAAAACCAAATTTTAAAAATAAGGAGGGAAAGATCATATTGATATTTCAACCTTTGAATTAAAAAAAAAAAAACGTTGCTTATAAATGTCAGAACTTTTCTCCTTTGTATTTAATTAAAATTGGGGTACTAAATTTCCTTTTGTTGTAAGCTCTGACACTAATATTTAATAACTTCAAGCTGATACTTTGAAATATATAAACAGGAAGTACAAGTTACAACTCATGTATTTAAATTATTTAATTATATAATATAAAAAACACAAGTAACAACTTATATTGTACAATTATATTAATGAAATACTTAATGTACACCAGATATCACTGTAATATAATAAGTATCAAAGTGCTCGAGTGATATCAATTCTGTTTTTTTAAACAAAATATAAAGTATATGGAAAAAAGGGATAATTTTATATTTTCAAATAAGTGTATCATTGAAAATCAAATTTTCAATCGTTACACGCTTGAAAAAAAAATGGAATAATACCAGAAAAGAGTTTTGCTACAGTCATTACGCCAAACAACAACTTAATCAATAAATGTAAGAAATAGTATCATCAACATACCAATAAGAGAAATTCCGAATAAGAAATTTGATGAAGTTTTCTTTTTTTGGGCGTAGTAAACAATTGCGTGATACAAAAAGACGAAAGTGTAGAACAGCAATGAACATATTCTTAATCCTTTTTGTACTTTAGGATTTATATTCGAAATATTCATATCGTACAAAATCAAAGACATACAAAATATGAATCCAAGCAATAGAACAATCAAAACAAATCTGTTGTTTATGTTGCAGGCGTTGTCGCTGGCATCAGAACAGCAAGTTATGTACTTCAAAAGGGAATTCCTCTCTATTGGTGGAGGAGCACTTGGTCGCTGCAATCCCATCGCTTCTTGATAAGAGGGTGGTGGTGGTGTAAGTATATTTTCAATCTCAGTAGAAGACTCTTCAGCATCAGGCGAATAAACCATATCAAGTACCCGTCTGAGATAACTCACTGCTGGAGATCCAGGTGGTGGTGTCACAGGTCTTGATTCAAAATTCTGAATTTCAACGGACGAATCTTCATCAGATGAATTACCAAAATCACGACGTCTGTGATAACTAACTGATGGAGATCCTCTTGCCGCCTGCATAACATCGCCTGCACCTTCATCAACATTTATGATTGCGGGTCCTTGGCTTTCGCTATTCATGTTGAAACTACAGCATTTATCAACAATAGCTTTGAGGATTTTAAAGGTAGACTAAAAAATCCTGAAAATAATACATTTATCACTAATTAACTTAAGGAATAGAAATTTAAGACTAAAAGAGAAATCAGTTAAGTTCACGAAAATTTATATTTTCAGTAGAGAAAAAAAATAAACTCTTTTGAATGCATTACAATCTAATCTAAGATAAAGTTAAATGATTTTAAACAATTTTCATCTCTGAGCTAATTTAGGTTTAATACGTAATTAAAATATGCGTATGTGTGCGCTCACGTTTTTTAAAAATATATAACCGTTGAAAAGTTTTAAGATATTGAGGGTTTCAAAAGTTGAACGTAAGGATAAATGCTTTGCTATTAGTAATTGGTCATTCAGCTGACGTCACAACCATGTTTTCCTTTAAGTGTGAATGGTAAACGTTTGATTGAAGTTTTAATTAAGTATTTTAATATTTTAGCATGCATATAAATTGAAATGGCGTCTCCTAGTTTTGAGCAATCTTGACCAATTGAAGGCTATTTTTTAAACATAATTAAAATTATATATTAAAAATTAATGAAGAAAACAAATCACATGGTCAGTGTACGATACTTAGCACAGTACAATTGGTACAAAGCTCTTCACATCTAATTTTGTATAAGAATCTAAATTTTTTTGTATGTTACTATTATGTATAATGTATATATTACACATAATAGTATAATAGTATAACATAATTATATAACTATTATACATAATAGCTACTATAATGTAACTATTACTATTGCAGATATGAACGAATTGATTTAATTTTTGCACTGGTCTCATTGCGGTAATTTCCTATTGTGAAGATATGATTCACAGTGATTTTGATAACGAGCTGTTAATAATGCCTTTTCGCCACGTTTTTTTATTTTTTATAAGTGCAAGCATAACATAACCGAATCAAGTATTAGTTTTTAGAAATAATTTTTTTAAGCAGAAAGAGTATACGGTGTAATAACGTGGTTTTGCTTTTAAGACTTTTTTTTCTGTGTCTATGGTATTAAATTTTTTTGCAGTCAACTTGACAAGATGCAAACTAGAGAACTTTTCTACCAATGAGCTGTAAAAGTAACCAAATATGATTTCGATTACATTTTTATTTCATGGACTTTTATGGTTCGTATTTGGTAATATTCTGGTTATTTTTAAAAAAATATTAGTACCTTATTGCTTTGAATAATACTCACTGCAATGATGTAGGCAAAAAAAATTCTAAAAATATTAAAATACTGTAATAGGTAAAAAATAAAATGTGAAAATGATTTTTAAAAACAAATTAAGATAATTTCATTGGGGAGAGTTTAATATTTAATTCAACCCACTGATAATAAAAATAAATAGTAGAAATTGGCATTTTTAAAAATTTTATAACCATTTACCACTGTTTTGTGATTTTTCATTATTAGAACCATTTTTTTTTCTCACAATTTTCCATTCAAATCCATATTAATTTTGCAAGATTCAACAAATTTCTAGAAATAAATTAGCACATGTATTGAAATTAATTTTTGAAATGGTCTAAAATTCATGATAAACCTTTTTTAATGTGAAATTTGAAAGCAAGTGTTTAAATTATAAATATTCAACTGTCATTCATAGGCTTTCCTCTGCTCGGCAAACATATATTTTGTCAGGAATGTGTAAAACATTTTTTTTAACAATTAAGACAAAAAGTTATAAACAAGGCAAAAGAAATTTTAATTTTTGATTTTTATTATTTTTGACATAAAGAGCAGCGAATTTTGCAATTAATATAATTAGACATTTTCTAAATAAAATATTACCTAGTTTAGAAAATGATCTGGATGAAAAATTTCAGTTTTACCAATTATCCATTTAAATTTTCAATTAATCAAAAGATTTTTAATGCGTTGTAGAACATTAAAATTTAAATTCATTTTTTGTTTTTATTTTAACTGCATTTGTTTCTCAGAAAAACTGTTTCAAAATTATGTTTTATTAAATATGTAAGTTAGAAAAAGTTGTATTACTGGCAGGGTACATAAGTTGCTTGTAAAAGGCTAAAAAACTTCATAAAATGAATGAATTTTAATTATTAAAAAATGTATGAAACTTTAAAATATTTTAGGTTGTATCATATTGAATTATAAACACTTATCTTTAGCTTTATATCTTTTCTACCATTTTCTGTTTGATTACTACTTTTTATTTGTCAATCCACAAAATTAAAATTTAAGATTATTATTTCACTAACATGGTTTCATATTTTCTAATATTGTTTACACATGTTTTTTCTCTTTAAAATTTCTGTAGGCCTGTAGTAAAATTAGGTTTGGTTTGGGAAGCTATGGCCAATTGTTTGCTAAGCAGGGTGTGATTTGACCGAAACTTAATGGTTAATGCAGATTAGCATGGAATTTGGAATTCTTTTCGAAGTTTCTCGCTGAGGGCCTTTCAAATTTTATGCATTTTATAAGTCTATAGATCCATTACAATTTCGATTTATCATAAATAAACGGTTTCTTATTAGGTGATAACATTCAAGAATTGTAGACTTCTAGTTCTTATGTCACTGATAATTAGAAAACCGAACTACTGTTATGCCGTAAAAAATGATTGTCTAAGAAAAGAAAATATTATTGTAAACAGTTAAAATGGATTTAAATTGTCCTTGTATTTCCATGAATTGTCCCTTTTTGAACATTTTGATCTGACTTAGTGAAAATTTGATAATTTTCATGCTTGTGAGCAACGAATGCATAGCAGCGCTACGTAAAGTATCAGCTGAGAAAAAGAATTCTTAATATAATTAAATGGATCCCAGAAACTTGTTTTAATATAGATCATCCCCCCCCAAAAAAAAAAATTGCCTGGGAATAATTTAAAATGATGTATAACTGTTCTCAAATGTAGACTATATCAACACAATTTCATTTGTACTCCTATAATCCTGACAGCGAAATTAACGTAAACCGAAAATGAGAACAAAAGTTTTTTTTTTTAAATGTAACCTTCAATGCATCATTAAAACCTTTAATATAAAACGCTGTCCACCTTTTCTCCTCTCGGAATAATTGTCAAAGATACAAAACTATTCTCCAGTATAGAAATTGTTCCTAGGGAAAGACAGAAAGCGAAGTAGGGAAAGTTTTTTCAAAGTCATAAAATAGAGGGGATATTACATATTTTCCTTAAATAATGTATATTTACAATATATATACATCAAATAAAGGAAAATATGTATACATAATAGAAAATTTAAATGAACATACTCACAGTCAATGCATCCGACACTTCAGTGAAGCAAGTTCTGGGCTCATGAAATTGTTGAGATGTTGCGTAAACATTCAAAAGAAATGACATATAAATTATTGCAACATTAAGCGATACAAGATCTAGGTGCTGAATTAAAGGTAATCGCAAACTTGTGTGTTCTAATTCAACCAATCATTGCAGGAATAAAGTGATCTGAATGAAAAGGATATGGGGATTCATAAATTCTGGGAAGGAAACCGTTCGACGAATTAATTTTGCTGTCTTAGAAAATTCAAGTATTGTTTCTATTACCTTTCCTTAACTAAACTAAGATTTTTTTTTTTTTAAAAAAAAGTGTTCATTTATAAAATTTTTTAAACATTTTTACATTTTTGGAATTTTATAATTTCTAACGTCTTATTGATATAATATTTTAAAAGCCGAATTTCTGTTGATCGTACATGGTATAGAAAATAAATTTACGTTCAAATTTATACGAAGAGGATATGATTTTAAAGTCCTAAAAACTTTTCCATTTTTAATTCAATGACATGTAGTTTTAAAGGTAAAGAGTTACTCGTTATTTGTTTGTTGTTTATTTGAGTGTGTGTGTGTGTGGCTGCTTATATTACCTTTTAGATCTTTCTTTGAAGAATACAATAGTCGTTATATAGCAAATACTAATAAGAAGTATATAGCTATCAACAGCTATTTGTTGTAAAAAATTAAATTCAATAATAGCGATCAAGGGAATGTGTTTAAATGTTGCAAATTAATACATTAACTAGTTTTTAATGAAGGCCGCTCAAGAAACTCATGCCGTGCGCACATTTTCCATCTGTGTTCTATACTTTTAATTGACGTGCTTTTGAATAAATGTATATTTATATTTTATTACTGGATTATGTTACAGTACCCATGATTCTCCCTGTGTTATTTCTCTTCGTTACCGGAGTTCGTGGGTTCGAGCCCCCTAGTGCCGTAGATAGGGAAAAATTTCGAGAGGAATTTTAAAGTTTCTGTGCAATATTTTTAGGTGTAGTTTAGGGTGCTACGGTCTACTTTTATTGCACGAAGGCTAATGAGAACAGGATCTACTTTTTAATGTAGTTTCCGAACGGTTTTGAATGTCCATGCCAACAGTGGAATGAGACTCTTATACCAAAGTGCAGCCTCCTACCCATTCGACCATCATTATATCGTTCTTAAGAACACAACTTACAAAATGGTAATAAAAAAAAATTGTTAAGTTGAGAGCAAAAAGAAATGAAGGTGAAAATCGCTTCTCGTGGTTGTCTCGTTCAAGTTGTTCGCGTCAGTGGTGATTCTGATCCGAAAATTATAAAAAATTATTTTTCCCGAAAATTTGAAAAGAATTTTCTGAAAATTCTGTTTCTGAAAATTGAAAAAGTCTTTTAAAATCATCTTCAGCTTCAAATAAAAAATATATAAATGAGTTTTGAAGATAATCAGAAAGTTTTTTATCTTTTCTCAAGATTTTATCTTTTTTGACGCTTCCACAAATCTTTTTAATCGAAGAACAGTAATAATATGTTATGTGTTTTTCTTTTTTGAAGCAATATGTTAAAACTTAAATTTATGTATTCAGATTCAGAAATCGAAATTTCGTTTTCTAGATAACCAACACACACATTGATATATGTTTGTATTATTTTATACAGAATACTAATATTTACAACTCTATAATAAGGTGATATATATATATATATATATATATATATATATAT
>CM063502.1:34654277-34669277 GCA_032207245.1 Pardosa pseudoannulata | reverse complement strand
TCTAAATCCAGACCTTTACTTGGGTTGGAAGGTTGTATAAAACTGGATCTTGTTAAATGTATTGACAATGTAACTTCAAATGTAAATCAAATTGAACAATTTATTCATAATAATTTGGAAATATTTACAGGAGTTGGTAAATTTGAAGGGAAGTATACTATTAAATTACAGAAAAATTCTATACCTGTTATCCGCCCTCCTAGACGTGTACCAGTCAGTTTACGTCCAAAACTTCAAGAAAAATTAAAACAGTTGGAAGGGGAGGGAATTATTGCCAAAGTTGATAATCCACGGAGTTGTGTTAGTAATTTGGTTGTAGTAGCGAAACCTAATGGCTCAATAAGAATATGTTTAGATCCTCAAGATCTAAATAATGTAATAAGAAGAGATCATGTTTTAATACCAAAAGTTGAAGAGCTTGCTTCTCAGTTGTGTAACAAAACAGTTTTTTCAGTGCTTGATCTTAAGGACGGTTTTTTTTCAGATTGAGTTAGATGACAAAAGTAGCGATTTGTGTACATTTAGCTCACCATTTGGGTGTTATAAATTTTTACGTCTCCCAATGGGTTTATCATGTTCACCTGAAATTTTCCAAAAAAGAAATGAGGCAAATTTTGGCAACATTCCGGGGGTTCTAGTTTATTTTGATGACCTCCTCATTGCAGGGGAAACTCTAGAACAACATGATGAAATTTTAGCTAAAGTTATTAAGAGGGCTAAAGAATTAAATATTAAATTCAACCAGAACAAAATACAGTTTCGAGTACCCGAAGTCAAATATTTGGGATATGTATTTAATTGTAAAGGTATGAAACCTGATCCAGATTACGTTCAAGCTATACTTGATATGCCTGAACCTAATAATAAAACTGAGCTCCAACGAATACTAGGGATGATTAACTACCTTAGGCAGTTTATCCCTCAAGCATCTGCTATATCGGCACCTTTACGAGAACTTCTTAAGAAAAACATAAGTTGGCATTGGATGCCTGTGCATGCAACTGCACTTAAGATTTTGAAAAGTAAAGTTGTAACTGCTCCAGTGTTAGGGTATTTAACAGCTCAAAGCCAATAGTTATACAGGCTGATAGTTCCAAGGATGGCTTAGTTGTTGCATGTTGCAAGATGGGAGACCAGTTGCATTTGCTTCTCGGAGTTTAACTAATGCAGAAAAAGGTTATGCTCAGATATAGAAAGAATTTCTCAGTATTGTATTTGCGGCAAACAAATTTCACTATTTTATTTATGGAAGACCAGTGGAAATCTTGACTGATCACAAACCCTTAGTTTCTAAAATGAATAAAAATGTAGGTAATGTGATGTCACCTAGGTTGCAGCGAATGAAAATAAAATTATTAAAATATCAATTAAATCTTAAGTATTTACCTGGCAAATTTATGTATATAGCAGATTTGTTATCAAGAGCATATATTGTAAAACCTGTGGAAGATGATATAGAAATGACAGAATTAGTTCACAGTTTAACTAAACATTTGCAAGTGAGTGAGTCTAGGAAAAATGAATTTAGGAAGGCAACTCTCTCTGATATTGGTCTGTCGCATATTCTAAAATTTTGGCGTGAAGGGTGGCCCTCTAATAGTAAAAATGCGCCAGTAGAAACTCAAGAGTATTTTAAATTTAGAAATCATATATATGTTGAAGAAGGACTAGTATTTCTAAATGATAGAGTAATAGTACCAGTCAGTTTGAGAGCAGAAATGTTAAATATTCTCCATATGTCTCACTGTGGGATGGAGAAGGCTAAGGCTAGAGCTCGACAAGTTTTATTTTGGCCTGGGTTAACAAAAGATATTGAAGAGATGGTCTCTAAATGTAAAGTGTGTGAGAAATATAGACCGAAAAATATCAAAGAACCTCTAATGAATCATGAACTACCAAAGTTACCATTTGAAAAAATCGGAGTGGATATTTGCGAGTTTGGGGGTAATAGTTATCTTATCATTGTCTGTCTGTTACTTATCAAAATGGTTAGAGATATTAAAAATTTCAAATAAAACAGCTGATCAAATTATATCAAAATTTAAGGCTATTTTTTCCACTCATGGTATACCAAAAGTTATAATTTGTGACAACATGCCTTTTGCTAGTATTAAAATGAATAAATTTGCCAGAAAATGGGGGTTTGAAATTATAAATAGTAGTCCAAATTATCCTAAATCCAATGGATTTGCTGAGAAAATGGTGGGTATTGCTAAAGGCATTCTCCGTAAATCAGGCATTGAAATAGATATGATAAATGAAGCCTTACTGGAGCATAGAAATACACCAATAAGTGGAATGAATGTTTCTCCTGCTCAAATACTTATGAGTAGGTGTGTGCGTACAAAATTACCCACGACAAGTTCTATGTTGAAACCAAAAATAGTTAGTAATTTTAAAGAGCAGTTAGAATTAAAAAGAGCTAAGAGTAAAAAATATCATGATTTGTAAGCTAGGAAAAGGGCAGACTTTAGTGAAGGGGAAAGTGTCCTTATATGGTCTGGTAATAAATGGGAGCCAGCCCAAATTATAAAAAAATGTAAGACCCCTAGATCCTATTTAGTAAAATCTGTAAGAGGTAGTATATTGCGGCGAAATTCATTTCATTTGAGACCTCGAAAAAATTCTTTTCAAGAGCGCTTTGATGATAGTGTTGCAACGCAGACAACTAACATTGAAAGGGGAGATATGGCAGATACTGACGGGAATAGTGGGCAAAGGTCTGTTATTCAGGATGCAGGCAATGTATCACAAAATGAATATATAACAAGAAAGGGTCTCATTGTAAAACCACCTTCAATATTCAGAGATTTTGTCATGTCATGAAAAAGGGGGAGATGTTGTTTATTTAAAATATATTAATTTGTATAATATGTATTTATATTTATTATGTATTGGCAACATACAATGTATGAAATTGTAAAAGAGATATTGGCAATTGTAGATGCAATAATAATTTAGAATCCTGTTGTTTGCTAGGCTTAATGAAGTTTTAATAAAGTTGTTATGTTTTATAGTTATTGAATAAATTTAATCGTCCGCATTTCATTAACAAACATATCCGTAAACGATAACAATTCCATCTATTTTCTAAGTAGACTAATTTTTCTGACGCATGCGTAACAGCTTCCAGGGACCTTGCTTCAGTGGTTGGACAGTATGTAATATGCAATCATTGTAAGAAAACTTAATCCTAAAATATCCATTAAAGTATGAAATTTAAGGTAATATATATTCATATATACATATGTATATATATGTGTTTGTGTATTTTATATCTAATTCATATAATAACTTATTTAACCCCTTGACATACAAGTAAAATCTATCTGAATAATTTTGTACACGTTGAGAAAGAAAACGTTTTATTTTGAAATGTTCATTGCTATGTAACATTTAATGAGGTTTATATATGATACTAATGTATAACAATTGAGTAACAACATAAAATTATGGTTTAATATAATGCTGCATGACGTTTATTGGAGACAGCTATTGACGTCTGATACGTCAAAGTTTATTTTGGCACACGAGATGACTGATGTCTCGCTGTCGTCATTGTATGTCAAGGGGTTAAAGAGCGTTCGCTGATTTAAAATTCATTTTACCAACCTCCCAAACCTAACTCTGGAAGAAATGCTAATTTTCTGTCCAATCACCGCATTTTCCAGCAGCGCCAAGAAAAATAGTTCACTCCTCTATTGTCTCAATTGTTACATAAAGCTGACTAAGCTTTTGGTCTCATGGCGAAAAAACTCTGCCTTTTCACTCGCTGTGAAGCGAAATTTCTAATTGAAGTTACTCAATAATGTTCACTCGTAAGTCTTAAATAAAGTTAAAGTTCCGCGTTCTACTGGCTTCTTTTTAATGGAATGGAGCCACCACTGCAAATAACTCTGACCATTACATAGCCTTATCATTGCCCAGTATGTGTGTATAAGGTTATAAATGTAATAAATTTTTATTCCCCTATATGGGCCGTTTAGTGCACACATTGACTAACTCCATTTTTTGGATACTGATAAACTGGAACGTCAATGCACAAAATATGCCACGCAGTTCTCATTCAAACCAATATTCCCCAATTTTAGTTATCAGCATGGATTAATGATAATTTTTTTCGGTCAGTGGGTCGGTGAATAGGCTACTCTTGGCACCTTTTAAGAGCTTTTATAATATATTTGTAAATTTTAAAAAATGGAGTTAGTCAATGTGTGCACTGAGCGGCTCATATAATAATAGCCTAAGTTATCTGTCCGTCTGTCCTCAAATTTATGAAGCGGTTGAATCTGGAATGGATAGAGGCATCCATATTGGATTCTTGATGAGTTAGGGTTAGTAAAATTTAAAGCGAGTTCGAAAACCTTCGAAATCCTCCCTTTTCGATTCTTTAATGCCATTATTTCAAGTCCTATTTCCCTCGGTTAAGAGCAGGCGATTAAATTCATCACTTTATCACATTATAATTAGATGAAAATAACATTTTTTTCTAGCATTATGACGTCATTCCTTTAGCCATCTCATTTTATCATTTCTTATTTTAAATTATTTAAATATCGTCTGCATTATTTTCATACATTTTATCACTGAACTTGGATATTACGTAAACAATTTTCTTTTATATTTGGTTTAAATAATTGATTAGCTTATTTGGCTAAAATAATAGAATTATATGTGATAATTTAAAATTTAATCATCGATTATTTTTTGTTGCAATAAAATTTCTATCTCCGGTATTAACAACAAATTCTTTTCATAAAAGTCTAGGAGTCTATTTCAAGAAATAATAACTACCTAGCGTTTAAGTTCTATCTTTGAAAATTAAGAAGTTTGTGTGTTTGTTTTTTATACATAACCACACGGTTTACAATCGATTCTCTAAATTTTGGACATCATTCATATATACCGCCAAATATTCACTGAATATTAAAACCTCTGCTGTTTATCCTATCATGTAATATGAAAAGGTAAATTAAAGTTGATAATTAACATGTGGTCAGTTAAAAAAAATAAATAAAAATAAATTAACTACTTTATAAAGCACTTTACAATTTTAGACATTTAAAAATTTTATGGATCCCGTCTTATGACGGCCTATATGCTAGTTAACATATAAAAATCCACTTGCTTAAATAGCCAAATTAAAATTTTTGAATGATCACTACTGCGAAAACAAGACTATTATGCACTACCTTCCTTTGTTAAGTTGTGTGTGGACACATAATGGGTGGAGCAATGCAATTCTAACCGCAAGATTCACAAGTAGATAACTCCGTTCAAAATACTTGACCATCGTCAACCATCTAATTTTTATTGCCCTTTTCGTGAATTCAAATCAAGGTTATCTTAGCAGAGTCGTGCCATGCTATGATGTGAGGAAGCGAACGCGACACACGGGACTGTAAGTGGGTGTCATAAACGTAAAAAAATCAACTCATTTTAGGGGAGGCATTTCGAAGACCTGCATCAAGAGATAATACACCGTACTTTCCGGAGGTCTGACACGAACTCGTAAGTATATATATTACATATAGCTCAATAACGAGTAGAATGTTGAAATTATGTAATTAAACTGCTGTAAATTCTAGTAATGCTCCTCCATTTTGTATTGCTCTATATAACGAGAAATTTTAATATAACGTATATTAACGCTGGGGGATATAACTTAAAGACAATTAGCCTTAAAGTATAAACTTTCTACTCTTTTAGAAAGCCTATATGCATTTTTAAAATCTCATAAAACTCAAGATCTTTAAAAAATTTTAAAAACAATTTTCTTGCGTACTTAAATCTAACTTTAAATCCCTCAACTCGAGAACTAAATAAAACTGCGCAACGAAATTTCGTAGAGTTGTATTAATCTCGTTTCTAAGTATTTCCATTTATTTCTAATCCATTTCAGTAATTGAACTACTATGCACGGTTTAATCATGTTTGTTATAGATGATCAATATTCAGAATTCAAAGCTCCTGATCAATGCTTTAAATTTATGTAAAGTTTAACGAAAATATCTTATTTCTTTCTAAAGAGAATATTTTAGAGGGATATAAAGCATGAGATATAAAAAGTGTCATTAGATAAATATTAGTAAATTATTGGTAGTCAAAAATGTCTAAAAAAGAATGTCATAAGCACTTATGGGATTATGATAATTAATTTTTATTCATAGAGAAAGCATTACTTTCAGCGATTTGCTTCCTGTAGCCTGCATTCTTCATTGTTATACATAGATCCAATTCTTCATGTAGGTACGCTTGTTATTAGCGGCGTTATGCAAATTCTATCTCAATCCTTTTTGGGTGTTTTCCTAAGTCCGTCCATTGTTTACAGATGCCCTTTTCCTAAGGCTAGATTTAAAACAAAATTTATAAACGTATATAGATGAAGCTTTGGGAGATTTTAGGGGTATTTCATTAAATGGAAAACATTCTATACCTCTTTCTTACACGTATTTTTCTTAATAAAAAAATCGGCTGTTCAACTAGACCTATGACAAGAGGCTTTGTAAATCGGAATATCAACATTGGTAATTAATCTAAAACTGAAATTTCTTCTGCAAAAATTAGTTTAAAATAATTAGCTGATAGTGAGTAAATTAGTTTTTGCTTTAATTGAGACATTTTTTTAATTTTGAAAAAAATCTGCAATTACAGTGACTACTTTTGGGAAATTTTCTGTATATTGACGAAGCCATTTTCTACAGTCCTTTTTATTCGTTTGGGCCATAAGAAATAATTCATTTATTGTACTTACTCTCGTATATTGTGCACTTTTTTTTATAGCAAAAATTCAAAGTGAACGCTATGCATAAAATAATTTTTTCTGCTTCCTGTAATCATACAGGGCCCTAGCTGTGCTATTAGTCCCCAAAATTATAACAAACAGCACACACACACACACACAAAAATATATATATATATATATATATATATATATATATATATCTTAATTAATATATATATATATATATATATATATATATATATTTCTGAATGTTTTTGGTATGACACACAAAATTCATTCCGTGAATTGAAAAAAAAAAAAAATGGACAAATATTTGTTTTTGTCTTCTGAGATTTACAAAGGACTGTATTTTTTTATTGGAGGAAGCAATCTTTTGCCAATAAATGGAAATCCGGTACTGTAGCATGATTTTTCATTTATTTATTTCGCTATTGTGCGTTTATTACTATAGGTGTATATTTGTCTGGTTTGGAGAAACACATGCCTCAGAGTAGCTGAACTTTGGCTCAAACATACGTCTGGTAACGCTCTTCGATGAAGACTTCCTCACCTGGTAACCGGCAAATGCCGAATGGGTAGGGTGCTGCTCTTCGGTGCCGGAGTTCATGGGTTCGTATCCTACTACTGGCATGAATATTCGTTGCCATTTAGAACTGGCTTCAAACAGCAGATTCCTGTCTTATTAGCCCTCGCGTAGTAAAAAAAAAAAAAAAAAAAAAGATCTAGCGCTCCAAAACAAATATTCCCAATAGGGCAATAGAACTTAATTTTTTTTCTCTCAAAACTAACGAGGGGGGCGTCAAAAAGGTATTGTGCAACAGACACCAGTTATGCTCTCTGCACCACTGACCATTGCACGAGAAGAGTAGTTCTTTTCGTTGGTTGTGAAATTCAGGATTTCTAGAAAGATTAATTTTAAGATATTTTCAATAATTTTAGCTAGAAGAAAAGCTCTTTTTTATTAACACCATTTTGTTACTAATTTATATTTGTATGCTTTGTTTTATCATGTACTCACCTATTCATTTTATTTTAACTTTCATTTTCTATACTTATTTGTTTATTATGTTTTCGTTATAATTTATTTTTTATGTTATTTATTTATTATAATCAATATATTTAGCCATCGCTTGAATAAACAAACATTTTGCTAGTAAATAAAAGTTGTTTAATCATTAAAGCTACTCTTTCGCAATATTTATCATAGATGACAGGACCGCGCTGTGTTCTGGTGCAGAGAGCTGACTGCATCAGGAGGTGTCGTAAGGGGAAGACATAAACAAAACAATTAAGGACATAATAAGAAAACGTTTCTTCTTGTAGTGAAAACATTGCTAAAATCTCTAGAAAAATGAGTCAAGTATCCTGTCCAAACAGAAGATCTTAGAAACTTCTGACAGGTTACAAATAACTTCATACATGTTTTGGAAATTCCTTACCTTAATCCCTATGGCACTGAATTGATTGACCTTCAGGGCATCACTTGGAGGAAGTTTGTATGTATGTATGTGGGCTTTCTACCATCACCCCTTGTAAATAATGAGGTAACGGGGGCGATCGTTCTACGAACTTGGCCATAAGACACCCCCCACCCTTTCTTGTAGAAGGTCATGGACTGCGACCATAGGTCTATTGCACCCAATATTTCAATAGCACGCTGAAAGAGAATAATTTATGGAACCTAAATCACATATGGTAGAGAATAAGACAGGTGAGAAACAAATAACGTAAATATGCTTATGTGATGTTGTTTATAAACATGTCTCCTCATGTCATGACAACTAAAAAGTTTTCAGTTGTGTTTCAGTGAGAATAGAAACACAATCCAAAATTAAAGAAACATTTTCTTATAATTAACAGAAGTCTAATATTTATTGATTAAAATAAAGCCTTGATAGGCACTTCGAAGACTTGCATCATACTGAGAAAATCTACCGCAGGATCTTGTTAGATGATATTTTAAAACAATATTAAAAATAGATCCGTGATATTTAAACAAAATTTTTATTATAATCATTTTATTTAGTTTATTGTTTTTAATAAGTAAGTTTTATAATGACTTGTTCCTAAATTGATTTTCGACGGCTCGAGCCTGTTGAGCCCCCCACCACCTCGAAATTCTAGAGATTATTATATATTGCATTTTAACACTGAAGTAAAAGAAAGTACATTTTTAAATAGAAAAATATTACTACATACTTAATTCAAAATTAATTTCTAAATGAAAATTTCAATATAAACTGAAATTTCTATCTACGTTTTTAATTTCAACATTTTAACCCCAAACTGTTTTATACATTTACTGGAGCAAATTGTGAGCTGCGGTAGCTCAGCGAAGATCAAAGCAACGGTCTCATAAATTGAAGGATTGCCGGATAGAGATCTGGGCCAGCTTAAGATCCTACGTGTTTGTTGATGGTGACTGGGGAACTAAAATTAGGTTCGTGGTCACAATGCCTAACAAATTCTCAAACAATACCTTTGGTTGTGGTAGGCCAATTCTGTGATTCTTCTGGTTGGTCCCTGCCTCTAAATTACAAGGACTCACTTGAGCTACGACATTCTTTCATCCTAGCAGTGCCAAAGCCTCCTAGAGACTTTTAACAGTCTAGGAAGCTTTGGCAGTGCTCGTCAAACGAAAGGTTCACCCCTTCGTCTTAATTCGTGTGGCCTCCGACCTAAGTGGCTTCGCATTGGCACCAACAGCTGAAGCAAATTATACAAGATTGTGCATGGACTTTTAGACACTCAATATTATATTAAATTTTATATAATTTTAATGGTATCATTAATATTAAATATTAATATTAAATTTTATTAAAAAGTTTCGGTTTTTAATTAAAATTCGTAATTTTTAATTGGCTCAATTGAGTTTCAGCTCCCCCCCCACACACACACACTCTCGAAATTATATCCTGATTACGGCCCTGTTCGTTACTTAATTTCTTTTTCAGCCATTATGCCATTACGTATATTTACATTTAGTTGCGTATATTACTTTAATATATTTTTCCTTGAGTTAATGGCACGCATTTCCAACATGTTCTTTTTGGAATTTCAAAATAAAAATAAATTTTTGTTATTTCATTGTAAAAAACTTTAGTTTCATTGTTCTTTACAGCTTCTTTATTTACTTTACACTCTTTGTATCGATTCCTATTTGAAAAATATTTACTCATAAATTACAAAACATCTTTTCAAAAGTAAAAAAAAAAAAATTTGTTAATTAAATCGCAAAAATACATATTTCTTCATCTATATGTGTATTTTCTGCTAATAAATAAATCCTTATAAATATTTTGGCTATTTAGGAAAAAATTATTTTTATGTAAAAAATTCGGAACTATCTTTGTTCTGAATCTACTTCTATTTTCACGCGTCTCCATATTTTTTTTTTTTTTTTAAGTTTAACAAATCCAAAGTTTATTCCAGTAATAATCATGTGTAATCAAACTAGCGACGAAGGAGATTTTGGTAAGAAAATTAAACTTAGTATTTCCAGTTGATATTGATGCTACGAGTAAATTGCATTAATCGCAATGTTGCACGATAGCAACAATCAACAAAACCGTTTTGTAGAAGTTCACTGTGTGAATCACATCGATTTTTGTGTATGTAGTAGATCTGCAACACGGTGATACAAAATTTAAGAACTAATGACATTTCTACTGCTGTACTTGCAGTGGACTAAACTTCTAGTAGAAGAGAATAGACATCCCTTTATTTGTCTTAGTTTAACACTTTATTATAATGTCCATAAATTCTATCTTCCCGGTTTATCACAGTTTAAGCATACCCTTAAGAAGTCTGAGTAATATAAGCTTGGCCAGTGGTTCTTAACACTGGCGGTGGGAAGATGCTTGGGGGCAGTGAACTTGTTTAGGGCTGTTGGTCGGTGAAGTGAGCAGGTTTTGGCTTTCAAATATAACTTTAAAAATATTAAATAAATTTATTACATTAACTATCTAATCTACAAGATATTTGCCAGTAATAAAACAAACTTACGCGGTGGTTTCAGAACCAGTTATTCCCTACGTTCTGAGTGAAATTGAGCTGACATTCAGAAAAATAAATTTAATCAACTGCATTCTTTTGGTTCTGTTATTAGTGCTACGGTCTACTCTTTTGCAGCATGGGGATTTTGAGACCTGGACCTACTACTTAAAGCCGATTCCGAACAAGTACAATCATCTATGCCGCAGTGGCATTCCAACCCCCGTACTGCGGATCTGAAGGTCAGCGCCCTCAGCATTCGGCCATAGCATTCGTTCATACCTGCAGCATGTCTTAATAACAAAAATTTGATTTGTAACTTTATTGATATAAATTACTTAAACATTTCGCTTCTTATAATAGAGTAATTCTCTTACCCTACACTTTAAATTACGGGATTTTTACAAAGAGGGGCGTTGAACACATTTCGGCTCCGTTGGAGGGCGGTAGCTTAAAAAAGCTTTAGAATAACTGAGCTAGGATTGGCATGCCATTACATATGTAAAATAAAACGTGATCAGATGTTGTTGGTTTAAAGCAGTTGACATGTATGGCAGTTTTGTTTGTGTATTCAGCGCGTACCCGTCTCTGACAGGGAATTTACAAAATAAACAAATAAATAAACCTATTATAGATCTCATAGCTAAATATGTAGTAAAATTTCATACCGATTTTTTCTATTTTAATTTTCTTAGTATCTTTCATGAATGTATACTTAATTCTTTTAGCTGCAAGTTGACTATAATTATATTTGCCTTGTATTACATGACACTCTTACTCTTGTGTGGTATTTTTTATAGCTTTTTAAGACCCAGAAAGCTGTGTCTTTGACTATTGTAATGTGTTTACTATGTATTTATTCGTATTTCGACATTGTGTATTGTGTTTTTTCTATTTGTTGGAATTTCTATGTAATTGATGACTCACTTGAGTGTTAAACATGTTTCACTAGCTAGTCTGTGTGTCCTAGCATTTTCAAAATTTAGTATACTTTTCCACTACATATCTGGCCATGCTTTTTAATATACATTGCTGTGTTGTGGGGGAAGATATGCCTTGTTGTGCTTGGTTCCTGCCATATTGAGCAGGTGTGTATCAAGTTTTACAGCTCCCCGTACATTGAGTTATCTTCAATGGATGAAGGAATTATGCTTCATCTGCATTACTTCTTTGATCCCCTCTCATTGATTGGACAGTCGGTGCTTCCTCTGTCTCCTTGTGTTAAAATGATTTTTGTTTTTAATGATTGGCTACATATTTGAAAATGCAGCATGATGCAGTATCCTGCAGGAAAGGTAGGAGTAAGTCGAATATTATGGTTTTCTTCTATTGTGTGTTATATCAATTTGTGTAGCATAATTTTTTTGTTGTATGGGTATAAAAGCTTAACTTTTCTGTTAAGTGAACCATCATTCACTTTATTTTGTGAGCAATAAAACCAGGAATGAAAATTAGGTCGAGTTATCTTTCCCTTTTTTAAATGAACTTGAAACTCTTCTAATGTAGTATCTAAATTTGCTATGTCCGCAGGTATTCTCTCATAAGAAATACCTCACCAGGAATACCTGAGTGAAATAACTCTTATAACTACGTATCAAAATTACAATTTTATTGTTGATGTTCTTTTATAGAACAGAAAAATAAAAGAAAATAAATTTTTTTGGTATTTAAATTATACGTTATGTTTTAAATTATAGTAACATTTTTTAGTGCGAATAATGAGATAGGTGGTTCTGATGCATTGATATACAATTATCTAAGTTCAGCTATATGCGAGTAACATTCACAAGTCTATATCCGATCTACTTTCCGGTCGGTTTCATATTTTAATTATGAAGCTCATAACTGCGATAAACCCATGTTCAACTAAATAGAAAATAACAAAGCAATTAACAGCTTCTGTAAAGTTAATCATAATTCAGGATATAAAATCAGTGTCTGTTTTTGTAACCATAATTTGGGGTATCTTTAATCAAATATTTGTTTCAGCCCCTCATTTGTGGATAACTGAATTAGTTGCTTTCGCACTAGAATGGATTAAATGGGGCTTGTAATTTACTGGCAAAAGGGTCTGACATCTAATCGGGGATAACCAAGTACAAGATGTCTTCGTCTTATTTTAATTTAAGGGCGAAATATACCTGTCAATTTTTTTTATTGCTGTTTATTTTAACTGACATAAAAATGAAGATAGGTCAAAATTACTTTGTCAAACTTTTCATAGAGCCCGAAACTAATTTTATTTACCATGAACCCCCTCAGAGGTCACACGGACCTCTGGGGAGCCGTAGGATAAACTGGATTTTAAAAAGAATAATATATTTTTAAATTTTTATTTTAGTGTATTTTAAAAAAGAATGAAATATAAAATAAATATACAAGTCTACACGTGGTTTAGATAAATCTTGTTATTTTATATAATGTAGCTTTCAATTTTTTAACAAAGTGTTTATTATTTAAACATGCCTATTTTTATTATATCTATTTAAAAATATATAAATAAATATGTGAGGACGCGTATTTCCCCCTCCACTTTTTCTTGGGGTGGCAAAAGCTAAAAATCGCTGTTCTAAACTGAAGTTTTGCAGGCATTTAATTTCCTAACTGCATGTTTCCTCTTTGAAGTGCCGAACGCTGGCCGATTGGTTAGGGCGCTGATCGTCGGTACCAGAGTTCGTGGGTTCGAATCCCACTATGGCATGGATGTCCGTAGCCGTTCGGAATCGGCTTTAAACAGTAGGTCCCGGTCTCATTAGCCCTCGTGTGCAAAACAGTAGACCGTAGCGCTCCAAACCAAACCAAACCAAATCCTCTTTGAAGTAGGACTACCAATCCCAAAAAACTTTTGCCAGAACTTTGAGAGGGAGGTGGGGTGAAACTGTGAAGATGATTAAAAAAATGTATCTCGTTGAAAATATTTATTAAAAAATTAACTTTATTAAATCCCTGAATGCACACATAAAAGTGATGCCTTCCTCTACTCTAACTTTTCAAAACTCGTAACATTGTGTTTTACTTGCAAGGTAAGGTTATTGTAATATACGGTTTCATTAAGCTCTTATACTCTTCTGCGGAGTAAAAGCTCATTATGTAGTGCATGTTTATTTACATTCTAAAAGTTAAAATTATAAAAATCTTAAGTAGATCAGATGTAGGTAAATATTAAAGTCGCAATATATATATATATATATATATATATATATATATATATATATATATATATATATATATATATATATATATATATATAGATGTACGTATACATTGCTTTTGTTTATTTAATTATAGTAGAAACATGATAATCCGTTCTCTTGAAAAATAGCGAAGAAATTTACTGGTTAATTTGCTGGTAACTTGACCAGGCCGTCGCTAGCTATAAAGTTACCAGTACTGATTTTAAATCTTCCAGTCCCTCCTGTAGGATAATTATAATTCGTAATTATTAGACAACAATTAAATTATTACAAGTTTACGTTGAAATGTAAAAATTTAACAGTTAAGTATTCTAAATCCCTAACATCCATGCATATATGTAATTTGAAAAGATTAATTTGGAATGTAAATAAAGGGGCCACGTGAGAATCAGTGCCGGACCCCATTTTTAGCTAGCGGTAGCCCTGTCTACTGGAGATAATAAATCGAACCTTTAATTAGTTATTTTAAAACCGAAGTGTAGCAGTTCAAATTTTTAGTGTGTTTGTGCATTAAAGGTCTCAGTTTTTTGCAGAAGCACATGAAAAAAGGCGTTATATGGGAGGGGGGAGATATTGTTATGCGACAGAAGGTGGTGGGATTTCCCCGTTCCTACACCTTTGTTTTATACGTTAATAAGAATACACAACTTTTTATCACGAAAATTAAGGTTCGAGTTTGTTGCCATGATATAGAACAATATTCCCAAATCTTATGTGACTGAGCCATTGTCAGAGATTAGTTTTACTTGAACAGCTAACATATCAATTTGAATTATTTGTTCTTCCTACTGACATGGTAAAATATTTTACATTAATTAGTAATTCATTATTTATAAAAGCTATTTTTGATTTAAAAAAGGGTTCATGTGCAGTTTCTGACATTTATTTTAAAACCATTTAGCCAATGCCTGTAAAAAAAATCCCTTTATAAGAGTTTTTTTAAATAGTAAAACTAAATTTTTTATTCAAAACTTGATCATGTGTATTCTTAACTTTGATGAAAACTATTAGTAGGACCAGAGGTGGATTAAGATAGGTTGAGACCCCGGCTACAGAAAATTAATATTT
>CM063502.1:34598664-34654177 GCA_032207245.1 Pardosa pseudoannulata | reverse complement strand
TTTCACTTAAATCAATTTACAAAGTCTCAAGCCTGAAAACAATTATAACTTGTGGATGAAAGGTTGGAAAAAATATTCATCTTGCATAAATATTAAAATTTGAAAGCGCCCTGACTGTCTGTTCATGATTGTAACTCCTCAAAAAAGGCTGACTTAGGGGTCGAAATAAGTATCCACGGATTCGGATGACTTACAATTAGAGATGTAAAAAACCCGGAATTTTGAAGAGGTGGGAATAAACCTGGAATTTTGGGAACTTCGGGAAGAAATCATTTTAACAATGTTTACATTTATTTTTTTCAACAGCGGCTATTTCAGAACTAGCATGTTATTCTAAGAGTTTTTTTTTTTTTACTTTTGGCAATATATATATATATATATATATATATATATATATATATATATAATTTATATAAGGAATAAAAAGAAATAAGAAAGGAAATTCATTAGCTAATTATTATCAAATTATTAGCAAATTATTAGCATTACTGATGCGCCACGCCGCTACCAAGTAAAGCCAAATTAAATATTAATCAAAATGAAACAAATTAAAGGAATTGGAATGAATATTGGAACGAATATGGAATTGGTGTACTTGATTTGGTGGGGGGGAATTGCGACCCCCACATTCCGGTTAAATGGCCATTTTATTCAATTGAAACGCTCCCGGACACCATAAGTACATCAATAAAAAAGACATAAGTCTAATAAACATAATACCATGAACAAAAATGAAATTTAAACCAGTTACAAACCAATGTATAAATAAAATTCTAAAAGTACATTAAAAATACCAAAAAGACTTATAACAATAAACCATTGTATACTTTAAAATATAAAATCCATTGAAAAATTCTAAAAACACTATGAATATCCAAGTAAAAAGATACTTAAAAATATAAAATCCAGTAAAATAATTCTAAAAACACTAAGAATATCAAAGTAAAAAGGTACTTAAAAATATAAAATTTTAAAAACACTAAGAATATCAAAGTTAAAAGATATTTAAAATATAAAATCCAGTAAAAAATTCTAGAAACACTAAGAATACCAAAGCAAAAAACAACTATACTTATAATCAACCTATTATACGCATAATATCCCTTCCCAGACACGACCGCACCACACTAAGCACAAACAAACGAGGGTAACCTGCAGATAAAACCTGGTTTACGTATTTTTTAACAATATTATTTCTAACTGAAGTTGAAGTGTTTAGTTTTATACTTCGTATTATGAAATTTAAAATGATATTCCTCTTTACATTAGTATTTAGGTTACTATGCCAATCTGTTATTCGATTAATATTAAAATTGTATGTTTCACGTTTATCATACATTTTATAATTCATACGTCTATTAACTACTTTTACTGCCAAGTCTAAAAAATTTAAATATCCATCGTGACTTATAGGTGTTTCTTTTAAAGTTATATTTACTGGATAAAAATTCAATATATATATATATATATATATATATATATATATATATATATATATATATATATATATATATATATATATATATATATATATATATATATATATATATATATATATATATATATATATATATATATATATATATATATATATATATATATATATATATATATATATATTTATATATATATATATATATATATATATATATATATATATTTATATATATATATATATATATATATATATATTTATATATATATATATATATATATATATATATATATATTTAACAATGCATTTAAATGATTTTATAGTAGTACTTATGTAATTAATTACCCTGTCAGTCTTATCAAACACATAACTGGTTGCTTCAATTTTAATTGCTAATATAATAATTATATACAATATTTTTTATCATTATTTATTATGTAAATTGCTTTATGTTAAACTTTTCCCCCTCCTTTTATATTATAAAAATGAATATCTTTAAATTTAAAATAACAGTTTATTATTTTTTTGTAATGCATATATCATTTAAAGGTGTCATCAAATGACAATGTTGCATTTTGTGTCCAATTTCTACACACACATTATACATATATATATATATATATATATATATATATATATATATATATATATATATATAGAGAGAGAGAGAGAGAGAGAGAGAGATGTTATCCAAGAAAAATAATGATTTATGGGTTTTGTGACACTACAGATTATTGCCTAATATTTATGTAATAATAAAAATATTGGATATTTCTCAAAGGAAAAATATACTCATACTTTCATGTTAAACATGATACCTTGCCAAATATAGTTAGTTAATCCCAATTATTCAATTTTTTTCGTAGCATATAATAGTTAAATTTTGTGAAAATATCAACTTTTGAGGTCTACAATAAAGATAGATAAAAAATGGTGGTTCTCATTGTGTCATAAATTCCCATGTTTTGGAAATTTTCAAAATTTCCTTCCCAAAAAACCCGGGTTTTAAACCTGGTTTTTTCCAATGCTCAGAACTCTACTTCCAGGAAACCGTTTCGGAAAGTCATCTTCCCACTACCAAAATTGACGAAGATATTAAATAAAAACCGCCCAAAATGATCGCTTGAATTATCTGCTTATGACGTCATTTATAAATCATTAAAAAAAATGATTTTTACCAAATGTCTTTTTTACGGGTTGGAATTTAGCATCTCGACAGGTATCGCCAGAAGGGAAAAATTCCGAGAAATGTATATTTAAGTTTCGTCTTTGTAGGACCATAATTAACGAAGCTATTAAATAAAAACCAACCCAAATGGTAATTCTTTCAGTCTAAATTTGCTATTCGATGAGCAAACGACGACAAGAATGAGCTAGTTATGATGCCATAAACTATTTCAAAGCTGTATTTTACCAGATATCTTTTGTTTTGTTGGGAATTTGTGGTCGAGACAGATATCCACGGATTTTAAAAATTCTGGAGGATTTATTTCAAGTTCCATCTTTGTATGACCAAATTAACGGAGAATATTGGAGATAAAAACAACCCAAATTTCTGATTATTTTGGACCTGAATATGCGTTATTCAGGGCAAATGATTGACGCAATTAGCTGTTTATGATATCATAACTGAAGTACTGATATATTATACCATTTATGGTATAATAAATAGTTTTACAAATTTTACAGATAACTTTTATGCCTGCTCTATTGTCTAAAATTGGCATCGATTTCAATTCTTCTTTTTCAAAAAATAAATAAAATTAAAAAGATATTTATTATTTTTAACAGTGTAACTTATTTTAGATAAAGTCCTTTTCTTTATATCACAAATACTAACTCTTCTCTTTGACTTACTTTCACTACCCCATTATTATTTCTTAAAATAGGAATAATAATGGTGTAGTAAAAGTCAGTCAAACTTATTAATACATGATTGCGGAATAGTCAATATTCCGCAATCATGTATTAATAAGTCTAATTATTCCTACATATAAAAATCAAATATTTAGATTTTATATCTAAAACTTATTTGTTTCTACACTTCTTACATATGCGTTATTGTTAATTGAGGCACTTCATATTTACTCATTTTGTGAATAATTTACTAAGTATTGGGCAATAATATTTCAATGCTAATATTTCCATTACACATGGATTATTAACCCCTGTTGGCGCATTTTCCGAATTTGGCGTTTTTTGTGCTAACTTGGCGAATTATCTTTTTGTCGGCTTCTTTTTTTTGTTTGTGTTTATTGTTAAATCAGGTAAGTATTTTTCTCGGTATTTCTGATTCATGAATCCGCATTTCTGGTAACATCTATTTCTACTCGCGGCGCAGTTGTAGGAGCGGGTACAGCTTGCCTACTTTGCCATCTTAGTTTCGCCAAGCACGAGTCTTGGCGCCATTAAGTTGGAGGAGAATTTCGAAACAGTGAAGAGGTAGAATAAAAGTTTAGTGGGATAGACGCCATGTTTGGGCTATATTTTTGTTCAAGCAATCGCCAAATTATCGCCAAGTGCTGTTTACACTTTGTGTTTCGTCTAGTATTACGTTACGTTTTTACACGATCTCGAAGCATATTGTCAATAAAAAAGGTTTGAAATCTTGGTAAAGGGAATACAAACGTAAACTTGAGTTTTTATTGTATTTAAATGCTTTTTTGTACTGTGTGTGAAATTAATGCGGAATTTTTGCAATAAGTACAAATTAAGCAAAATATAAGCACTTGGTTATTTTTAGGCAAGCATTGCCAAAACGCTGTTGCTATTTAAACCGTTTTAAAACGATCAAATAACTATAAAGGGATAAAGTACGTTACAATTTACATTAAAAAATAGCTTAAAATTGAAAAGAAAAGAATGGGGTAAATGTTTTAAAGAAATTGTTAGTTTAGAATTCTAAAGAAAATAAGGGAGTAAGTGCGCGAAAATTTAAAACATTTTATCTGACAAAAGTTCTAAAAATTGTGTTTTGTTATGTTTAAAGTGGTAAAAAAATAAGTGTATAGTAAATTTTGTTTTTAAAGTTGTAAAAAATATTCAGCAAGTATCCATTTGCTGTTGGCGACTAAAATTTCTCCAAAGGAAATTCAGTCGCCAATGAGGGCATATAATACATCTATTTCACATTGAGAAGTGAAGGGCAAGAACATTTTTGCCGTGAAGAAAAAGTGAAACTCCTTTCTTCATGTAACACTTAATGCCTCCGAACTAATCGAAATGTTATTTCTTTCAGACTTAGCGAAAAGGCGTAGAAACCCTTTTTTTCTATTGAATGAAACTATTTTTTTCTTTTTTACTTGTGAATTTAAATTTGAGTTTTTTCGCATAGTAATAATTTTAATTTTGTCTCCATTTTGGATTTTGACACATTATTACTATTATGTCCTAGTGTTTTCGACCTGTCCTTGCTTGTGACTTGTAATGTTTTGCTAACTTATCGGTGCAATATTCATTCAGCGGGTAAATTTAAATTCTTTTCAACCCGAGAGAAGAAATTTTTGGTTGACAATCATAAAAATATTCACAAGAAACCTGTATATTCACAAAGAAACTTACATAAATGATGTTTTCGAAAGATTGAAAGATATTTGTGTTCCAATAACATCTTTCCCCATAGCAAAAGTATGTGTTTTATCGAAATTAGATTGCCCCCCAATACAGATAAAGAGTTGTGAAATATTAATCTTAGATCATAAAGTCTGTGATTTTGAGAACTATGACTAAATCAATTTCCCACTGGGAATCATTTTCTTATTTGATGTGCAAAAACTGAATATAGATTTTATATTCAAAGTTGAGTCATTTAGGCAGCGTACGGGAATGTTTCTTTTGTTTCGTTTCAAACCTAACGCATTCGCTACATGTGTTATGTATAAGACAATTATGAAGCTGAAGCAAGAATCCCCAAAGGCCTCTTTCTCAAAATAGACCTCTTAAATGATTGCAGTATTTATATAATAACACTTTGTTTTTCCATTAATAACTAACGAAAAATTCTCATTTTTGACAGCTGCAAGTCATTAAGTTCAGTGTTGTTTGCGTTTTATTCCTGAGATGAGTCAGTATCGAGACTTCTGCCTGTAGTGGAAAATTTATGTATGGTGATTATTCGTCTTGCAATCAAAACAAGTACTTTTAGAATTACATTTTGATAACTTATGGAAATCACTGAAGAAATTATAACAGAGATGTTTTTAACGAACTCTATCCTTTTGGATAGTGTTTCATTTCTTTCAACTTATCTCAGTGATATAATGCGTGTGTTTCAGTTTTAGAGGCTGAACAAATTTTTAGAAAATTTATTCCATTTTACCATTAGAGATTTAGATTGCTCTGCATAATTAACTTTAGAAGAAATATTAGCATTAATACTGCTTAGAATTTGAGGTCATCTTTCTAAAATTAATAAAAATTCATACAAAATCAGGTATGTCATTATCCTTTAGGGTTAATTCCTATTGCTTTCGTGTTTCACGATTCAGATTATTGAGAACAATAATTAATAGCAAAACATTAGAAAGTTTATCTCTTTCCAATTCTAATATTTTTAATGATCTAATTCAGTGATTCTCAACCTTTTTTAAGCTTCTACCCCCCCCCCACTTTGTAAAAATTCCGTAATTTAAAGTATAGGGGGGAGAAGTACTCAATCAAAACAGACAAAATGTTAAAGTAATTTTTTTCAATAGAGTTACACACCAAATTTTTGTTACTGACACACGCTCAAGCAAAGCTGAAACGAATGCTACTGATTAAATATATTTTTCTGAAAGTTAGCCCAATGTCACCCTCGAGAACAAACATAATGGATGAAAATTACTGATTCTGGTACCGTCGCGTAAGTTCATTTCATCACTGGGAAAAAAATTGTGTAAATTAGATAGTTAGTGTAATAAATTTATTTGGTATTTTTAAAAATAAGTTTGAAAGCCAAAACATGCTCACATCGCAACCTACTGCCCAAAACAAGTCCACAGTCCCTCAGCATGTTGCCCCAGCCCCTCGGTAGGCGGTATCACCCTCGTTGAGGACCAATGATTTGATGTTTTTCGTTGTATTATCCAATAAGCTCATAAGATCTTTAGCTGATTCGTGTTAGAGCGGTGGTAAGTTAAGAATATTTTAATAAGACACTCAACAGTTATTCTTTTGTTTTCATGATGCTGTTCTAATGCGTTAAAAAGCGAAGTAAAATTGGCGTCAGAAATTTATATTATTTTAGCTTCTCCTCTTAATGAGGCACGTAAATAATGAAGTTTTTCATTTTCAGATAGTTCTGAATCGTCAGTTACGTAACTAACAAATTGATTTTTAAAAACAGATTCTATACTAATTTTCCGTTAAATATAGGAATAGGACTCGCTGTCAATTTTATCGAAGCCATTTTGGGCTGATCATTATTTTGATAGCTAAGAAAACTTAATGTTTTCATTTGCAAAATTATAATTTTTAAATTTATTAATAGAAGTTTCAGGCTTACCTCTATAGTTTGAGTTTCTTCACCGATTTGAGTGGATGTTTCTTCAACTTCTTAAATATTTTCCTTCCACAGAGGGGTAATATTGATCCTTCAAACTATCGAATTTTCCTTGAATCTGTAAAATGAGGTCCAGTTTTGCTTGATTTGCTATTAATTATTTCTCTTCATCGGTTAGTCTTTGAAAGATTTGTTATCTGCCTTTCAAGTTTCTGCTTTTCTGATTTCGCGTAATTAAATTTATAACTTTTGTGATCTATAAAACTATTTCACATAGATTTGCGCGTACCTCCGGCTCGACTAGGACCTAAATGTTGGTAGATGCTTATGATTAAACAATCATAAACAATATCGGACTGAATAAGGAATCTATTGCGCACACCTTGTCGATGCTAAATCCAAACTAGTAATGAGCTGTTCTCCCAGGGTTGCCATACATGGCGAGAACATACTGGTGCGGGGAGATGTTCTATCGCCCAGAAGTGATAATTTTAGAAATACGGAATAGCCAAATTTTGTTTATTTGGTAAATTTACTTTCACAATTCCAGGAAAGTCTTGGATTAAAGCTTTGGGAAATATTACTAAAGCTACTTGTATATGTTTACAGTACCAAAGGATACAAACTTAAGAAAATTATGAAGTTTAAATCTCATCGATTATTTTGGAGCAGACTTTGCAACCAGTTGTGGTGGTAGAGTTTCCGTTAGTGGATTAATCTTATACTTGGACAATGGACGTATAAGTTGGAGGATATTAAAACAATCAGTTTGTCTACAATGGAAGCAGAATTTGTGGCTTTGGATGAGGACCCAAGGAATTAGTATGAGTTAAAAATATTATTCAGGATAAGAAATTAAACTAAAATTTAGATAAATGCGAGTTATTTTGTGACAATAGATCAATCATAGACTTTTCTAAATCTCTTGTACAAAATAAACATATCGAAGTAAAATATTTAAGAAATTTCAGGTGGAACCTGTGTTCTCAAAGTTGTCACTAGTAAAGGAAACAAAGTAGATGTACTGACAAAACCAGTCACGAAGGCTGATGTGTTGAACTTTTGTGTATTTTAACCTTTTAAAGTTCATAATTAGAAATTCTTGGACATTTAATGGGAATCGTTTATAATATTACCTATGAACCTTATAAATGTGAAAATTAATGAAAACAAGTATATCAGGAGTTGTAGATGTGAGCAGTAGTTTAACTGTAAAACCCTCTCCCTGTACGGCTTAAAAATAATACTTCCATAAAATTTAAATTATATTGGAAAATAATGAATAATTATCATTAATATTATGCAATAAATAAATATATAAACCATTTATAAGTGTTGTTTCATGTAAGTACTTTTATTTGGGATTATAAAACACGAAAAATATAATTCCTGATTGTTTCAAGCAAAACAAGTTTAAAAGTGATTATTTGAAAGTGAAAAAAAATTATGTAATTTAATAACATCTATAGATAGTATCTATAGATAGTTTGATAAGTGTCAAAAATGTAGAAAATCTAAAATGTCATTCATATATCTTTAAACAGAAGAGGAAAAATAATTCTAATAGCTGGTTTCGCTGTGATACCACTGTCCTTTAAAGGGTTAAACTATTAATCTATTTATTGATTTGTTAAATTGTAATGTTTTTGATATACGTTAATATTTTGTGTAACTATTTCATGTAAATAATTTTACTTTACTGGCCGGTATTTTAAATTGTATTTTTTATTTATATAATTTCATTTATTTATATCTGTACTAAAGGAAACCACTTACTCAGTAGCGTGTAAAGAATTGTAATAAATATTATTGTATGTTTATATATAAAGTGTAAAGAGCATTTTTAAAGTATTATATATTTAGATTGAAAGTTAGAACTTCATGTGTTTATAAATAGAATGTATTAAACTTGTATATTTTTGAAAATTATATGTAACTTGAATTTTGTTGACAAATTAAAATGCTCTTATTCATAAATAACTTTCGTTATATTTAAAAAAAAGGTCTAAAATTTTTAGGTTAGTGTTAAGTTTTACGTAAGAGGGGGGGAGGCGCTATAGGGCTTCAGACATGCATCAGAAGTTTGTATTACGTCATGACCTATATCTGCTGATGTATCTAGTAATTTTCTTCTGCAGACTTTGGACTTTGGTCCATGGTTTTTCTTTTATTTTTCCTGTTATTAACTGTTTTTCTAACTAATATTTAACTAAATTGATGATCTGGCTTATGTGTGTATAAATACTACTGCCTATATGTTATTTTGGTGTGATCTTTTGAGATATTGGTGAAAATAAAACGTTTTCAATAACAATTTCTAGTCTTCGTTGTTCCAGCAAGCTTGACTTTTTAGAGGGTCAGCTAACTACAATTAATTTAATCCGGTTTACCTAATATTTGCAAATTACCGACGTCGAGTAACAGTGCATGAGCGATATAACTTCAACGCTGATGTATCCCTACATCGTGAAATCGTTTTTCCTAGGGAGTTACAGGTAATGCGCGATAAACCTGCTCGCCGATTTTATGTCCACATAGTGAAATTTTACCTACTTCGCTACCCAGATAGCAAATTTCGTTTGCAGCAAACTTGCAAGTCTACTTAAACTTGGAAGTCACCATACATCCAACTTACATGGTGACTTCGAAGTTTGCGTAGACTTGTTGCAGTCTTGTTTCAAACTTGGAGACTTGTCATGCTGAACTTGTTTCAAGTTTACAGACTTGCAAAGTAAGATTTCTGCAATTTTCTGCAAACTAAATTTGCTATCTGGGATAGAGCCATCTAAGAAACTTTGAAATAATACCTTATGTCGAGTAAAAAAGTGTTAATACCATTGAAGATAATTTAAACTTTATAAATCCTACACTCAAATGGCCTAAAAGGAAAAAAGAAATTAAAACGAAATTTTAGAAACTCTCCAAAAAGTTGAGATAAATTCACTTAAAGATTAAAATTTTCAACATTGGTTTAACGTGGCCCAATACACGTAAACGAAAACATTGCTTAGTGAATTAGCATAATTAAAGCATCTATTTAAATCATTAGAAATTTTAGATAGTTGCAAATTATAGAGAAATGCTACTTTAAAAGTAACCACACTGGAGTAATTAAAATAATAAATGCCTTTTAAAAGATCCATAGTAGCTTGAGGAATGGCGTGTCTACCATGTTGTCATTCTTGTCTTTGGCCGGGAAACGCTTGCTCGTTATCTAACTCTCATGCAATGATGAGAATTTTCGCTTGCTCCAAGTTTGTCATAACAAGATTGATACAGTTTTGCAGCAAAAATTGCGTTGCAAAGGAGAGGTCACTGTATGCTCTGTCTAAATTGCAGAAGTCTTGCTGCAAATTTCAATTTGTTATTACATGATATTAACCAGAAAAAATCAAACTTGCTGCAAGTATGCATGCTACCTGGGTAGGTTTTCCTATTTCTTGGCAGGATTTTTCATTTTTATTGATCTCAATGATACGATATTTCATTCATGTCTACAGTTTACTTTCTATTTTTAGATGCCATTCTCAATTACTTAAAAAAAAAAGATAACATGTAAGCCTTTAAAAGCTATACGAAGTTAACTATTATTCGCTGCTACTGTATAAGTAATCTCACTATAAATACGATACATATCTTGTTAGGGAAATGCACAGTTTTTGAAGAAAATTTTTAATTTTTTCATTTATAGACTTATTATTTAATTTTGTAATATATTTTGTTGTGTAATCTAATACGTACGCTATGTATATTGCATTAAATTTTTTTTCTGTGAATTCTGTCTGTTTAATTTAGTTGAAAATTAAAATTATTAATGTTTACAAATAATTGTTCTGCCAACTGTATATATACGATGAAACCTCGATCTATTTATTTCAAGGAACGTAACGAAAAAATGAATGCAGGAAAAAGATTATGTGGAAATTCAATGTAGAAAATCGGTAAAATGTAGCTATGAATGGATTAGTAGTTTAAAGCACTAATTGGGAGTCGTTAACTTTTTACAGATCCTAACTTATATTTAGACTAATACTAAACAACTTAAAAATATGACATTTAAAAAAATATTTTATATGTAATTCATTCTTCCTTTGTGGCAACAGATGGGTGACTGAAAATAATGAGCATTTTATTGCATCTGCAAAAGAAAAATTCTGTACTGATACAAATTCATTTTAGTCTCTCTCTTTTTCTTTCTCGTTATCTTACTTCTAATCAATACATATGTTCTTCAAGGTTTATTTTTAACTCTTATTCATCAAGAATAATTTTATGTATTAGTTAATGTATTTATCATTTTTTTTTATTTTAAATTGTATTGAAAATAATCTTGTTATGTAATCTTGACCTAGAAAAGTTGAAGTTACATTTGAAGCAGTACTGATTGAAATTGTTAAATCTTGCGTACCTTGAATGTGAAAGTGTTAAATTCTTTCTAGAATTGATAGGGCCTTATCAGCCAGCTTCAGCACCTGAATAGCCTAAATTCCTGCATGGTTTACGTGGTTGGTTGCGGGCTTGGATCTTCAAATTCCCTTTTCAGTCCCCCACAGTTACCAACTTACTAGTTGTTATTAATTATATTCCCAAATATAAAATTTTCTCTGAGAAGAATTTGCCTCTAAAAAAATAAGGATTTTGTAACCTATAGGATAAGTTATTCTTTTGTCTTGGATATTAAAACTAATGAGTTTGGTTTAAAGAGCTGTGATTATGTTTTTTTCCACACAAGGGTTAGTTAGACCAGGACCTACTGCTTAAGGCTGATTCCTGATTGGTACTAGCAACCATGAGAGGCGGAGTTCAAACCCTTGAACTCAGATACCGTAACGCAGCACATTACCTATCTTATTCACATTTATGTTTAAACAAGTGGTTCTCAAACTTTTTCAAAACTTGGTACCCATTGAAGAATTAATATTCTTAGAAAAAAAAACTAGATAAAATGTCAACCTTTAAAAATTATATGAAGTTGACTATTATTTACTGTAACTATATAAGTAGTCCTTTGAATTATCAGAACTATAAATACTATACGTATTTTGTTGGGAGAGTGTACAAAAAGCAATACTCAAAAATTGTGGTCTATTTTAGTTAAGAGAGTTTATTCTACTGGAGCAACCGTTCATCTTCAATACACGAAGAATAAACAGGAGCGGTCACAGGTCCGCGCAAACTGGATCTTTCTAGAGGCAACACCTGCTAGAACATACTGTGTTCTATCAGGTGTTGGTAGAGGACGGCAAATTTTAAGAGCGGCATTTTGGCCCGAATTTCTGAAATAACTTTTCTGTTGGAAAAAAAAGTGTTTAAATATTTTACGAACTATACATTTCTACAAATTAGTGATCTGGGAAACCCCTAATGAATCAAAAATTCTTTTGCCGTTCACACGAGCTGAAAATATTTTTATCAACACAAAAACTCCAGTTTCTCCTCTACTCCTAAATTCCCCATCAATACTTCTGGAAGACAAAACAACTGGATTGTAGTTCTTTGGAAGTAGATAGATTAAAATGGGGGATTCGAGAACGAGGAATACGGTGAAAAATATTGATTTTATGTGTCAAATTCTGGACCAAATGAATGTAACGGCCAATGAGGGAAAATGAATAATGCAGGAATGATAAATCGAGGATCTACTGTACATTGTATGAGGAAAGTTCTTAAGTCATAGTAACCCCTAAGACTGCTTTCAAATATACACGATCGAACTTGCATGAATGTCCATAGTTGTTTTGAATCATATTTGAGAGTCGATCTCGTTAACCCTCTTGTAGTAAGAGTAGAGTATAGTGCTCCAAACGAAACCAGCCTAAGAAATGGCGACTAATTAGTCTTCATGTAGCAAAAAGTGTTAGGTTATATGTGTATTTTATATTCGTCGATGCCTCGTTCTTTACCCTACCTCAATGTGAAGTGGATTATTCCAACTCGACTGGAGCGCCACACCTTGCATGGTACTGCGCATGACTTTTTACTCTGTAGTGTAGTATTTGGAATGTGTGGGGTGTAATTGGCCGTGATCCTTCAATTAAAATGTTTTCTATTCTACTGTGCATTTGTTTTATATCACTCTGCTACTAAGCCCAATAAAAAGAGGACCAGGGAACAGCGCCATATTATCGGCAGGGCACCCGGGGCACGTGCCCAGGGTCCACTGATTTCAGGGGCCCAAAAATGTTTAAAACCAAAGGTAATTTTGAAACAAATTTTGTCGATTTAAAAATTTCATGTTTTTATTCTATATACAAATTATGTCAGCTAAAATTTTGTAAGTTGCACATTATTTCACAGAGTATCCGCAAGTATAAATACCCACACATTTGTCAGTCATGGGTCTGCACTTAAAAACTAAAGGCAAGAATGCAGGTCATTTTGCAAATGACCAATCAGATGATGAGAATCCACCAATCAGATTGCTAGATTTTGAGAACTTTTCTCAAAAATGTTCGCAATCACAAAATTGAGCTTTCTAATTGGTGGATTCCGTTTGCGAAATATTTGGAATATGACCTGCCTAATAGCATATCTTTTCAATCCCATGGTCAAATAACAAAAATACTTGTTGCATTTTGCAAATCTTTCAGCTATACATTAATAAAATGTAATAATAATTTACAATTGCCCCAAACATATTCTCTGCCCTGGGCACAAAATCTTGATAATCGGGTTTCTGCCAGGGAACTTTAAACACACACACAAGAAAGAGAGAGTTTATTAAACCAACTGAAAAGACGAATGTATAGAATTTTTTTTATTTAATTCTATCATAATCAACTTTTAGAATTATCTTAGCTAACGGAAAAAGGTTCTAAACATGGATAAGAAGATTAACTTGCAAGAATGAAACATATAAATCTTGAAGTATTTGGAGCTAAGACATATTTTAAAGTGTTGTACAAAAAATCATTTCAAAGTGTTCAATAGATGGCAGCATGTACTTGACAATATTCAATCCCAATATTGATCTAGAAATTTAAGAGTTTACTCTAATCTAAACACTTAAATTTTAAATTTAGCGAATTTTTAGCATTTACTGTTTATATAATTTTTAAATGAAATTCTTCGTTTAATTTACATAATATTTAATTATTCAAGTCTACCGTAACATTTTTTATTTCTAAAATGTGCGACAGCACAAAGTGCAGTTCAAACCAAAGGTTTGCTAGAAAATTCTATTGGCTTAAACTCGACGGAAAATCGGAAAATATATTGGTGACAATTCATCAGTTACCTACGTGTAAAAATAAAGAATCATATTTATAAATATTTTGAAGAATCATTTTACAGGTGATACGGGACAAAAAGAGTTAATAAGAATTTCTCTTAACAACTGGATATTCCTCGATCTACATTTATTTTATCACATAGAATAAACATCCAGGCAATTATAAATTTATATATATGCTAAAAAATTCAAAATGTATATCATGCATACAAAAAAATCGTATATATTACGCAATTTAAACTATTATAAAAGCTGTAAAACATTAGAAAATATTTTAATGTTTAATGTTAATGTCGACAAATAAAAAAAATGGAGTTAAAAGAAAATTTAATGTAAATATAATGCAGCAGATGGCAGCACACGCTATAATCTCAATTGGCTTATTGAAGTTTTTCCCCATGTCCTGGGGAACCGCGATATATTATTTCATAATTTTATATACATTTTTTATTCAATTTTATGAGATGTAACGTTAGGATTAACACTTGTTCCCATGAAATTAAAGTATCACGGGAAAATTAAGTCGAAAAATGGAATAAGAGTAACTATGTTCAGTTCAATTCTAATATTTGAATAATAATGTAGTGATCCAGATATGTGATTTTACTGATTTTTTCAGTAACAGGTAATTTGGTAAATAAAACTTTGACTACTACCTATCAGGTAATTTTTATTAAAAATACACACAAAAACTAGGTACGTAGGTGAATTTTATTTTTCGAATACGCGTATTTATGTCAAAGACGACATTCTCAATAGAAATTAAAGTCGGAAGAAAACATTTAAATATATACGAAATATTCCATAATGAATTTGATTAATGCTTTGTAATCAATTTATAAAATATTAATGATAAAAATGGCTAAAACTAAAATGTAGGTGTAAAAGTATAATACAGTTAAAAATTATTCTTTTTTATAATTTAACATTTTTAAAATGGATGTTCGTCAAAAAAGATTGGTTATTAATTTATTTAAAAATTTGAGACGAAGAAGTTAGTTTGGGATTTCGTCCAGATATATGTGAGATTCTCTTCGAATACAGCTTGTAAATAATGTACACAGCCAAGAAATAAACGATGTTGCGAAAAAATGAGTTTCATTTCAGGGCCGACACTAACAGTTTTGTCACCCCAAACAAACGTGTGAAATGCTGTGCTTCCTCAAGATAAAATCTACTTCTACCGAGGTACTTTCCCACGATGGTCAACACGTCCATGCACAGCTGTGGGAGAAATTTCCAAGACGAATTTAGGACTGCGATTTTTGACTTCGAGCTTTAAGGACCCCTGCGGAGAAGTTATAGATCACGGAATGGCACAAACGTAGCGGTCAAGCTCGCACAGCTATGTAACTGTGAGTTATGGGGGCAGGGGCTAAAAATAATGTCAGCTTTCCCAAAAGGGGCTATTTTAATGAGCCCACCTGCACTTCCGAAGAGGGTGCAGATGTGGGAAAATTTCACCAACAAGCGATTGGCAAAGAAGAAAAAGGGGCGTTAAAACCGAGGTGATGAGTTGGGAAAGAGAGTTAAGAAAAAGGAGTCGAAGTCGGGATTCAAGAGTAGCTGGACATCAAAATCCCAAGCCCTGCACGCCAGCACCGACGTCCCGTGCGCCCGAACACCCGGACCGACACACCGCATGAGGAAAGCCCCTGCCTGCTCCCCTGTACTATTACTGGAGGTAAAACAGATTTAACATATTCATGACGGTTATTTAGGCCTCAGTTAGTAATTCAATATTTTGATTAAGGAATATGGCATAATTAAAGAGAATTGTAATAATTATTGTGTATATATGAATATAAAACATAAATAATTGCTGTTTATATTATATGATGATCAAGCAGGGTATCAATTTGTAAATAGTGTACAGAATAAATGTCTTAATCCAAATATAAGGTATATTTTTACTGTGTTTCTCCTTTGTAAACGAACACTGGTGTTAGTGTTGTAAGTACATTATAACACTACTATTAAAAGAGACAAGTTGTTAAACGTGTAAAATTTTAATAGTTCTTGGAAAAGTAACAAAAAACGTAAGTTTGTTACAACAAATAAGTCACAAAGCAGATCAGCCTTTCTTAAAAAAGTTATACTCTAATATCATAAATTTTAAATGCTCTGGTTAGTATTTCAACTAAATATAATAAAAAATAATATGAAATAATTATGTTCTATGTTTCTAAGCTGTAGAAATTTATATTTAGTAAAACATTTCTAAACTTCTTTTCTCAATAGAAAAATTACTTCTGCAAGGGTATTGAAATTTGAAAAGGTTTAAGAATCACTTCCTTAAACCTAAATTTAGATAAGCTAGGTAATGTGTTGCCTTTCGATATCGGAGTTCAAGGGTGTCTACCTCTGTTAGTGGCGGAAAACCAACAACTCGAGTGTCAGACAGTGATCGAATCTGTTTTTGTAAACCTATACCCCCCCCCCCCCCCAGAGCCGCGGTTCTCAAACTAGGTACCCTGTTGTGACATGCATATGTCAGGGGTGCCAATAGTCATTAAGGTCTATTAAAAATTGTAAATTTTTTTTAAAGCAAGATAGCAAGAAGATACTTAAAATTATTGTTGGCCTTCCTTGCCACCATGTTATTATCGAAACGTGCTAAGAATTTTTTCAAATTATTTATCTCGAAGTACGATCGTTGTTTCTTCCACTTCTGCGATACAATCTGGGTGCCATGACCATATGCCCAGGATATCATGACAAAAGTTTGAGAACCTCTGCCCTAGAGTAGTGATGATGAAAGTATAACCCACACAACTTTAGTATATCAATTGAACAGTGGCAATGAACGTATGACCAGCGGTTCAGCTTCTTACCTACCGAGACTGTGTAAAATCCTAGAGTAAGGGTAACGAAAATATATATGACCTGAAGATTGGTTTCACAGAGCTGGGTGAATCAGTGCCTGAACGGCTAGTTTTACGTTCGCCACCACTGCTCTAGAGATTTACAAAGCCAGAGTGGGTTAGTGTTTCAGCCGTGGATTATATGTTAGCCAACTCTATTCCAAGGGCTTGCAACAAAAGCTGTTTGGACTAATGTCTCATCCACGGGTCATAACATTCCCCACCAATATGTTATATATTTTATCATATGTTATATATATTTTTCAAAAAAATAAATAAATAAATAAATAGCATCACATTTTTAAATTTTATTTCTGTACAAATATATTATTCTTTAGTCTCTGTTGGGCACACACGTACAAATTTGTTTTAGATTTATAAAAATATTACTTTATATGTATTGTAACGAATTCTCGTTACATTAAATTTCCAGATACAGACTTATCTACGACTGTGAGAAAAACCGGCATAACGTAGAAAAATAGCAAACGTGTTTTTTGTGAGCACTTGAACTGAGCTCCTCTTTACCTAGTGAAAGGACGTTGTTTCGCGCAGAATAGGATGCTGAATAGAGGATTGTTAACATCGAGGACCATCTCAATCTTCTGTCTGAGAAATTCATTAGAATGCTGGCGAAGTGTTTCCAGTGTTAGTTCAATGGCATCCCGAAGAAAGAATCTCACACGACAGAAGTCCTCTACATTGTAAAGGAAGCAGCAATAGTTTCCTACCTTGTTCTCCAAAGGTTTGTCCAGAGACATCGATTAATGATCGGCGAGATTGCTCCCGATTACTGCAAACTTCCCTTGGAACCGGGCTTGCACCTGTCCGGCTAGAATTTCTACAAGCGGTTTCCCAAGCACATCATGAACCAGCTGTCTGATCAGCTGAGATGAAAATATGCGGTCAGACGACAATATAAAAAGACCTTTGAGGCCCAGGGAGAATTTTTGACTGATCGAGTCTCCTGTGAACTCATCGGAAGAATTTCGAGGCTAGCGTGTCCCCCCCCCCTTTTTTTTTCTCTCCAAACGATTAGGAAACTGATCCTGTAACGATCATCATTTTCATTTGTAGATATTCACCGTTTCATCTGTATTTATCATAACTTCAACATTGTGTTTCTAAATAAAGATCTTTAGTCTGTACGTAGGCCTCCGCTATCCTTTTTCAGGCTGAATTAGAGCCCCAGAACACTACAGTATAAAAAATTTTGATCCTTGTTTCATTTGGAGCACTACATTTTGAACGGGACCAGCGCTTCTTGCTTTACTATAATCAAAACACACATGTCATTAAAATAATAGCTTATAAAAAAGAAGTGGCCATAAACAATTTTAATAAAATTTCTGTCAGATATAACAGAATGAGTTTCCTAAATTCCTGAAACTTCACTCGTCAAAGTTAGTGAACAAGTCATTTTTAGGAGCATAATACTTGGGCTCTTCAGTATATTAAAAATTCACATAGAAACATAAAACCTCGTGCTTCATTATAACGTTGAAGTGTTTTAGTACTGGTTATGTTGGATTCTCTTGCTTCATGTTAATCTATGCCGAACGATGGCAGAATGGTAGGTTCCTACTATTCGATACCATAGTTCGAGAGTTCGAATCGCTGCTGGCATGGATGTTCAGAATAGACTTTAAGTAGTAGGTCCTTATCTAGACATTAGAACGTAGTGCCCAAAACCAAACTATCGTATTAATCTATAGGGGAAATCGTTGAACATCTGGGAGGTTTGTATTGAAAGATTTATTTGAAAATTTTCTATACAGCGGAATATTCTGCAAGTTGTGCGTGACACAATTTTTAATAAGAGTGCGAAATTAGTTAGTTTTTAATTTTTTCTGAAAGTCTTTCATGTAATTCTCACATTTTTTGTTTGTCATTATCAAATGTAAGAACTGTAAAAACAAAAAGGAAACCTGTACCTTCTTAGAGGACTATAAATGCGAGAATGGCTCCACACAAAAAATTATAAATTTATTTTTATCCCAATGATGCTAACTGTTCTTAAAATAAAAAAGTACATGTGACAAATCAAGGATGCATTGCACAACAGTTGATTAGAAATAACCGTAGGTTAAACGTTGTGCATTGGAATTCCGTGAGACTTTAAACATTGATTTTAGGATTACCTCTAATTCGTTATAATTAAATGAGTAGTTAATCATGGTAAGATCTGGTCTTGTTCTATTTTTTATAAGATGAAAATGGTTTTTATAATGGGCTTTGCACTTTTGTTGATATTAGTTATCCCTTTTATTTATTTATTTATCTTGAAAAGAAGAATATACTTTTGCGCAAGCTCTAAACCAGGGATGCACAGACTTATTAAGACTAGGGGCCACTTGGGCAAAACATGAACTGATGGAGGGCCGCCAGAAGTATAGGTAATTAAAGACAATAAAGAATTGATATAATGTATTAAAATTGAAAAATAATTTATTAATTTAAACTTTAAATTAATTTAAATTATTTATTAAAGTATTTCACCCGCGGGCCTCGGTGTGTGCATCCCTGCTCTAAACAACTCATTTGTTGCCACTCCTCTCGACTTTTGAAATCTCCTCTCAACCATGCAGTATTGAACTGAAAATGGTACAGAAACCTGTGACCTTAGCAATTTTAAATAAATATTAACAGTTTGAAGAAAATTTAATTTGATGTTTTGTTATCTAATGGAAATGTGGTTTGTTGAATGTCGTAGATATGGCGTCAGATTGTTTTCTTCACTCATTAATTCGAGTGCCATTCAGTTATCTCTCTCTATTCAGCATTGAACTGAAAATGGTACAGAAAACTTGGTTGCTTTAACGGGTGAAAAAAAAAGGTTAAATTTGACGTTTAATTCTTTAATGGTTGAATGAGTGTTTCTTGATAGCGCCATGATTTTTCTGCCTCAATCACTTATTAGATCTTCAAGCGTTGATAGCTCTATCGGAGTCATACGGGGTTCTCTCTCATAGGATCACGACGTTTTCAGTGGTCAACTATCAGGACACTTAAGGTAAATAATTCTTTTTATAAAGTTTGTGAATTCTTACACTGTTTTACGAAGTCAATTGAAGATGGTTTAACCTTGAGGATATCGAATAGTTTCAAATGGGCCACAGCGTTCTAAAAGTTATACACATGTATAAAAAATATCTGTATTATCACTGTTTTGAAACTTACTCGTGCATATAATATGATTTATAGCATTTATTAGCAAATGAAAACTGTAAATGCCTTTTTCCCATGTTTTGCTTTCTTTGAAATTCTATGCATTACAAACTCCAAGACTTACGTATACGAATTTTCTGTCCTGTATAGGATGAAACTGTGAATAGAATAAGTAAAGAGTTAACTCATTATTTTGCTATATATAAATATATATAAAAAATGTCAAAGTGCATTGTATTTAACTGTGTTAGTGTTCTTTTATAAAATATATTTCTAGAGGTATCTTAAAATTCCTGCACAGATTTACGTAAAAAGCATTTATAGAATGCATTTGGAATAGACTTGAGTTGCAATGATTATAAAAGCATTTTACAGGTTTAAAGAAAATTTGGTGACTTGATTAGGCTTTATTCTCCTAAATTGCTTTAAAATGTATTCTAAATTAGAAAACAATTCCAATATTTACTGTAATGTATTTAAAAAAAAAAGTGTCACGTCCCCTTAAAATTAAACAGTGTTTAGGTCCATTTTACTGCTTTTCAAACGAGTTTACTTGAACATTTATAAATTAAATTGCTTTACATATGTATTGTAGTTTGATTAAAAGGTTAAATGTTTGTATTCTTTAGATAACTATATATTAATACATATGAATTAATGTGAATTTATGTATTTATATGAACATAAATGCTTTTAACAAGAGATTTTTTATTTTATGTCTATTAACAGTTTCAAGACGGATTGTTTTATATTTGTGTTAACAAACGATCTAAATGAGTTTCGTGACCTTTTAGCCAATTTTTTTAATGAACATTAATCTTAAACCAATAGCCATTCAAAAATGGAAGAATATTTCGGATTTTGTTAGCATATTATCATTTCAAAATTCTTAATGTTTTAAGAAAAAACATTAAAACTACGATATAGCAGATTTAGTTGTTAACGCTGTATTCCATTTTTTACTAATGTGACGGAGAATGAAGCATCCTATTTATCCTCATAGAATTTGGTATAACTAATTCCCCATTTCTTTTGGAATTTTCTTTATATACATTACATTTTATTTCACTTTTACTTGGCTAATTTCTTGAGCGTTTGTAAAGTTATCTTTACAAATATTAATAATTCAATTTCTTTTCTATACTGACTGAATCCATTGTATCGTTATTTTGAAAAGTTTTATTTTTATCCATTACTTATGATATTCGTTGGTAGTGACCTACTTGCTTATAGTATAATTTTTAGAACTGATTGGCCTTCCGAACGTTTCTATATCCTTTTCAAATGGTCAATTTTTTAATAGAAATTTCAATGAATTTTGAATATATTTCACTCTTTGGGACAACCTTAAGTTTTTATACATATAGAAATGTGAGGTTGTATGTAAATTTCAGGAACTAAAATTCAAAAATTAGAATTTTTTCCTTTTATATAAATCTGGTATGAAGTTCTTTTTAATCATTTTTTAGAAACCATTTCTTAACTTTCAACACACATTGTAAATAGTTTCTTTTGACTATATTTTATTTTTTGGTGTAATAATTGTTAGAAATTTTCTATAATTGTTGTTGAGTTTGTTATAATGGAACTAATGTTTAGTTTATTTCACTTCCAGTTGAACCTAATGGAGGCTTGTTAGTATATGTGTCTGTTCCAAATGCACATATCTAGCAAATCTCTTTTCGGTTGGATCACTTTTCTATATTTCGGAACGTAAGTATGAAACATTTTGATCTCTTCACTAAATTCTTGATTATTTTTAAGCCCTCTTATTACAAGTTAGTTTATATACTTTTGTGATACATATACTTCATAATATTTGAAAGGATTTTGTCACCTTCGGTATATCCAAAACTGATTTGTTGAAAAGTTTCTATATCAGAAGAAGAAATGCTCTCATTTTTTACTTTCTAAAAACTAATAAAAATTGTCTACGATTAAGGAATTTGCCATAAGAAAATGCTTCCTAATTTTGGAAATTTAAAAAGGTATGTGCTACCCACTCTCCAAGGCTAATAGGTCCCGTGTAGCAAAACAGCACTCTGTAGTGTTCGAAACTATCCTATTGCTTCTTGCCATTTGAAATTTAGTTCATTTTTTTTTTCTGATTAGTAGAACTCTGCAGCGAATGGCTGGCGGTTCCGAACTGTACAGTCTACCTCTGGGCTTATAAGACTCTAAAATGTTTCCACGATACACAGAAATCGAGAACTGTGTTCGATCTCTGGAACTGTGGTAATTCTATATTTAAATTACTGGGCAATAGTACTTTTGAAATAAATTACAAATTTCTAAGAAACGTTTAGATTTTAATGCATGTTTCATTGCATGTGTATTCTTCCCTGACTTCGGAAATGACGGCTTTTATTGTATTTATTTCGTGTAAATATGGCGAACATTCCATCGTCTATATAGATTGCGGTCTTAAGTCACAATAAGAATAATCACAAATACTACTGACAACCTTTAAATCGTTCAACATATTGAGAGGGAGGAAGTGTTCCATTCCTTAGTAAGCCCCTTATAGTCACTATTCCAATTATCCATAATACAGTTTAGGGCCCTGTATCAGTGTTGGCTTTAAATGCCAAGAGGTATAGATGAACTATGTAGGATCCTGAGAAAAAACAGTAAGTAAATGCAACTATGTAAAGCTGAAGCGACTGGTGAGTTCCCAACCCTCTAGGTGTAGCTACTTTTATACATTTTCTATGTCATTAAGCCCTCTAGCGGCCACTAAAAAATCCGAAATAGCGTCCTGCCTTGTTACACGACAGTTCATCCGAAATGTAGTTTCTAGAGCTCCACCAGATGGCGCTGTTATGAACATTTTTGACCGCTAGAGGGCTTTTAATACTAAAAAAAACTATAAAAGAAACTGCACCTGGAAGGGAGGGTTGGGTGGGAACTCTCTTCCAGCCTTGTTACACGACAGTTCATCCGAAATGAAGTTTCTTGAAATCCACTAGAGGGCGCTGTTTTGAATATTTTTCACCGCTAGAGGGCTTTTAATACTTAAAAAAACTATAAAAGAAACTGCACCTAGAAGGGAGGGCTGGGTGGGATTTCTCTTCCAGCCATGTTACACGACAATTCATCCGAAATGAATTTTCTCAACAACACCAGATGGCGCTATTTTGAATATTTTTGACCGCTAGAGGGATTTTAATACTTAAAAAAACTATAAAAGAAACTGCACCTAGAAGGGAGGGCTGGGTGGGAACTCTCTTCCTGCCTTGCTACACGACAGTTCATCCGAAATGTAGTTTCTAGAGCTCCACCAGAGGGCGCTGTTTTGAACAGACCGCTAGAGGGCTTTTAATACTTAAAAAAACTATAAAAGAAACTGCACCTGGAAGGGAGGGCTGGGTGGGAACTCCCTTCCTTGTTACACGACAGTTCATCCGAAATGTAGTTTCTAGAGCTCCACCAGATGGCGCTGTTATGAACATTTTTGACCGCTAGAGGGCTTTTAATACTTAAAAAAACTATAAAAGAAACTGCACCTAGAAGGGAGGGCTGGGTGGGAACTCTCTTCCTGCCTTGTTACACGACAGTTCATCCGAAATGTAGTTTCTAGAGCTCCACCAGAGGGCGCTGTTTTGAATATTTTAGACAGCTAGAGGGCTTTTTAATACCATTAAAAACTATAAAGGAAACTGCACCTAGAAGGGAAGCCGCGGATAAATAGCTATATATAGTTTTTCGGTGTCAAACGCCCCCTAGCGGTCAAAAACATTCCATAACAGCACCACCTAGTGGTGTTACGAAAATCCATTTCGTTGAAGTGTCTTTCGCGAAGAGCTAGCATATGATTAGAGTAGGAACAAGCTAGTGAAAGAGTTCCTAGCCCTCCCGCCCTTCTAGGTGTAGTCTCTTTTATAGTTTTTCGGTGTTAAAAGCCATCTAGCGGCCGAAAATAAATCTGATGACAACGCCATCTATCGGTCTTTTGTTAAATAATTTGTAGGAACGATTACACTTAGTGGGTAACTAAGCAAGGAGGTTTTTTTCCCCAGTATAGAAGAATGTATTTTATCAATTAAGATTCTGGAGTGAACCTATCAACTTGATAAGCTCTCAGCCTTCCAACGCAGTTTCTTTCCTCTAGCGGCCGACAGTGAAACTCACTATAATAATACGATATCTTTTAGTTTTCCTATTAGTTAAATTGATAGCGGAACTAGATCGGCAAAGACGCCAATCTCAGAACTGGAGGGTTACGAGTTCGAACCGAACATCCGCCGTGTTCATTAAATGCATCTAAACTAAGTTCGTGGTCCAATGTCCTCTAGAGTGGGGGCGGGATTATTCCTTAAGATACTCCTGTTCTACAGGTGGTGCTAAATGAGTAACAGCTTTCCAGTCGTGTTCGGCATTAAGCGATCTGTGTTGCCAGTTGCAGTGAAAAAAAGTGATAAAATAGTGGTCACAAGTAACAAATACAAATATAACCAGTAAGTATACAAATATATTTGCAATTTAGAGCCTGATTTAACATTGTCCTCTACAAAGCTGCAAATTTTGTTCACCGTTTTATTACGGGAGTGGACAACATTATGAGGCATATCAAATCCTTACTAGGGAATCGAACTCAAGACCAATATGCTAACCTCTACACAATCTGGGTGGTTGAAAGTATAAAATATGTATTCTAGGAAGGGGGACATTCTTATACAATTGATTCGATTCATACTGCTATATTAGGACAACTGTGAAATTTTCAAACGATATCGTTAATAGATAAATATTAGCTCAAGTTTGGTACTTTATTGCGATCGACAGGACATTTATGTCGACTTTGTAAGTCATGAAGTGGATAGACAGGGCAGTTTGGTACTCTATTCGAAAAATGATCGACTCTTACTCGATCGGTCGAGATATTTGCAATAAGACGTATATAAACACAATCAAATCTTAGTGAAGAAATCAGCATTAAAATATCTAATTCTTACCTTTAGAAATGTAGAACACTTCTGGCAGTTATCCAACCGAAAAGAGATTTGCTAGATATGTGCATTTGGAGTAGACACATATACTAAAAAATCTCCATTGGGTACAATTGGGAGCGAAATGTTTTCAAAAGCATCGAAATAAATCATACAATAGCTCAGATATAAAAAAAAAAATTTAGTGTTAGTTCTCCTAAACATGAAAGACAAATAACATCAAATTTATAAATATATAAAAATTTTTGGGGTTATTCCAACGAGTGAAATATATTTGAAAGTGAATGAAATTTTAATTTTCTATTAAAAACATTTTGGTTCACATATGTTAAGGATATGAAAGCTTTCTGATGACCAATCTCATCTAAAAATCGTACAATAAGCAAATAGGTCCCTACCAACGTATATCGTTACTAATAGAAAAGAAAATGCCAAAATAACGATACAATGGTTTCAATCAGTTGATTAAGGAAACTCAACGATAATTAATATTTGTACAGATACCTTTTTACAAACACGCAAGAAATGTAATTAAAGTAATAAGATAAATTGCCAAACAAAATGTAATGTATATGAAGAAAGTTTTTTGAAAATGTGTAATTCGTTATTTATTACCAAATTCTAAGAGGATGAATATGATGCTGAACATTGTCGAGATGTCATCTGCGCCTTTAAGTAGCTGATGTCGATTCGATTATTGAAAAATTAAAGCGATATCAAGTTTTCTTGCTAAATCCGTTGGATCATAGTTTTAAAGTGATCTCTAACTTCAAAAATTTTGAATACTCATTTTTGGCTCCATGTTGAAAATAAAATCTTGAGAGCTCTTTAAATTGCTACTGTTTTATAGGTTAATGATTATTGAAAACAAAATTGTTAAAATAAGATTCCTTTAGATTACGTCTGTTAACACAAATATAAACCTAGCAAGTCTTGAATTTGTTGATGGACGCAAAATCAAAGTCGTGTTAAAAGCCATTCATATAAATTTAATTACTTAATATATTCAACTGAAAACCTATTTATATATGTCTACAAAATTAAAAACATTTAACCTTGTAATAAATTAAAAATGCATCGTAGAATAAATACAAAATGCCTATTAATATGCAACTAGAATCACCATTTAAGCATCGCTGAAGATTTATAAAATCTTCCAACACACTCAGAACATTTTTAAAACTAAATTTTTTTTACGAAAAAAGCGAGTTACAAGAAGAATATACAGCTTTCCCAATCTCTTGATGGGATTTAAGGAAATCCCTTCAGCATAAAATAAAGTTTAAAAAAAATCCACACTTAAATTTAAGAAAAGAAATTACTTGCATTAAAAAAAAAAGATAAAAATGAAATAAATTAGTGTTCTAAATGCTACATTGACAACATTGCAAACTTACATAATGGCTTTTGTATTTTGGGTAAATTGAGCTCAAAATAAAACCTTTTCAGATAACCGTAAGAGAATGTAAAGCAAGAAAAAAATTACGAATATTTCATTTATAGACACTGGTGTAAGGATCGTCCTGTTAAACTAGTTTAAAAAAAAAAAAAAAAAAAAAAAAAAAAAAAAAAAAAAAAACAATGAACATGCTATCGCACAATAAATTTTATGCACCCACCACCCGTTCAATTTTAATAAGACATGATAATCTTTAAAAGAAAACAAGTTTAGTTGAAGTATTACAGTAAATATTAGAATCTGTGTGTAATTTAGGATCCAATTGAAAGCAGTTCAAGAAAAAGTATTAAAACAAGTTTTTATTAATCCGTAAAATTTTAAAATCTCAAGTATTAATATCTTTTCTCCAAAACCCTCTTTGAGATCTATTAAAGCTTTCTACATTAAGTCTGTAAATGAATCTTTAGCTATCTCTATATTTATATTTAAAAAAAAAACATTATTAATACAGTGAAACCAAGCATTTTGACAGTTTTTTTAAACTTTACACCAGTGTATAACATAAGGAAGCAACTTTTTGCTTATTCACAGTGTTATCCTATATATTATAAAAAAAAAAGCTGTGTTAAAAACTTAACACTTGTGTTTTCACCACAAAATAAATAGAATAAATTTAGAATTATAAAATTTGGAGGAAAACAAACATGGTAAAAAAGCCCCTATAAATAAAATTATATGCATGAAGTTAAAAACATCGAAGATACAGATTTCAAATTTTTCATCCTTGTTTACAATATGAACCAATTTAAACAATTCGATATTTCTAAAGTTAACATCCTCTCAAATCAACTAAGCCGTGTGAAACAGGGGTAAACAATGCAAGAATTTATCAACTTTTAAAAAAGAATTAGTGTCTATTTACCTTAAATTTTCGCTTGATAGATGGCCATTAGAAACCTCGTGTATCAAATTAAGAGAACCCCGTAGCTCTGAACGACACTCGACGAACTGATGAGTGAAGAAAAGTCTTGATGCCATACAGTATCAACAAACCGTATTTTCATTAGATAATAAACTATCAAATTAAATCTGTTTACAATTGTTAACATTTTTTTAAAATTGTTAAAGCCACATTTTTCTATACCATTTTTAGTTTATTGCTGGAAGGTTTCCAAAGTCGAGAGGAGAAGCAACAAATTAGTTGTTTTGAACTTGCACACAAGTATATGCTCATTTTTAAGAAAAGTTAAGAGATAACCAAAGTTAACGAAAGTGCAAAGCACTTTATAAGACCATTTTCAAGTTATAAATATATAGAACAAAGGCCTGGTCTTACCATTATAACTAATCAGAGATTAACTACACATTTATGGGTCGGTCTCACTAAAGGCGTTTAACGGCTGACCGCGATTAATTCATGCCGCCAACCAATAAGGCGATTTCACGCAGTAGGGCAAATGTCAAATTATGACAATTCTGGCTTTAGTTTCAAACTGAAGGGAAGTTTATTGTTTGTCTACTGGCTGATGTAAACATGAAAATGAATGGGAAGGGCATTATAGTAGTTCTTGACGTTGTGACAAATTGCTCTATGGTTGGAAGCAATTCTTCGTTTAAACAGAACTTAATTGCGGTTAGCCGTTAAACGACTTTCATGAGACCAGCCCTAATTATAGCAAATTACAGGTAATAGTAAAATCAATATTGTCTCACAGAGATTAACTCTCTATTTCAATTGCAAAAAGCATTTAATCTCCGATCAGCTCTAATCCCTAATTAAGCAATGCAGAGTTAACTTGCTACATGACCTTTGAGGTAGAATTCTTAGGTTGAAACTTAAAAAAGGAATAAATTTAGAATTTTTCAATAAGTGGAGACATAAAAGTTTTCTTTTGATTCTCGCGTTCAAGTCCTCTAAAACGGTTCATGCTTCATTTTCGTTTTACAATTTCTACTTCGTTTAATTTTGGTTGCTATAAAACTTTGTGTTATTCTTGTGTTTTTGCAGCATCTGATACCAAAAAATTGGTATTAATGTTGAAATTTTAATTTTACTGCAATTGATAATGAACACTTTGTTAATTGTAGAAATAACTGGTTTTGATAAAGATTTTGTTTTCATAAATAAGAATATTAATTGAAGGATATAATGCAAAAAATGATCTTATGTTTTAAGTATATGTAGAATATTAATGGGACATATTTGAGTAAGGAATAATAATATCTGAGACTAGAAAGATTTTGAAAGGAATAAATAAAAAATGCATTTTCGCTTAAAAGAGACTATATGAAAATTAAGTTGCAACGTTACGATCAATAAAAGAGGGATCTTCATATTCCTCGGATTTCCCCACAAACTACAGAAATAAAGAAGAATCGGGAATAAAAAAAACTTTCGAATTCTCTTATCATACAAGACCTTCCGTTCCAAATTTTGCTAATTTAAATACACGTAAAGTCATAGCCATTTGCCAAGTGAAAGTTTCAAATTTCAATACTGAAAGACTTCAAGAAAATAAGTTCATTCAAAATTTTATAAATATTTCATCAGCTAGAGTTAAAGAAGTAGAGAACATATACACAAATCTAGTAATTGCATTGAGAAACTTTCTATACCTGTTTATAACGACAGTGAACTTTTAGCAGGATGAAACTGATAAAATCATATCTACCGGAACGCCTAGGGATTTGATTTGGTTAGGTTTAGAACTCTACGGTCTACTGTTTTGCTCACGTACTAATGAGACCGGGACCTACTGCTTAAAGCTGATTCCGAACAGCTAGGAACATCACGCTAACAGCGGGATTCGATCCCATGAAATCCGATACCGAATAGCAGCCTTCGACCATTCGACTATCTATTGGCGGAACGCCTAGGGAATTTAACTATATATAACTATACTGTGCATTGAAAAGAATACCACAAACAAACTGAACTACGACGAAATCATCGATTTATTCGCGGACGCTAAACCTAGGAAAACAATGTTGTAAATACCTTTGCTCTTTAAGGATAAAGTTGGTTATTTTTTATTCTGTAAATTGAGTGCATTCTGAATATATGCTACAGGGATAAAAACTTATATATAATTTTTCCATTATATTTGGTAGTAAGGGTGCAAGTCAGCTTACGCATGGAAGCCAATAAACCTTATTCCAGCTCTGTCCAACTGTGACATCCGATGAGTGTACTAATAGAGAGAAAGAATTTCTTCTGGTATACTTGTAATCAACAAAGCAGCTCACTTGTCATACGAGCTTCATGAACTACGTCAAAATTCTTTACCTGTGACTACAGTTTCATTCTATTCATTTTAGACAGAATTGAATTAGAGAAACTTAAGTGATTTAGGAATTTAGATGTTTTAATAGAGTCTAGACCAGGGATGCACAGACTTTTTAAGACTAGGGGCCACTCCGGCAAATCATGAACTGATGGAGGGCCGCCAGAAGTATAGGTAATTAAAGACAATAAAGAATTGATATAATGTATTAAAATTGAAAAATAATTTATTAATTTAAACTTTAAATTAATTTAAATTATTTATTAAAGTATTTCACCGGCGGGCCGCATGCGGCCCGCGGACCTCGGTCTGTGCATCCCTGGTCTAGACTTAGAATATTCAGTTATGTGCTGTATTTTGTTTGCACTTTATAGTTTTTTTTTCAGTGTGTGTATGATTGTAGATAGTGAGTTCCTGACATGCACAGTATTTGCTTTCGTAGACCACGCGTCTTACGCTTACATTTTTATCTTGTTTTTTATTTGTTCTGAAGTAATCGTCAGCAATTAGCTGATTCAACAACAACAAAATTGTAATTTGCTACACAATGCCACAGAAAGTCTGCATTTGTAAAATTACATTCACTGAATTAGCACCTAATTAAATCTATGTATGATCAAGGTATTTTCACTCAGCACAAAAATTCAAACTTGTACACACTATTTATAGGAAAATTTTCTCCTTTATCGTAGTACTGTCCTGAAATTGGTAAGCAAGAATGAACCAGCCGCCCGGATTCTATAGAGGTTGTATTATGCTCCCACCCGTTCAGTTCTTGAGTAAGGCTTAGGTATATTTGTTGTGTCCTTTCATAGGGAGTAATGTTGACCACCTATATGGTACTTCCATAAAGGTCAACAAAATTTGCTGCATTTTAGAGACCAAGGGCAAATGAGGCAAAAAATAAAAATTATTCAAGACATTTCTTGATAGTCTCACAATTCTATGAATAAGCCTTCTTCGCCTTTCGTACTCACATAACCACTGAAGCTATCTTCAGTCCCGTATTTCTTGGTAGAATTAATGAAGACATATCGTATTTCGTGAATTTTTTGTTTTTAGTGAGATACGTTAGTCGTACAATCAAATAGAATAGAGAAATATTTTGTATCTCTTAAATTCTGCATAATATGCAATTTCACGTTTGTTGCTATTAAACAAATGAATTTTGTATTTTTAGGGGAAAATACCATATACATAATTTTAAATATTCATTAATTGAATTGTTCAGTGAAGGAACTAAAATGGTAGGTTTTAAGAAGAAACTATTAGGAAATTGTTGAGGATATACAATAAACTTTCAAATCATAATTAAATTTTTATTTTCTACATTATTATAATTATTAGTATTTATTTATTGTTTAGTGAGTACTTTGCTTTTGATGCTTGCTGTATGTTTAATTATAATACAATTAGTTTTACATATTCTAGTCAAATCATAGTAGACGGCTGCTTTTAAACTCTGGTGGTTAATCCCATTTTCAGGTTAACTACAAATTGCACTCTACTAGGTGTGGGTTCAGGGAAAACACTGCCTTTGCAGTATACTGTCATTTTCAAAATTGAGTATGAACTTGCTCATTCAGTTTAAAGCAATAAAATCCTTTTAACAGTAAATTAGTCGTTTGAGTTGAAACTCTTTTAAGTAATATTGTATATGTTTTTCTTGCGTGTTTTGAAATAAACAAATAAATAAGAAAGTTTAATAAATCTTAAACATTCCTTATGATAATTTGTAGAATATTTAGAAAAGAATTTAAGAACAGTCATTGCAAACTAAATTAGCAACTGCGTGTATAATGTATATCCAAAAGTATCACGACATTAGTAAATTCTGTGGTGGATATTGCGTTGGAATACATTTGTGCCCTTTCTAGACAATCCTAGATAACTATTGTGAACTCTCTACTTACTTTGTTAATACCACTACATAAATTCTAAACCATATTAATAATGTATATTTATTTAATAATAAATAAAAAGATGAAAATGTTGAGAAAAACTAAAACACTTTTAGAAAAACATTAAATTTGAAGAAGTAAAGGTACAGATACGTGTGACTTATCAATCGGAGAAAAGTGATGTTCAAAGAATTTTAATGACCTGAGGAAGATGTTCATAGTTTGTGTCACAAAAAGTTACCTGCAATATGAAATTATTTTCTCTTTACTTGCAACGGTCTCGCTTTTCCATCGGTTTGGGAAAGTTTCGCCAGGAATTAATAAATAGCATATATGAAAAATCAATTTTTTTTTAAACTTTTCCTTACTTATATTCGGGGTGAATTGTCCTCGTTTGGATAGTGCTTGAGAGTTTTTAGCAAGAAAAAATTCAGTGCCCCTACGACTGATGCACCCGAGCAAGTGCCACCTTCGTCACGCCCTAGTTACGGCCCTGCTTAATACACAATATTCTAGTTCCCTTAATTTAATTTAACGTTTTATGTCTCCCTCTACTTCAAATCATACCATGAACAGTAATGTAATTAGTTCTCAATCATACACTTTGCAAACTAAATACTCTCTTAGTTAAAAAAAAGAATAAGAAAACGCTTAAAGTGCAAGTTACATGAATAATGTAAATGTACCACGAATACCACACTCTAAATAAATATTCTCTACCTCGTATATTCTCTTCTCTGTATATATAACTTGATGAAATGAACCATTTCAACTTTGTAAATCAACTATGTGCAATGTCACAGTACTCCTGTCAAGACACAATTGTTAAACATTTCGGTACATCCAAAGTTTATTGGATCTTGTCAAGTAATTTGAAGATTTCTTTGCCTGAAAAGATCTCATGCAGCATCAAAACACGTTTGTACCGAAATATTTCTCTCTTTAAAATTTTATGAACCTATCTATTTAACCTCTTGCATCATTTAACGTGTCTGCAACATATTTCACCCCTGGAACTGGTGCGAGGTTCAGATGGGTATTTTCGAGCAAGCCGGGTCACGGGAGTTCTACAGGGTGGGAATCCAAAGTACCTTCGAGTGACTCATGAGCGATGGGTCTACGATCCAGATTTACTACTGCTGCTTCTCAAAATTTCCTGCCCTCCCTTTTATCCATCTGAATTCCATCTCGAAGTGCAACAAGGTAATTCCTCTCGCTCCATTCAGAGTCATCAAGAGGTCCCTAGAGCATCCAGTATTCTTCCAAATTCCTCCCATGCTCCTCCTCGCTCTTCTGCTACGTTCGCCCGTCACTAGCGCTTGTGGCGCGACAAGCGAGCACTGGGCACTTTGATGGAAAATCAGCCGAGTGGGGTGGCCCAATACTTGCTATCTACCCATCATCGTCGGGACAAGCCTGGAGGGCCATACGGCCATATGGGCCCGAAACGCTACATGAATGAATGTCTGCAACTTACACAAAACTTGATGTCATCGCCATTTGAAGAACTCGTTTTGATAATTGCTGATATCCTGCGACACTGTAATTAATATTATTTTCTCATAAAATTCTTGTCAAATGGCGATGTTGATTTTTTTATAGATTGCTTCAATGAAAGCTATTACTACAGAAATAAACTTTGGGTGATTTAAGTTTAAAAAAAATAACTAGAGACAACTAAAGTAAATTTCTCTCAAATACAGTTTCAAGTTCTTTATGCAAGATAATTTTTTGTGCATAGAGATTTACAATATGTATAGGAAATCAGTACCATTTCTGTAAAAAGTAAACTTTTTTGCTAATAAATTTTTATTTTTATTTTTATGTTTTAATAATTTTTACATGCTTGATACGATGCAATCTAACAATTCATGAAATATTTTTCCATTGGGGTGAGATACAATAGGTTGATGTCATTATCATGACTAAGTTATTTTGACAAAGTATGATGAGTCATACACCTTTTTGCTGAAAAGAATTTTTGGTTAACTTTGTAACCATAACTTTGTACAATACTGTAGAATTACTTTCCGTAAGGGATATTTTTCATATTTTCTCGATAAATATGTATGTCTCTACAGCAATTTTTTCTTTTCTGAAAATTTTTTTTAATATTTTTTATTTCTAGTACCCATCAAGAAAATTTTAACTCCAGAGATAACTTTTTATAAATTTGATTGCATAGAAATTTACCATAAGTCAAAGAATTCATACATCATTGGAGAATATAATTAAGATTCCACATTACATTTTAAGGAAAATGAGAAAAATAATTTGAAGTTTTAAAGTTTATGTAAAGGCCGTATTAACAACTCGCACATGATAAAGTGGCACAGATTAAAAACCTGTATTTTCGAAGTTATCACCATGTTAAAATTCGATAGTTCTCCATTAAACATCATAAGTTTATCTAATTAGCTTCAAATTCAGTCTAGTTGCCAGAGTGTACTTGTGTCACAACTTCAAATGAAATTTTTCCTTCCCGCTTCAGTCAGATTACCAATATTAAATACTAAGTAAAATTATAATTTAATAATTAATATTGAATTTTTATTTCTTTTCACTTATAAAGTTTTGTAAAAATTTTACTTATGTAATAGTTTTTTTTTGTCAAACTCACTCCAATTTTTCCTCATTTTTCTAGTATTCCTAATTTTTGACTAGTGGCGTTTTAGACATACATTTACTATGTAATCATAATTTACATGAAAGTTAATGATTATGTTTTGGTGGATACAAGTATAAAATAGTGTCTAAAGTATAAAGTAAAATATATACACACACTCATATGAAGTATATTAATAGCAATGAATTTCACGATAATGTTTTTAGAACCGATACCAGGAATTCAAAGGAAAAAACAGAAGTTGCAGATAGGTACTTCATCTATATTGAAATCAAAACGTAAATGGTGTCAAAAATACTGATTTGACGGAGAGGTATTTTTTTTTCAAACTAAATAATGCTGGTTTATATGTAGGGTACCGATATATGCAAACAATTTAATTGGAAACTTAGTTCTTTTTCTCTTCAGTACTGACAGCAGTTTCAGCTTCTTTCAGAGTCTCGGGGATGGGTTTCAGATTTGTTTCCGGTAATTTCATTAAAAACATGGAGCTTATAACACAAAAAATTCCAAATATTACTAACGGAACAGATGGACTTGTTGCTTGACCCTGTTGAAGAGAATAAACAAAAATTAAGCGGATAAAAAAGGGCCAGTTCAAATAAAAATAAAATTATGACGTTTGTTTCTCTGAAGACCAGAATATAATACTTTTACATAAAATTTTACCGTAAAGTTTGGGGCGCAAACACCTCAATAAACACCAGTCAAGATGCTTGTAACTGCTAAAAGAGCCATAGAGGATGAATTAAAAGCGCTACGGTCAAAGACTTGGCTACCTGAAGGCTAATGAGATCGGCTGCACCGACAAAGACCATCTACCTTAAAAAAAAGGTTTGAGATGTTTTGGATGTCCCCAGTGTACAATCCACATCAGCTCATAATATACAATGCAGTATAAATACAGTAAAAAATATTACAAATAAACACATTCAAATACATTATATACAAATACAGATAAATAGATTAAATAAAAGGGAACTGCGCAAGATATTTATATGAAAACTATATTTACAGGGAAAATATTATATATAAAGACTTTGGAATATTTTGGACTTAGCATTGTTAAGGGGACTGCAGGTTCTCGGATTTTCCATTAGCTAACCGAAGAGTTTTAGTTGATCAGTCCATGCGCACTCCATGCTTAGTCTGGGGAGCTTGAAATGCATGTCCCTTGTGAGGGTGCAATCATACTTCAGATCTATTGAATAACATTATAGAGAAATCCATATCTCTTCAAATGCAATTCAGTTCTGCTAATATCTGTATAATAGTCTGCAATAACATCTTTGCATGTAAAGGCATATGTACTTTATGTAGTTTTACTCCTATGTTAGACAACTATTTTGAAGATATAGGAAATATATGGGTCAGACTGTTGTGAAAATATAGGACGGAGAAACTCAGAATTACATACTGAACATGCATAATAATCATCCTGGAGTTGTTCCACATCAACGAATATTTTTATATATAACTACTGAAGTCAGAAGCGCAAGCGCCTCTTTGATTTCGCTTTAAACACTTATTTCTACAGTATATTAAACATGCATTTGTGAAATACCTTTTATACCTTTATCTGAACATATAAAACATAATTCTGTATGAAAATCAAATATGTGCTAAAAACTGTTCCAAATTTTATTTTAATCTGTATGCTCTATTGTGACTTTACTAGGGAAGTATATGTTTGTTTAAACTTTACGGTTTCAATACACATAAAAGCTAAAGGAATCCATCCCAATATTTGAGATACGTCTTAAAGGTAGGACTAAACATTTGCAATAATGTTAATTTTTTGTAACTATTTTTGAATTCCGTGAAATATTACCACACCTGTCATAAGAACTCAAATAATTCGAGTAATCTCAAATAACTTTTTAGTAATTTTCTATAGTCCTCATTCCTTGCTTTAAATGATTCCAGAGGTAAAATAAGGTTATTAACATTTTATGAAAGATAAAAAATTTCTATATGTAAAGAACATTGATATTTGATAGTTTTATCCTACATTTTCACATTGAATCTATGATGACAGATGAAATTACTCTCTATTAATTTCCTGAAAATGTTTGCTTTCAAACATTATCACCATTTTATTTTACTTAATTTATTACAGTTTAAAACCGATGAATTTTATAATGTTTCCCTAACGGCACACAAGTTCTATGTACATCATATGGGCATGGGCATCCTGGATTTCGACCGTACATGGGCATCGACATGTGTGCCTATTGCTCACTTCGTCCTCATATCAGCTTTCTAATTTAAGTAATCAAACATAGTTTGAAATAATTTTTCAACAAACTTTTATCTTACTGATTACTATGTATTTATGTCTCCTATTCGACTTCAAATATGATTTAATTCTCGATTACAGTTGGTAGCACAATATTGTAAAATTGATGTTTCAGATTTATAGGAGAAATGATTACAAATAAAGCACCGTGTTTCGTTTTTATCTCTTCAGTAATAAATTTTAAAATACTAATTAGAACAATAAAAATTGTTGGTACAAATATAAAACTTATCTATATACACAGTTTTGATTAATTTTTTCAAATGTAATGCATTTTCAGCCCCCTCCCCCTAGCTGTTCAAATCTCATATAAAACTCCTAGAAATTTAATGAATAGGATCATGTCAAGCATTTCTTTTTTACACAATCTATTATACCATTTTAAGTATACCAGTTCACAAAACAATTCTTTTATTTGGTTTAATGCTGCATATACACTATTAGGTTTATTTCTCTCTTGTTAATTTTTATTTACTGAAAAACATATGCAATTAGATTAATCTACGGCATTTTGATCCGTGTTATAGTAAAAATCCTTGATATAGCACATCGATATGAATGTGCTGTATATATGATATCCGTATTTGATTCATGTTACAGCACATAATTTTGGTTTTTTGGTTTGGATTTGGAGTGCTACGGTCTACTTTTTGCAACACGAGGGCTAATGAGACCGGGACCTACTGCTTAAAGCCGATTCCGAACGGCTACAAACACCCATGCCATAGTGGGATTCGAACCCACGAACTCCGGTGCACATAATTTTGGAAGTTATCCTTTAAATAGGATTTTTAAGATAATAGAAAATTCCACAACCTCTTTTCAAATGTAAAAAACAAGTGTGGGAAATGTGTCTCCAAATTTACAATCACTTGCAAAATATGTGAGGAACAAGAATAAATTTTGCCTATCCTTTATTCTTAAATTCAGGCATAAATGGGAGTTTTTTTCTCTTACTTTTTTTTAATTTTTTAATTGAATAAATAAACAAATTAGAATTATGTCGACAAAGCTGATTAAATAGCATTATATTTTTTTTTACATATATCATGAAGCACGAGTTCTTTAAGACGTGCTATTTGATCTACTGTGGTGTACGTTATAAATCTAAATGATTAGCCTTAATTAAAATGAACTACATAAAAAATACATAAAAAGTTACCAAATCTTTCATGAATGGAGACAATGCAGATCCTATTCTGGCAACTGTTGAACAAATTCCTACTCCTGCATTTCTTGCCACGGTAGGAAATATCTCGGCCGAAAACAAATATATAATATTGAAAGCACCTCCCACAAATAGCTTTCCCAACATTGCCAGAGCATTTTGAACGACTTCATAACCTGAAAAAGAAAGAGTATTATATAGGCTCACTAAATAGGAAAAGAAAACTTTTGCTTAAATACTTATCTTCGAAGTTATAAAATATTGTACATGAAATATATTTGCTGTTAGGGAATATGTGAATGTACTTACAATGGGTCAAAATAGTCATACATTATTCAGTATACCTCTGTTTCCTCAAGATTCCCCTGTCAGAGCAAAGCTAGAGTCAAAAAATAACCACCTTCCTGTTGAAAGATTTTCGGAGATATAACTGCATAAGAGTTACGTAAATAACCCTTAGTGTTTAGAGTTCAGAACTTGAAGAAGCTTAGAGGTTTTCCTCTAGCCGATCATTAAGAAGTTCAAATGCATAGTCACTGAAAGATAACTGTTGTAACATAAGTAGTATCTGTCACTGTCATCATTTAATGACTTTCATAGCAAATCAATCTAAGAATTTTAAATATACATTGTTACCAGCCAATTATTAGAAATAATTACCTTTGGGTATAGCAATAAATCCTGTACATAACAATCCTCCGACTAGAGTTGAGAAAATGAGCGTTTTCTTTCTTCCAAAGCGATTGACTGTTGTTACACAAAATATGGATGTTGGTATTTCCATCAGTGCGGCCAAAAAGAAATTGAGAAACTTATTACCATAAAGTTCAGTGGAATAAAGAGATAATCCATAATATGTAAAAGCTAAAGTTATCCTAAAAGGAAATGTCTTCTTTTAATAAAAAGGAAAATACGTAAATTAATCATATTAAACCAAAGAAGATATAAGAAATCAAGAACTGTGAAATGACACCTAAAATATAAACCGGTCGTACAAGTGATATAGTATAAATTTTTTATGCTTAATTGAGTAAAGATCGATTGTGTAAAATAAATGTCTTACTTTAAGTGATCCTGCCATAATGCAATTTAATTGTACAAAATATTCCGAGATTTCAGCTTTTTTTAAGGCCACATACTATAATTAAGATTTACTTCGTTCGGCAAAAGGTAAAAGAAATTTTAAGCTAGAACGGACTACTAAATCATAAATTAAGTACTAGATTTCAAGAAGTAAAGTAACGTTGATATAAAAAATACATATGACATTAAATGGAAAGGAAGATTTTAACGGTACTTCTAAAATCTGGAACCAAGAGGAGAACATTATAGGACTATCACAAGAATTAAAATAACATTACAGATTGATAAGTAAGCCAACAGCAGGCAACTAGAATTATTCATTCAATATTTATATTAATAAAACTGTCTTCAGTGTGTCTTTTCCTATCATGTGTTACACTATTTAGGAAGTCTGGGGATGTCCTAAACCTATTCGTTCCAACTAGTGAGGATTAAATTGTAACATTGTATTCAGTTTAAAGTCCTTTTTATATGTACTTAACATTACTGAAGTCTCCCCCCCCCCCTAAAAAATAAATAAAAATGTCTCAAGTGCTGACCTTAATTATTTCAATTAACTCTATAGCTGTCTTGAACAGCCTCATAAATACTTATACATTCTTTTTTTTTCTCCTGCTAACTTGTTAGTATTATTAAAAAATTGAAATTTTCAATCTAATGAGTAGATAAGTTCCTCTGCGTGAACACGCAATGTAATGTGGTATTATTTCTTTTTGCTTATTAGAATAACTGAAAAATGTAAAAACTGCTGTAGCTCATTTGGTTCAGAATGCACGTGTCAAGATTAGGCAAGTTGCGATTTTTTAAAACTTGAACAAGAAAACGTAAGTGATACCTCTCTTTATCTTGTGTCAGAATTTTTGATAGTTTTTGCTATAGTAGATAAAAATGAAACAATAGTACTGATTAGATGAACTTATAGCTGAATTAGCTATTCAAACGATTAGCCAGTCGAACGATGTCAAAAATAACTGTGAAACTGTGTTTTTCTCCATATGTACACACACTCACGTACACCCGTACTTTGCTCATATTTTACAACTGTAAACCGCGGAAAAAATGAGACAAACTGATTAGTAAGAAGACTGTATGAACTCAGCTTAAAGCTTTCAGTTGTTAAAAATATGTAAATGGATTCAGTTATGGCCCTGACTTCAAAATAATAAGTAGACCCAGGGATAAAATGCGCTATTTATTATTCTCCTATGCTCCATATTTGGGTGCATGGTTTAACCATTCATGCCCTAGAGTATCCATTACTTTCTTACAAGACATTCAAAGAACGGAATGAAAAACTGAACTAAATGAAAGTGGATATGCTTTAAAAATGAACTTTAAATTGTCTTTAATAAAATTCAGTTTTAGAAGCTGTAGAAATTTTACAATTACATAACCGAACAACATATAAAATTTTGTAATTGAATTTTTTCCTAAAAGTAGTACATTTACGTAAAAAATGTAATTATTTTTGTTCTATAAATTTTAATATATAAAATCAACCACAATATTCTTATGTGTGTCATGTTAATAAAACCCTTTAACATTAATAATATAAGAACTAATCTTGCGGAATTCATTGATAACTACTACTCAATGTATTCTACTTGATTAGTATTTTTACTGCCATCATTAAACAATGAGAGATGTTGTAGACAAAATTTATTAGCAAAGCATTTAATCAAAATTTGGTAAATACTTCATGAACGATTTTTTTTTAATTCGTCTTACTGTTTCTAACATTTCATTATGTTTCAATGTGATAGAGAAATAAATATGACTAACTTGCATTTATGCAGCTTACCATATAAAAAACAAGTACAAAGTTTTCCTTCGGAGGTTTGCCATTTTGAATATGTCGATAAAAGTTACTTTCCGAGCACTTTCTTTTTTCTAAAACAAAATTAAACAAATTTCATAAATAATGGGTTAATGCATATATAAAATATTTATATAAACATAAAAAAATCAATTTTTTTGCTAATATTTCACGAGGGGAGACTAGTCATTTATATATGTATGTCATTAGTCATGGACTTTCTCAAATGTTCGAAACCGAGGTTTAAAAATATCTTCTGGCATTTCGTAGCAAACAGAAGTGATGAAGCACCCAAAAAGCATTTCTTCTTCATCCTGCAAATACTCAGTGGTATTCAAATCTTGAGAGAATAAGAACTTTAAAACCTTGGTCATGTTTTAGCAACCGCCCTAATTTCGAACGAGCTAGAGCTTATTCTAAATATGTCACAATAACAGTGTATATATTTGAACGAAGATAAACAGTGTATTTTTAAACGAATTTGAACGTGATAAGAAGTCATGATAGGATAATAGAAAATATTTAATGAATTTCCTTTTTTCCCGGGAAGAGCTATTTCACTTTTTGGGTTATGGCTCGTTTGCAGTGGATTTGAACAACTTAAAACCAGATTTCAACTATTTGTAGCACAAATTTGAATGATTAAATACTGTCGGATCTCTTTTTAAGTTAAGTCGCTAAATCCCTAAAAAAAGTTCATTACTAGGAAATTTTATTAAATGGGAAATTTACTTCATAAAGTACATAAGATAGATTTTAAATTCATGAACACTACTTATCACACTTTTTGTATAAAACTATCTGTTTTATTTATTTTACCCATCAAAAAGAAATCTAACGAGGAAAACTAGAATAAAGCAAAATGTTGTCCGGGAACACTATATTTTCAGTTTAAAAATCTTTTAAATTAAAGTTAATTTCAATTAGAAGCCAGTTCCAGGCCATTGGGCATAACTAATAGGTGTTAAAATTGAATAGGTTTGAAATGCTCAGGAATATTTTTTTTTGGGGGGGGGTGGATTAGATTAGAAAAAGTTCGTTAAATAAAGAATGCTATTTAAAGATTATTTAAAAAAAATTCTCAAAATGTTTATTGTTCCAAATAAAAGTTCGCAAAATAAAAGAAATTCCTAAAATTGAAGCTCGTTAAATAGAAATTTGACTATACGTTTAAACTAAGTGTTTGATGATCCTCAGATGTTTCAACAAACTTTGAAGGATCAAAAATGAAAATCAAAGATATATTCACTCGATATAAGTGATTAAGAGTTACATATGTTTGTTTATGCATAAAATGCAATTAAAGTAATTCCTTTTAAAAATATATTAAATATTTTTGTTTATATTAGATCACTTTACATGTGTACCCTAATAAACATTATTTTTTCAATATCAATAACAGTAATTTTTGTTCATATAAAAATCAAGATTTAAATAAAAATTAGAATACATAACGTTTTGTGGCTATAGTTTGTTGCATTCTTTTACTATACAAATTGTATAAATCATTACATTTTTTTCCTTCTAAATTAGTATAATTTTAAGACAATGTATACCCCAGAAAAAACGCAAGTTTTTTTAAATTAAAATGGATATGTCAGCAGCTTAAATAAATAGGATTATGGATTTCACAGCTATCGTTTCATTCATTACATCTTCATTTCTTTAAGAAAAAAAAAAAAAAAACTTAACATTTCCTTCCCTTTGGAACAATTTATTCTATACTTTAACTTACAATATTTGTATAGTTAATCTATATTTTTACACCCGTTTCCTTATAGCATTAACACATTGTGTGCTGTACATTTCGCAATGGAATTGTACCGGGAGCGGGCGTTTTGTTTGTAAATTTAGTTATTCAGTTAAATCTCAATACATCGAAAATTATTTAATTTTACATCAGTCGCATCGACTGATGTAAAAATTAGTTTTTATTTGTCAAAATTTTTCCAGAATCTATGTAGTAGACAATAAAATTCGGCTTCATTTTCCCGTATATACCGTTATTTTTGCACCTACAAACAAATCATACTGTTACTCTAACCCGTATTAGTACGTGACATGCTCTCAAGTATCAATCGTCAGAAAACGTACTAGTACGTGTTCCGCATACAATGTGTTCACTATTTACAAATGTTTAACATATCTACATGACTTTAATTACGTCTCAGAAGTCTGCATATTATTTTAACATTTATATGGACTTAGTAAAATTTGAACTGAATTCATAAGTTAAATTACTATACTTTCTATTCCAATAAATATATTTTTAGAGAAAGTTTAAATGAAATCTTTCAAATTTGAGATTATGAACCTTTACAATCTGCCCAACTATAACGGTCATTATCTGAAATTTTCATTCAGGTTTTAATCCTTTGTACCACCAGTGTTTGGTTATTGCGTTGGTATTGTCCAGGTCTATTGATCAAGTTTCAGTAATGTACACAAACTTTGCCTTCCGTATAATGAACTATTCAATTGCAATATGATGCCTCATGCTATCAGACAATAGGACAAAGATGTTTAATATTAATCTGTATTTTAATTTTCATATAATACCATATGAATTTTCATTAAATTTCTAAAATATCATAGTACAAAATATAACTTTCATTTCGGATAAAAAAATCTAAATATAGTGAAACAAACTCCTTTAATAAGTATTTTTGTAATTGCTTCATATTAAAGATTAAATACTTCTGAGGAAGTAGAAAGTAATTAAAATTCCTTGAACGTTCATTGAAAAAAAAATTAGTTTTATGTGCTTCATAACATAGCTACAACTCGTTCATTTGGTAAGGAGAAGGTAGAAATTTTATGCAAGAATATAGAAATAAATACAAAGTCAACATAAGTTAGGCACAAATAAAAAAAATTAAATTCAGGCAGATGTTCCACAGCTACGAAGCTGCATGTTCAATACATCAAAGCGAGTGAATTCAAGGGTGAACTCGGTGAATTTTTTTTTTCAAACTAAGCTTGCTCACATTGATAAAACAGCTTCTTTGTACCTAAGTTCAGTCTTCTATTTGTGCCTTAGTTGGTTTTTCATTTATTACTTCATTTGTCCGAATTTTAAATAAAATCTAACCGGGAGACAAAAGAACAGGAAGCTCTTTGCCTTCCAGTCTTTGAATTCTAATCTTACTGCTTGATGTTCGTACCCGTTAATTAAAATAGTCTTTAACCTAGAATGCTATTGTTACGTCTCAAATACATTTTCTAGTTTATAGATGAGCCAATCTCGTTATCTGGAGGCTCCAGGAATTAAGGCTAAAGGTTGCGTCTTTCGTTTTCAACAGAACCGGTGTGGGAAAAAAGTCTTTAAGCTGAAAATGAGACCTTGTATTTTGGAAGCAAGGACCAAGGAGAAGCAAAGTACCAAGCCCCCCCCCCTTCCTCCCAGGTTTGGTCGACTACCTCCAGAGGTATCGTTTGAACTTATAGCTTACTGTTACCACAAACCTATTTTACGTGCCCCAGCCGCGAAACACAGCGATATTTGGTCAGGGCTCGAAATTATAAACTTTCAGCTATGAACTGAATGCTTTTCCGACATTTTGTAGCTAAAGAAGTAAGAGTCAAAAAATAAAAATAACATTAATGAGCAATAAATCATTTTTTAAAGTAAAAGCGTGTAATTTGAGCCGTTTTGTTTGAAAGTGGTGTACTCTTTTCTCACACCACTTCTATCTCTCCCCCCCTTTTTTTTAATCTTAATTTTTAAACAGGACTTGCACCACATTTTTAATCTTATCCTTTAACTTTTTTAATTTCTTCACCCTGTGTTTTATTACTACGTAAAAAAATGTTTTTCTAAGTATCATACTGTACTTGCACCGTGTATTTAGTTTTTAAATCTTTAAATTTACAAATTACCTAGCAGCATACTGTTATTTCCCATTTATTATTCATTCTGATTAAGGCCTTTTTTAACAACTACCCCAATTATCCTTTTAATACTTGCATTAATTAGCTATTGTTTTTAAATGTTAAAAGAGGGACTATGAGTTAATGAATTTATACAGCTTAATAACTGGGGATTCAGACTTCGTCCAAGGCTCTCCGATTTAACAACATATTTCATACTTAAAATATGCGTCCACTTAAGAGATTTAAAGTGCTGCCATCTGTATTGTCTGTTGGTCACTACAGGTTCAAGGCTATTAAATCTTAAAATTTTCCCTTTTAAATGAATATTAATTTTTTCAAAGTACACTGAAATTACTCCTGCATATTTTTTATACTTTTTGTCATTCTGAAGACATATTTCTCACTTTTAAACACCCAATATATTACTATTTAAAACAGTTTAATAGAACTTCTTCTACTGAAGTAGGTGCATACATATTATAACTTATACATAAAATAAATTATTTATTGTCAGTACATTTTTTAATATTGAATTTTTAATATTAAAAAAGGTTTCATACTTTTTAATTTCTAACATTTTTTTATATAAATACCTTATGCCCGAATTTTAAGTGATGCATTCTGTTAATACAGAATGTTATTATATTTGTAAAAGAATTTGTATTGTGAAAGTAAAGTATTTTCAGATGTCTTCTGTGTAAGACATTTTTTTGAGTTTTAACAGAAAGTAAACAAACATCTCATTATAAAATTATTTTCTCAAATAATGAACGTTATATATTTTTCGATAAAAACTAGTCATTTCAACATATATAAGTGATTGAAATCAGTTAAAATCGAGTACATTTTTTTAAAGAAAAATTTCTTTATATTTTTCCAAAGATAAACTAATGTTTTAGAAATAAATAAAATATCACTGTGATAGTTTGTGTGCCTGCCTGTCTGTCTGTTAAAAATCCTAGGCCGTCTTCCCAATCAGAACTAAATTTGACTCAATGTGTAGGATCCGACGGAGGCAACATCTTTTTTATGACAAACAATCCTGTTGAAAAAAACTATCGTTTGGTTTAAAGCTAACTTTTTTTTTTTTTGTATATGACAAGCAGGTGTGCTGCACATATACGGATAATAGATACACTGAAGAGCCAAACAGAATGGTACACCTGCCTAATATCGTGTACGGCCCTCGTGAGCACGCAGAAGTGCCATAACACAAAGGCACGAATTCAACTAATGTCTGATGTGGTGCTGGAGGTAGATGACACTATGAATCCTGTAGGGCAGTCCAAAAATCCTTAACAGTACGAGGTAGTGGAAATCTCTTAGGAACAACAGGTTGGAAGGCATCCCAGAATTCTCAATAATGTTCATGTCTGGGGATTTTGGTAGCCAGTGAAAGTATTTAAAGTCAGAAAAGAGTTCCTCGAGTTACTCTGTAGCAATTCTAGACGTGGTGGGTGTCGCATTGTCCTGCTAGAATTCCCCAATTCCATAGAAATGCACAACAGACAGGAATGGGTGCAGGTGATCAGACAGGATGCTTACATATGTGTCACCTGTCAGAGTCGTATCTAGACTTATCAGGGGTCTCATATCACTCCAATTGCTACCATTACATAGCCTTAACCAGCTCCAGCAGTCCCCTGTGGACATGCAGGGTCTATGGATTCATAAGATTGTCTTCCTACCCGTACACGTCCATCTAATTCGATACAATTTGAAACGAGACTCGTCAGACCAGACAACGTGTCTGCAGTCATCAACAGTCCAGTATGCCCAGGCGAGAAGTAAAGCTTTGTGTCGTGCAGTCATCAAGGGTACATGAGAAAGCCTTCAGCTCCCAAAACCACTATCGATGATGATTCGTTGAATGGTTCGCACGCTGACAATTGTTGATGGCCCGACACTGAATTTTGCAGCAGTTTACGGAAGGGTCGCACTTCTGTCACATTTAATGATTCTCCGCAGTCGTCGTTGATCCAGTCCTTTAACAATCTTTCTCCGGTCTCAGCGATGTCAGAGATTTGACGTTTTACCGAATTTCCGATACTTAATTGACAGACAGACAGACAGACAGATATAGAAATAGAGATATAGATAGACAATAAAATGAGGTTATTAGGTATTAAATATTTAATAAAATTTCAAACTGATTTTATTCCAAAATTAGCGAATATATCCGGTAGAGCCTCATTACTATAGCCCATTAAGATAGAGAAAGTAATTAAAGATAATTATCCTTAATAATCAACCTTATTTTAAACTCTCTATAACTTAAAACTTACCACAGTGTTGCAGACTTGCAATTTAACTAAACATTGATGTAATTTTCACAATGTACTCTATAAAAGATGGTTGTGTTGATTATTCCTACTCTGTAATACTGCTATTAACACAATTTGTTCGAAAAACTGATATCAGATGGCGATACTAAAACTATGATCCATATCAAAGTTTCATTCATAGTTTTCTCTTGACGTCTGTACGTTCGTATTATGTCGCATTACTTCAAAATTATCAGCAGGAGAAAGACGGAATCTTTTTGTAGGACTGGTGTAAGACCTAGTTCTGCACGTCCCCTTGGCTGCATTCCAAACTCTATATAAGGATCAATTTCAATACAACCAGTAATTTTGCTGTGAGGCTTAACTGAAAAATGATTAGCCATAGAAAGTTGAAATCCGTATTTAGGACTATGATGACATCTAGTTGAGTTCCACCTTTTTTTCGATTACAATTTGAATTCCATATAACGAGAAATATTACAGTATGACGGAAATTAATGCCATATAGACTCATAAAAGATTAGCCATAAAATGTTGAATGTTTGTATTTAGGATTATTATATGTTATGGTGTTCATCCTCTTTTGTTTGCAGTCCGAATTCTATAATGATAAAAATTTCAATAAAATGTGCAATAATATACGTTATATTGAAATTGTTCTTTGTATGGATTTAATTCAAAAATGATTATTGTAAAATACTCAAATTTTGTATATTAGGCTATTAAAACATCTAGATGTGTACCTCTGTTTGTGATTGCAATCGTCAGTGTATATATATCGAAAAATTTTCCATATAACGCGTAATAAAGCTCTGTGGCATCACCAAAATAACTACTAGCGATAGAAAGTCGAAATCGTATATTTAAGACTATGGTAGCATCTAGTTGTGTTTCACCTGTTTTGATTGCAATCTGCACTTTTTATAGCGAAAGATTTCTATATAACATATATTAAAACTATGGGGGCATAACTCAAAAACGATTAGATGTAAAATGTTGAAATATTGTATTAAGGATAATTATAACATCCAGTTATGTTTCCCCTCTTTAGAATGCAATTTTCAGTTTTTAGAATTAAAAATTTAAATATAACGTGTGAAATAGTAACGCTGTGAAGCAGGTTAGCCGAAATGTTAATAGCGTGTTTAGCACTATTATAACATCTATCTGCAATCGGTACTCTACATATCTCATCATAACGACTATTATCGGTACCGATCTGCAACAGTGTAACTCAACTCAAAGGAATTCGTGTATTCGTATGCATTTATAAAAATGATTTTTCTAACAGTTGAGACAAAGCTTTAAGGTTCATTTTTAGTAAACTAAATTAAAAATCTACTTGTGGAGAATAAGTTTGAATATTCATTGTTTGCTACTGCCTGGTAAGAAGTAAAACTGTTCCAATTATTATCGCGAATTATTTCAGTTTGCAACGAAATATCTATGTAACGAAACTTCACAATAATTAATATTATACTTCGGGTCGCTCTTCATTTCTGTCCCTTAAAAGCGAGGATTTAAGGTTCTACTGTATAGGTTTCAGATATGATTAATTTATTAATTAATTTATTAATAGTAAACTAAGGACTTACCTTTTTCTCGAGGGAATATATTCTTTGTATGTGCTGTTCCATATCAGGAACTTCTATTCCATTGACTTTAACGGCTTGCTTCATTATCAACAGAGCTCTGTCTGTATGACCTTTAGACAGTAACCAACGAGGTGATTCAGGTACAAAGCTGAAATTAATCAATAATGTAAAAATATGCATTGCATAAAATTTTAAATTTATTTCTTAAAGTTTAAAATATTTTCTCACTCATTTCATTGCTAAACTTAAGTTAATTAAGTTTAGAATAAAACATTTTTAATACTTATTTTAATTTCTATCTTACCTCAAACACAGAACGTTGTATACGCAAGGCAATATAAAGAATAACTGCAGATGGAACCAGTCTGATAATAACCAAGCAATCAATGGTAATGCCAGATATCCGAAACAGAAACTGAAAGTCTGAATCATTAGGTATATAGCACGACATGAAGACCCAAATAATTCCGTCACTGAAATAATGTAGTCATAATAAAAATAATGTTTTCAATAATAAAAATTATATTTCAAGTTTAATTGTCAATTTCTTTATATTAAACTGTAAAATATAACTTCTGACTGTAAGTAATGTTGTACTGAAATGAATAGAAGAGAAATATCATTTGGAATTTATAGAAGTTATCCAATGAAAATTACATATAATTTATAATGGCTTAATACAAAGAGAAGATTTCAAAGTGAAGGTTTTTAAAATGCGATCAGTGGATATTCACCTTCTAAAAATTTGGTAGCATAATAGTCTAGTGTATTGAAACGATCCTTTTAAAATAATGGCCCTCAAAAATTGAATATTATAATTATATATTGCAATAAATGACATTAAAGAAAACGATCATATTCAATTCAAGAGAAGTGTTAATCAGTTTTTACTTTGATACAATTATAATTATATATATATATATATATATATATATATATATATATATATATATATATATATATATCCGATTCCAAACGGCTACAAACATCCATGCCACAGTATGATTCAAATCCACGAACTCTAGATCCGAAAATCAGCGGCATAACCATTTGACCCTCTTTCGGCTTCTAGGTCACTGAAGCAGAATTCGAAATTTTCACCATATCTTTTAAAGTAAATTGTGAAGCAACGAGGATACATTAGGATCCTGAGTTGCAACCCAATAATCAACTGAAACAGCAGAAAGTGATTATTAGATTACAACATTATTAGACTGCTCCACTTTGTTATAATTATATATATTATAGGAAGGCAGTTTCATTTCAAATAGAAAAAATTGAATATGCAAGGAATTTTTCCCCGTTAACTAGACGATTCCGATAAGTGAATTAGAGCTCGCATTTGTGAAACTGCGAAATTTAAATTCCACATACAAGGGTTGAAACTTTAATAGTGGTAACACTGCTGTAAAAACGCTAAGCAACAAAAACCAAAGAATGTCGCGTATACCACAGGTAAGCTACATACCTTTCCTCTCAGCAAAAATACTCGTCCTTCCTTCGTCATACAAATGCGGAGTGACGCGAAGAACTGATCCTTGTATTAGCTTGCGGTCTAAAGTAAGTGTTGTTAGGATGTTTTCAAAACAAGAACAACGAAAATGGATAAAAATTCAATGTGCCAGAGGTCGTACATCACGACAATGTCATCTAGGGCTTCAAGAGGCTTGCAGGAAATCTGCATTGCTTACAGAACTGTAGCAAGATGTGTAAAAGCCTTCAATGAAGAACGCCAAAATGTGGCAGACATGCATCCGCCAGGTCGTCCTAGTGTCAGCGATGCAGAAATGCATGCTGTTGCAGCACTAAAGGACAATGATCAATTCCAAACGATTCGTGAGCTGGTCGGAAACAGAGATTTGCGCATACGACTGTGCTGCACATTCTGAAAGAACGCCTGATCATGAGATAAATTCTGCACTTTCTGCAGAACCGCCCTATCATTCTGCATGAAGTGCTCTGTCACATACAGCGCAAGCTGTCGATCGATGGGGCTGGGAAATGCTTTACGATCAAACATCTAAGCCCTTGTGACTTAATTCCCACGATGAAAAAATCACTTAGGGGCATTCGCTTTAGAACTGTTCCAGAGATTCTTGATGCAATAGACCGGTCCATTCGAACAAACAACAGAACAGGCACTGCTACAGTTGCTGTGCCACCTCCACATCGTTGTAAACGGGTTATACACAATTCTGACGACTGTGTAGGACTGTAAAACATGGTGGCATGAATCACTTTTGTATTCCATGTAAAGAAATAGTTGCCACTATTAAAGTTCCAACCCTTGTATTATTGCATATTTAGTTCAAACGCAGAGTGAAAATTTTCTATGCCACTCAAACAGAATTCGAATTTTCCCCATTCCTTTCATAGTAAATTGTAAAGTAACGAGACCGTATTGATAGCTTGAATCAATTGAATTGCAATCTAATCATTACCTCAAACAGTTGTTTCTCAAAGATCGAAAACTAGTTTTAGAAAGCGTTACCAAAAACAAGTTTCCCAAATTTAAAACCTCATTCCCAGGAAATTAGTTTTATGTTTTCTTTATATGATCTATGTGAACGAATGTTTTTAAATCTTACCTTTAAGGATAAACTTGCATACTGATGAGTTGTCAACTGCACACACACTGTGTTTCGGTCCAAATGAACCCAGATTATTTAATTTCAATAATTAACAATACTTTTTCGATTTTTGAACTAAATTAATGCAACATTTTTTTTATTTTTTAAAGAAAGTATTCGACATAAAACATAAACATTCATGTATAGTTGTTCGTATTTAATCAAAGTATTTAAAATAAATACAAAACTGACAGAAATTATAATTTTCTCCCAAGAGAAATAAAAAAAATTGTATAAAGTAAAATATCGGTAGTTTTAATATCTCTTTAATATTTTAAAGCAAATAAAATAAAAACTAATCTGTAATAAAATGATATTCTTTCAAATTTTATGACAAATAAGGATGTGACAGTGTTTTTAAAGTAGTATAATGTTTATCAGGGTAATTGTGAAGCACTGTATTATGTACCTACTTGATTCAAGTGCGACTTATATATGTATTTACCAAGCTTTTTGCATATATCTTGAAATTTACTGTCTGACTTCCACAGATCGTAGAAACTTTTTTTTCTACTTGTTTCTCGAGGAGTGTTGTGCTCCGGAAATAAGAATTTACATTCTTTCGATTGAACTGTCAAATTTTAATAATTTAGATGAAGAGTCTTGTCGTGGGAAAAGTCTGTTCTCACAAATCCTATTCTCGTCCTACGCCATACCTAGAGCTTCAATATAATATTATCGTCATCTCTATGATATTTGTTTAGTAACTTATTTACTTCTAAAATATTTAGAACACTTGGAAATACAACGAACAGCCATCCGTTAGTTTTCCTAATATAAGTGTAGCACGAAATAGTTTTATTTAAAGTGTGCTACTACATCTTTCGTAGAATTATAATCAAGGATTGGTTGCGGTTTTTAGATAACGAAAAAAACCTTTTTCTTTTTCAGAGTGTACTGCTTTGAACAATGATACATATATATTTTTATGTACGGGAATTACTAACAGCACAAATATATCAGTGATTTCAAAACTACAATAATTATCAAAGAAAAGGGGGAAATTTCTTCAAAAAATCGTTTAAATATTTAATTGGTTATGACAGGTATGGCAATCAAAGGGATTTTATCAAAGTACTCGCCAAAATCATAGTAACTCAACACCTAAATGTTTTCGAGTATCAGAACATGTATATTTTTTATCCGCTTATATTTCACATGTTTTGGAATTCTAAACCATAATGCGCGTGCTATGAAATTGCCATTCTTGGGTTATGACGTTTATGAGACATAACAAAATTCGAAATCTAAAATTTAAAAATGCTATTTAAGCAATAAAATGTCTGAATAGAAAAATATATTACACACATTTAAAGTATGTATTAATAATAACTATTAATAATAACTGTATTATTAGTCTATGCATATATCTACATTTTATAACGTATTATTTACATATATATATATATATATATATACATGCAATCTACATTTTATAGCGTATTATTAACATATATACACATAAACTACATTCTATAAATAAGGAAATCGCACTCATTTTTATTGAATAATGCGTTTTGGCAAATGGCTCCAAGAAGACCCAAACACGGTGAAAGTGAACTTTTTGTCACAAATAGGCTTATGTTGACACAAAAATGAATGTATTTCTACGGCTAGCAAAATAAACAATGTCATGAATTTTATTTTATTACAAAGTTAAATAGCCTACTCGGTTCGAAATGAACCCGTAAACAGCAGCAGGTTTAACGAACCTTCTGCGAACCTTAGGAAGAATTATATTAGACCAGGGATGAGCAAACTACGACCCGCGGGCCAAGTCTGGCCCACCGGAAGGTTTTATCTGGTCCTCGGATAGAATTTTAAGTTGCCGGTACAAGGCAAATTAAAAGAAATATATATTTATACGTTATATATCCATCTTCTTTTCTACTTTGCTTAAATATTATATCCCAAATTTATTATCTCACGCCCATAAGATCAGCGTTATATTTGCTTCTTATATGTGAACAAGTGTTTTCAACTTTGAACCTTAGAAAGAATAATTTCAGAAGTATACTGACAGATGAGCATTTAGCATCTTTCCTTAAAATCAGTACATCTCATTTCGAACCTCAGTATAAGGAACTTTTAAAAATGAAATCGCAATTTCATTCATCTCATTAACATATTTAAACCGTTAGGTACTTGTATATTATTTTTCAAATTTTAGAAAAATTTATCTTGGGCCGCCAAACTTATTTTCTTTCGATTTTTGGCCAGCGGCCGAAAAAGTTTGTCCATCCCTGTATTAGACTAACAGATGAACATTTAGCTTCAGACTTAGTACATCGCAATTCAGACTTGAATAAACGGAACTTTCAGAAAAATGCAGTTGCAATCTCATTTATCGCATTAATATTTGTATGCTGTTTTTAAAGTTTTTGAATAAACTATATTGGTCCACTTTTTTTCTTGGTGTGTGTGTGTGTGTGTGTGTAGCCTGCCTACCAAAGTGTTTTACTCCTCCCCGTTTTAAAACACAATTTTAAGTAATGATAATCGACGTAATGAGAATGAAATCCCAAAACTTCTTTAACTTTCACAGACCTCACGACAGTTATGAAGTTAAACATCTTTATAAGCAAAATATCTACATAGCTTCCTCTACCAAATCTTTCATTATTTTTGGATTTTTTTTTCTTTACGGCTACTCACAAGTTATATCACTAATGTGCCTGTTACTTCAATCAATAATTCCATAATATTGTCTAAGAATACAAGAAATATTATTAAAATGTAGTTCTATGACTGACAGTTTCAACATTTTTTCCCATTTATCACTGAAGTGAATAATACAAAAAAAAAATCTATTAAATACTTAAATCGATTCAACTTCAGTTAACAGTACTAAAGTTACAGTTAACAGTAAATCACATTAATAAAAAATAAAAATTACAGCAAAAAAATAAACAGAAATCAAGATTGATATAAATTTATAAAATAGCTAAAACTAAAGATATGATAAAGGCAGAAAAATATTAATAAAATTTACCTTTAACTATTTCCACTATCACCCATCCTCTTGAAAGTCCTATTTCCTTTTAATTTTGTTTAATTTTGTAACAGATGTGGAATACTTACGAAGAACGAATATGGCAAGATCCAATCCCGCTTGTCCGAGACCAACAAAACATCTCAAAACGACAAACATGGCAAAAGAAGATGAGAATGCGGTAGCAATGCTTGCAACAAGAAGAATCAATGCGTTGATGAATATAGCCGGTCGGCGACCGAATCTGCAATACCAAAAAATCTGAGAGAATCTTATGGAATTTTACTACAAGCATTTAATTTCTAAAAGAAATTTAAAAAGTTTTAGCTTCATGTCCGTGTATAGAACTCTGCGCTGAATAATAAATAATTCCGATTTAGGAACAACATTATATAGACTTCGAAAAACTTACGTCCTTATCCCGCGTCAACATGCTCGTGTAGAAAAAGATTCAGGTTAGTATTCCTTTTCCCGTTGAAGAATGCGCGAATTCATCGTGTGATACCGGAACATTTTCAACCAATTAAAAAAGTCAACCTGAACTAAAGTATATCAATCTAAAATTTTTCGCTGTAACACAATAAAACTGCACACTTTTCAACAGTAAAATGAATCAAACTTAAGTCCCTATCACACGTCAACATGTACTTGTTAGTTTATGATTCCTTTTATTGGTGAAGAATATGCAGATTTCTTGAGGTACAGTGAAAAATTTACAACGGATATATTTTAGTTCAGGTTGAAGTATAATAAGGTCTTTCGTGGTCTTATGAAAGATAACGCCCCATATACATGATCTTACGAAAAACACCTGCGAGAAAAGAAAATCTCACTTATAGGCCAGCTAACATTCTCTATGGCATTAGCTCTTCAAGCGTCAGCTAATAGACGGTTCTTCCTAAAAAAAAAAGAAGTGTGCAGTTCCAGAAGATCCGCCAGTATGAGAAATTATGTACCAAGTTGGTTTCCAACTAAAGATGATGTAGGAGATGTAGCACTAAGGCCAAGGAAAAGTATGCACGCATGCCACTGCATGTATGCAGAATATGATGTACCATTCGGCATTAATTGCATCATGATTCTCATCGTACCATGGAAATAATCGCCATCTAAGTGAATTTTATATATAACCATGCATGGTTTCGGGGGAAGTATACTTCTCACCCTTAAAATTTACATGCAAACATAAGTTTCATAAATAAAATATATTTCCTTAAATACTATAGTTTAATTGATCCTAAAACTCAAATACCCGGGAGAAATTCAAAAGGGAATTAAATGACTCAGAAAAGGGTTAAAAGGAATTCGGCAAATATTCTCAGCAGGGCTCTCGTCAAGGTTTAAATACCATTTAAAATTATTTCCTAATAATTCTTTACATTCACGAAAAACGAATATTCCGACATGGTATAATTTACCCACGAATCACACAC
>CM063502.1:34503664-34593664 GCA_032207245.1 Pardosa pseudoannulata | reverse complement strand
CAACAGAAGAGAATTAACTACCCTTATGTCTCGGAGACGTTTTGTGATTAAAATAATAGGATGTTAAGAGCTGAAAATGAATTTAATATGATATAAATTACATAAATCATGAAAGCGTATGCCTTTCTTTGCTTTAACATAAAATTTAAAAAATTGTCTTGCAGATTTAACGATAGTAACAATGTTCAACAAAAACGAATTATTGTTCTAGGGTTAAAGAAACATTTCAAATCAGTGCAATTATACGAACCCAACATTCGTTCATTTAATTTGCCTAATTGGTTAGGAATTATTACCTAAACAACGACATGTCCTTACAAATAACTTAATTCAATAAATTGACTTAGCAGTGTAGGAGGGTGAAAATGAACCCCAAAAGGATAATAGTACCTTTAAAACAATATCTTACTTTTGTAAGGAAAAAATTCTTTACAGAACAACCTAAGAAACAGTATTCGCGTATTTTTAACAAATTTATGCTGGCATAATGCGTGAGCATTAAATTACGATCAATGCATAAGATGCGTTATTTTGTTGAAGGATGGTCAAGCTTTTTCTAGTTTTGAACGCATTCTAATTCTGCATTTACACAAGAGTTCATAATGGTTAGCGTGTCAAGCTAAAACCTAGCAGGCGCTCAAAACATTTGCCTGTGTAAACAAAACAACTTTCAGAACAAGTTTGTGGATCTGAGTGTCCTCTCACTTGGAGGCTGGCAAGTATGAGTGGAATACAGAATTAGAATTCCCTCCCCCACACACACAGTGGTTGATCAAAATCGAGTAGATTATCTGCCGTGGGTTCACGAACGATTTTCAACCCGTCAGGGTAAAAGACCCATCCTGTGTTACAATTACTGCACCGTATTTAGAAACGGATCAGTTACCTGAGTTGTGTATCAGGTTAGGTTTTTCAACGCTGCGATAAAACTTTTGCTACAAGAAAGCTAATTGATCCATCGGGTAGCGTATCAGAAAGTCATTCTTTATGTCCGCTTGCGAAAAAAATTTCTTGACACGTGGAATATATTTTGATACTTCTTTCATGAGATGTAAGAAAATGCCTTTTACTTCCTTTTTTTAGAAATTCCTAAATGCCCAAAGAGTCAGATTGCCATTGTTAGGAAACTTAAGGTTCATCATCAGTGAAAAATATAAAACCCATAAGCTTTCTACAGTATGTAAAAATCTTCATGCTAAATAGTGTTTAGTTCTAACAAAAGACATTAAATCTGCAAATGACAAAATCCATACGTTTGTAGAAATATTTTACAAAAACTCACAGAGAATTCTTTAAATCAGCCAGTTTCTCAATTTTTTTTCTCTTTAATTAAAATAAATATTAATTATCTAAATGTTATATATACTAGCTCTTTTCAAAGATATCTAAGAAAATTAAATGCTGAAAAACATTTTATGATCTTATAATATTAATTACTAATATCAGCAAATCTTAATCCTTTAAGATCCGAATCATTTTTGCCGATTACATACCAATGCATATATTAAATCTAAGTTATTATAGACTGCACGGAATAAAATAGACATGAAGTTTAAACAACTTTGAATACTACAGCACATCACTTTAGTGTTTCAGCTATCGCTTTAAACTTCATAGTTACAATTTATGAAAAAGTAAAAACTTTGGTAAAAAAAAGATGTATTTTGTATTACATATAAAATAAGTAATGTAAAAGGAAGCTTTATAATATATAAATCAATTTGTCATGATTTCAGTCTATGTAACTCCCGAAAAAATAAATTTATGTGCGCTGTTCGAAAAATCAAAGTATCTATCCAAATGGAAAAATTATAAATAATAGAAATTACTTAAAAATGTTGTAGATTGTTTATACGCTTGCCCTCTACCTGTTTTCAAAAGGGAAACTCGTTCTTAGAAACTATAAAAATTCTACAAGCTATTTTCTAGCGGTATCTAAAATGAAACGCCAGACTTTAATGGGTTAAAGGTTTTGCTAAATCATAAGTAGATTAAGAATTATTTTTCAGCGAGTATATACTTAGAATAAATTTAAATATTTTACTTACATCTTCTGTAATAGAATGATAGTCTGAAGAGAATTCCCAAGAATGGCACTTCTGAGTTTCATTAGTGGTACGATATATGTAGCCCGCCGTGTAATTAATGTTGTACATCTCGCACTGGCTGTAGATCACTTCCCCGTCAACAGTAGTATTAGGAAGGAATTTCGCTTTCCATGTTCTGAGAGACACATTTGTATCATACGGCCTTGAGCACCAGTACTCAACAGGAAAAGCAAGAAAACTAATTCCTAGATGATTCCAAGATGTTGATATACCACATAAAAATGTGATATAAAATATCTTTCTTTGCCACTTGCCATCGTCTCCAATAATGTTAGTGATGTCAAACGTACAGGATTCTTCATTTTGATTTTCTTTTTCTGTTGAAAATTCAGATTTTGCCATGCTATTCTGTAGCTTAAAACCTGGAATCTATATTTAAAAAGGAACATTTGTTATAATGAATGGTCAAATATACATGAAAGTATATATATACATGTAACAATTACAGCAATCGCCCTAAACTGCATGTTCTTATAACGTTGTCAGAAAGAGAAAGTGTTTTGTAAACTGAAATCTAAGTACTTTGCAATAATGTTTCTTCCATGATTTTTGCAGAAACAATCCATATATCGCGAAATAGTTAATACGCATTTTCTTTAACCTCCTTGAGAAGTTATGGTATCATAGGTTCGGCTATGATCCATTTTTGGGAATATATTGGCTAAACCAATACTTGCCTGTTACAGCGAATTTTGAATGGTTAAATCATTCTTGCCAACAACGGGATTCGTTCCCGAGGGCTCCCATACCAAGCGGTAAAACAAAATCCTACCTATTCGCCCATCGTTCGGCTATTATGTCATACCAAAAAATTATTTGATAGATCCTTAAACTTCTGAATGGAAAAATTATTATACAATAAAAATAAGATGAAATTGAGGGAAGAAGGAAAACCTTCGAAATGTGGGAGAGAACACTGAAAGGTTGTGTCACCCAAATTTCTATAAAATAAATTCCTAAGATAAGATTTTCATGAACAGAAAAAAATTCAGAAAGTTTTCAGAAAATATAGGCCATGAAGTTTTCCTATACGAGTCAAATTTAATCAATCGTGCACTTGTAGAAACTTCAACCAAAAGTCAATCTCATCCCTTTAAAGGGCAGGATTCTGAAACAGAGACCGTAGCGATGCTAAGGTCAAATAACTAAGGTCTTGCACTCATAATAACTCACACGGGACTAATATTTTATTAAAATTTTATTTATTTATTTAATCCATTTACTAGGGAATAACTTTATATCGGCGCCCCAGCCCTGCAAGTTTAAATGTGAATCTGATGAAATATTTATCAAAAATGATTTTAATTATTTTTGTCAACTCAATTTTAGGCTACTTGGCAACCTTAATTTCACCTCATGTTAAGCTATTGTATAGTCATTACATTAGAGAAAATAAATTAAACAAACCAAGATTTCAAGATTACCTTAATTAGAATATTTTAATTAGCTAAAATTTTCCATTTTAAACCTGAACAACATCTTAAACACATTAAACACAAAGTAAATAGCAGAATACTGTTGCCAATCGAGAAATAGTAATTAGTTGTTGCCACGATTAACTTGTAATTAATAATATTACAAAAAGTACTAAAATGATTAATCGTATCCTATAAGGCGATTTCACGCAATAGGGCAAATTCTCAAATTATGACAATTCTGGCATTAGTTTCAAACGCAGTTTATTGTTTGTCTATTGGCTGTTGTAAACAGGAAAAACGAATGGGAAGGGCATTATAGTAGTTCGTGACGTTGCGACAAATTGTCTTATAAATCATTTGTCTGTATATCAAAAGTAACATATAGTAATTCTGCAAATAATCCCACTGAAATTACTTTTTGTCTTATCAATAATTTTAAATTTTTACTACCGATTAATTAATCCTATACAAAACATTTTTTATCGTAATCTCACCCGTTATCTTTGTAATGTCCTCGAAATTAATTTGCTGTGATATTTCTCTCACCTTGTTTTCCTTCTTTAAGGGGTTTTATACCTTCTGCAGCAGTTAGTGTATGATGAAAGTATCTGTTTCGAGAGAGCACTAGTCTTTAAATACTTAGTAAAATTATGCAAAACTTTGTGAGGAATTTAAAGGCCTGTTTAAACTTGTGTAAAATTTTGAAGTAATCTATGTTAACTGGGTATAATGAAAATAGTAAAACAATTAATACAGGATAATTTTGAAAAAAAAAAGTTATATTATGGTTCGTAAAATAACTTAATTTACAATATAAGTATTAGCTTACAACTTTAAAGTGTTCTTAAAACGACATTCTATAAAATGAATTAGAAATACAAAATTTTATTTATTTATTTATTTGATATAAGAAATTCAAAATCTCATACAAGCTTTAAGAGAATTAGAAGCAGAATGAAAACATAACTTATTAGTGATTAAAATAACGGGCGAAGTGGTGATCGAATGAATAGGACACTACTCTTGGAACTGCTGATGCAATTTTAACTTGAATATTCAAAGCCCTTTGGAATCGGCTTGAGGAGTAGTTTCTGATTCCATTATCTTTCGTGTAGCTAAAAGGTAGAGAGTAGTAGTGTAAACCCAACCCATCAAAGTGTGCTTGTGTTTATGTTGCTGAAAATATTTTATTACCTAAATGTTTGTTTAAAAATGTTTAATTATCTAAAAAGGTTTAATTGTTTAATTATCTAAATATTAGCATATCTATACGGCTGTTTCATTAGCAAACTTTCACCATTGAGCGGGTTTCTTCATTAGTCTTAATTATAATTAATTATAAGTCTTAGTTATAATTAAAGCGTCAGGCCTTCCATAATTGACGAAATCTGTTTCTTGTCTTTATTTTTGAAAATAAAATGGCTTTTATACACATGGACCAATTAAAAGGAATAATTTCGTAAGGGTGGAAACATATCTTAACTATCCCACAAATGTTTTTAGAAGTTTATGAAGCCTTCAAGAACTTCAAATCAGTTATAACAGACAACATTTCCAAAAGCACCAAGGCTCATTTAAGTCCCCTTAATTCATCTTAAATTAAAAGGCAAATTATTCAAGGTATTGTTAAACGGGTGTTCAAGCACTTCAATATATTTTGCCGATTAAAACTTTTTTTTTTTTTTAATGAGAGGCAGTTGCTTTTATTAACATTTTACCATACAATCCACGGGTTGTATGATATTGCATTTGGGTAATGCCGCGGGATTTGTTGTCCTTTTTCATGTGGTATCACCATATAGGTAAGGCAGGAATCGAACTGAAACTTATCAAGTGTTGAAGCACACCACACTGGAGTTCATTTGGCCAACCAAATTCTAAATTTTGTTCATTTTTTTTCCATTTTCACATTCATTTCACAATAAATAGAAAACACGGTAAAATTATTTTCAGAACTTTATCCAAAAGGAATCTAAGGGTTCCAAAATAAATTTGATATTTTTTATAAACGCAGATTCAATAAAATACTTCTCTGCTGTTTAAGCATCATTTTATAAAAATAGATAACTAATTAATAAATGAATAAAATAAAGCAACGTTAATCTGATGGATTCTACTAAAACTTACGGTTCTTGAAAATTTTGGCAATAATATTAAGAAAAAGAAATTGGAGAATCAACCATGTTTATAAATGTTTCTGTTTTGAATCAGGTTAGTTCAGTTACTTTTGCAATGTAATTCTTCAAAAGCAGATGTGCAGAACTATCTAAGATTCAAATGAACATATCTGAAGAACTTGCTGAAGTGTCAAACGCAATCACCTTTCATGCATGTATTTTTACAAAAAACATCGCTGATATAAAAGCATATGAATAGTAACTGATATAAAAATATGTTATACTTTAAACAAAAATTTATAACAGGAGCTAAAGCATGTTTCAATTGAGTTACAGTATACAAATCAATCAAACTATTCTTTATAAAGCAGCTTCGCATTATTAAATTCCCGAGTTTTAAAGATGCAATGTTTAATTCAGATTTTATTTCATTAAAATATACTAAATAATTATCTGCAACAAAGTGCGGGAATACAATCCAGTGCAAAATCTGTTAAAGCATATTTCAGCATTTTTTTCTTACACATTTATCAAAAACGAATTTCTAATTTTATATTTTTCTTATAGCTGCAATAAGTATAGATAAATTATTAAAATTAAATGATATATAATAGAAAGGATGAAATATTTATAAATTTATTTTAAATAAATATTATATTACCTTACATCGAACTATGAAGTTTATGAGTTTTATAAGGTGTAAAATAAAAAATGGTATTAAAATAAAAAATATAAATTTAGCCAAAAATCTAAATTACTTAATTTAAATAGTATACTTAATAAAAAAAAAAACTTACCAATATAATAGATGTTATTAAGCTATTTGCAGCTTTAAAATCTTGCTAAGTTTGGAAATTGTAAATAACATTTCCTCAGATGTTCTAAGCTTAGCACATACATCAGTTTGTATGTAAGAAATAGATATTTTGGTCTCTACATCTTATCAAAGAGCTCCAGCAACTTATCGCTCTTTTAGAAAGCTTTGAAAGAAATACGTCTTGTATTAATGATACATAAGCGATTTGGGCAATAAGGAAGTTTTATCTTTCAATAAAATCTTTTCAAGGTTTGACTTTCATTATGCATAGAAATTTCGTAATTTAATTGCGAAATACATCAAATTCTCTTCGGCTTTTAAAGTTGATTTATGATGAGATATTAAAGTTATATTCAAGTGTACTATAACAGAGAACGAGTTACAAAGAAAAAATAATACTACTGAAATAATAGATGGAAACAAACATTAGGTAAATTAGTGTTGACTAGTACTGAGAAACAGCAAGTAAAAATTAGCATTTATCAATGATGAGTATTTAAATTAGGGCTTCGAACCGGAATTGAATAGAAAACTGGAAAAAACTGTTATTTTGATCGGAATAAAAACCAGAACTGAACCGAAAAAATATCGGTTTATTTCGGTTTGATATAACAACTTCAGTCATTTCGTTGCTCTAACCAACTTATCAATATTTTCTTATTTAACGCAAACCATATAACTATCATCACTACATGTACATTGGTCCTCGATTTCCTGTTTTGATGTTCACTAGTACTTTTCTGTTTCAGTTTCGCATGAAATTACTTTTTGAAGGCAGATTTAATTCAGTTAAATGTTCAGCTGTCAAATGCGATTTTGATAAAGGATAACAATGCCAATGCTTGCAGTTCTCTGCTCTCCACTCGTATCGTAAATGCTGGATAATTGTATCAATTCATATAGAGTACCATTTAAAAAAAGAATAAAATCTACTACATTTTTATAGAATTACATTTTTTTATTTGTGATAGAATTATATTTTTAGTACAAATAAGAATATCCTAAAATAAAATTATTCATTCGAAACTGAACACAAAGCTGCAAGCCGTTATTTTTGGCAGAACGAAAACCGGAACTGAACCGATATATATATATATATATATATATATATATATATATATATATATATATATATATATATATATATAGTTGAATCAGAACACAAATTGGAACAAAAAAATTACTGTTTGAAGCCATGATTAAAATACTAAATTTTACTTCAATAAGAGTTTTTCCTTTTTTATTTATAACTAGCATGTTTTGTCAACTAGGTGACTTGAGGAAGTGAACACAAATTTTGAATTGCAAGTTCATACCACACACTCTCACACACACATATATATAGATATATACATATATATACATATACATATATATATATATATATATATATATATATATATATATATATATTAATTTCACCTTAAATCTAACAGGAAAATTTTCACATGCTCAGAGCTAAATTCATACACTTGCTTATTCGCAAGAAATAGATATTTTGGTTCTTACATCTTATCAAAGAGTTTCAGGAACAGAGAGGTTGCAAAATTTAAGCCTAAGCTGCTGTTGGCAGAACAAAAAACTCAGTCTTGAGGTTGCACGGGAACTGCTGTAAACTATCAACACAGCTCTTGAATTACCAGATGTGGGTCCTTGCAACTTTTGTTTGTTTTCGAAATTCAAAATCACAATAAAAGGATTTCATTTTGTGAGTAGAAAGAGATAATGCAGAACGCGACTCCAGAATGAATACCATTCCATATTAAGTGTTCCAGAAGTGGTATCGGCATCGGCAATGGAAGTATTGGTGGGCTGTGTGTGTAGACTTGCAAGGGCCCTACTTTGAAGACGAACTGGGTCAAAATCTCCTCATATAAGTAATATATATTTCCCGAGCAAATGTCCGATAGTTTCAACACTAGAACAGCGGGAGGGGTCATTTTGACCCAAAAATTCTTCCGTGTCTAATATTCTCAAAAAGTTAATAGCGAAATTTAAATTAAATTTCTTGATTTTTACTAATTTTACGCCCATAAAAATCTGTGAAAATATAATGTTGAAGAATGTATGCATATGCGAAAAATGGTTCATTACTAATCTTCCGAGTGTGGAAAAAAACAGTAGATATTTATTCTAGCTGCAAAAAACCGATATGTGGAAAATGTACAAAATATATATAAAATTTGCCCAAACTGAACCTGAACTGTGTAAGAAACCTTGACTAGTAAGTAACTAAATAATTTTATTAAAGTTGCTTATATATTTTCTAATTATACTTTTCAGTATTGTGATATCTTATTATTTTGTTATGAATTATTAAAATAATTTAATGTCTAAAAATAAATACTCCCGCTAAATTTTCGCTGTTCTAGTACTGTCATCTTGTTTATCATGTCTACCAAACTAAATGTAAAAAAAAAAAGAAAAAGTTTCTCTCATACACCTGTGATCGATTTATTGTTCAAGAATGCATCTCAACGTAAGATGAGATAACAGGGGCACACTTCGTAAATGTTTTGTCCAAAATTTAAAATCGCTTTAACATTTTTTTTTTAATTTAAAAACGTTCAAACAGAAATTTTTAGTCAACCGTCGTATGTTTATATTAAAGAAAGTCCTTTAATGACGTCTTTTAGGCCCAAACGTTTAGCGAATTTTCAGGGGGGGGGGGACGTTCCCTCTCTTCAACTAGTATCTCAAAATTAATGCAGAAATCCTTGCATATAGTATAATACATCTTTACAGCAATTCTTATGGGGTTTGATACCCACACATCCCTCTCTGTTACCTCACTGCTCAGGCCATTTGTTTGGAAATATAAATAGTTTCTATAAATAAACAACTAAAATAATGTATTGTTATTTATTTTACCATTTTTCTATACTTCCGGATTAAAATCGCAAGTTTCAATTTCATTTTTGCAAAATTTGCCTGAATATCCACTCTGTCATCTCGTTTATCATGCCTACCAAACCAAATGTTAAATTTAAAAAAAAAAAAAATTGTCACTCATACACGTACGATCGAATTATTTTGCCAGAATGTATCTGAATGTAGGGTAAGGTAATAAGAGGAGGGAACAACTCGTAAATGTTTTGTTCAAAATTTCAAATAGCTTTAACATCTGTTTTTTTCTCAAAGACGTTCGAACAGAAATTTTGCTTCCTACACATTCTTAATCGAATTATAATGTCAGAATGTATCTTGCTTTTCGGTAGAGTACAGCTGGCTGTTAATTTGTCCGAAATTTTGAATGGTTGCAATTTTTTTTTAAACGTGCATTAAAACCAAAGTTAATGTTGTTGATACACGTTCAAACGAATGCCACAGAGAAATTTTATTTTATTTTATTTATTTTTTTTTTAAGGTCGCGTGGAGGAGAGGGAGGGGAGGCAACTTCCCACCCGTGGAAGTTGTCTCCCCTCAACGAAGAAAACGAAACAGGGAACGAAAGTTACTGTTTCTGGTGCTGTCGAGTACGTTCGTTTTATTTCTTTTGCATAGTACACCTTACTTGTAGGAATGGTGTGAATTGGATGACTGATTTAATAAATTTATTTGGGATTACTTTAAATTTAAGTTTGAATGCCAAAACATACTCACATATACCCCCCTACTGCCCTAAACATGTCCATCACCCCCTAGACGCCCCAATCCAGTGCATCACCCCTCAGCATCCTGAGAAACCCCTTGAGAACCAATGTCTTAAATGACCGCATAATACGTATATAGGAAAATAGTAAAAATATTTCTTTGGGTTTTCCTTTATATATCAAAGGTATCAAAAGTGGTGATGCAACTGGACCATATGGGCCGAGCCCGTCAATCCAGAGACTTCTGTTAGTAAAGCACAAAAATGACAACGAGCGGAAAATAAACACATAAAAGAGCAAAGAGATAGAAGGGTGGATTCGTAAGTTCATAGCACAAAAACTAAAGAGTAGAAAGTGTAGGGATAGAAAAACATAAAATATTTTTGTGGCCAGGGACATCCGTACAAAATACACAAAATTAAATAAGGAAAATGGTCAAAAATCAGTAAAACTTGGAAAGTTTGAAAAAAAAAAATGTCTTAAAAATAATTAAACTGTATGAAAAATCCGAAAAAGGTATAAAAAATAATAAATAAATATAAAAACATTTTTTAATAATTTATTCCTTAATATATTCGCTTCCAATCATCTTTAAATGTTTTTCCTTTAAATGTTTTATTGGTATTATGTCTATGTTTTCAGCCACTGTTAAAACGTTTCTAGAAATTTTAATAATAACACCTCTTTAATACTTGTGCTGTCAGTAGACTGAAATATTTGCACGTTGTATTGATTCTTTGCAAAATTTTATTGTTTGCAAATTTTCTTGAGGTCTCATTACAGCAGTTTCATATTCATCTATTTTATTTTTAAATTTTTCTTTAATAACAATTTTGGTTTTTATTTGGAGGATTGCTTGTTTCATTTAATACTTCTTTATATTTTTGAAACCGAATTTTAACACTAAAACTGCATCACCTCAAACAGACCACCTTGTACGTGACAGTAACTTTAATGTATTATAACATTTAACTAATCATTAAATTTAGACGTAGGTTTTTAATGAAAATAAGCAAATACAAATATACTTCCAGATACTGTTGACTGAAATCTTGTAATTATAATTACAAGAGAAAATTCTATTATTGTATTGACCGCAACCAGATTGGTGTGGAGTTGTGTGGGTATATTTGTATAAATTGTTATGCTATACAATAATTTTTATACATAAGGATATTCTGCAATGTAGGAAAATACTTGTGAGAAAATGCAATAATTACATTGTGAGAATATTTTAAATTTTCATATTGAATAATTCGAAGTTATTTAATGTGTACAGCCTTGGTTTCAGTTTTGCGGGGCCTCGGGAGCACGTCGGGTCCATTAACGTTAAATCGACCTCTGTTTATCAATTCGGGATTATACACTTTAATTAATAATTAACTACGTGCTTACATATATATATATATATATATATATATATATATATATATATATATATGTGTGTGTGTATATATGTGTATGTATATGTGTATATATATATATATATATATATATATATATATATATATATATATATATGTAAATTATTATACTAAAACTATCTCATTAAAAACCTCCTCTCTCCCATTCTAATCCTTAAAATCTATTTCCCAGCTACAAAATGTCTTAATTAAAGGTGTGTAAAATTCTTCCATCACATTTCCCAAAGCTTTCTCTGCAATAGATGTAAAAATTTTTGTACACTCATCACATTTTCCAACTTTCGCTGGCAAATGGCTCAGTTTTGTATCTAAGTTCCCTTTTCTTATAACGCCAACTAAGTTACTTTCTTTGGGAAATATTTCGTCTCCGTCTCGCTTTGGGGCCCACTCCTATTTCAGCACGTGTTCTGATGTACATTCTTTTGTGTGCCGTTGACTGTTGAAGATGTCTTTTTAGCAGCTCCTCAATACAGATTTAAGTTGGTTTCAGAATGGCGTGTTTTCTTTCAATGGAGTCACAACTGCTTTATTCATTATAAGCTAATCGCTTAGGCTTCTCCTTGCACGGGCTACTGGGCAAGTAAAAAGAATAGGGCTATAATTTGATGTGATCGACAGTTTAAATCACCGTGGTTACATACATACATACATACATAATGTATTTATATAATGTATATATTTATTAAACCTGACATTTTACGTATAGTTCTGATATTATTATTATTAGATTTAGATTTACTCATTTTATAAATTCTGATTCGACGTAGTTACTAATTCTTCTGTTCTATTTTATATAAACAAAGAATTTTTCGGGATTGCGTTTACTACTATTTTAAGATTCAACATCTAAAGCTATTTTATATATTAAAATCTTTTAAGTACGATAAATTTAAAAAAAATTCTGTAGGGATTTTTCGTTTCTTTAATTGGATAAAGATGGCGCTACCTGTCTATTAAGTAACATTTTCAGATTGAAATAACATCAAAAAAAGTTTCCGGTAAGCAGGCCCACTTCAAATACTAATTAGAATTTTGTAATCACAAAGTTAAAACTAAATTTGACACTGTTTTAACTTAAGATCTGTATAAATTTCATTTGCATTAACAATTCTTCTCAAATCATTTCCCTGTTTCAGTAGTAAAAGGAGACTTCCCTTCAATCACTAGAAATGATTAAACTTTGTTTCTTGTCATGCATTTAACAGGGCCGTAGCGAGATCGAGGACCTTGCCTTCCCGAAATTCAGGAGTTTATTATAAACTATACTATATTATAACTGTGAAATAAAAATGAATTGTGAAATGTAAAATTTTTAACACTGCAAAAAAATATATAAAAACTTTATCTAAAAATTTCAATTTTTTTATATTTCTACCTACTTTTAAAATTCAGTATTTTTTCTTCAAATTGTTTTGAGTATTCTTTGAAAAATATTATGCAAGGTTGAACAGACAGGATGTCTGTTCAACCTTTGTCATTTTGATTTTGTGATTTGTCAGGCAGGATTTTTACCTATATTTTCCAGATTTGTAGATTCCGATAAATTTATTACCTTTTTCTGTATTTAAAATTGGGGATATATCAAAGGGGGGGGAGCTTAGTTGAGTTTGATCCCCTCCCCTGAAATGAAATCCTGGCTATGGGACTGGTTACTGTTGACAGCTTTTTAACTTATTTTTGATATCTAACAAAATCTCTTTGAGTGTGTGTCACTATCAACTTAGAATCAAAGCATTAATTAAGATGTTTTAATTAATTTAACAAATGCATAACAAAACATTTAAGATACAAAAGTTGTAAATTATAATTAAATATTAAATCGAAAAGTTTTATTCAAAGATACCACTATTACCATTTGACAAAAAAGGTATTTGAATATTTTTTCAACAAAAATATTTCTCACTGTTAAAATTGGTAGCTTTATAACTATCTTCATATTGTACATAATTAGGGCTTGTGTCTGTCTAATTAAAAAAGTAGGATATTCAGTGGTATATACAAGGTGTTTGGGAGCTTTAAACCTTTTCCATAAATCAAGAAACTGAAAAAAATCATAAATTTTGACATCAAGGTATTGCCTCAGATTATGAACTTGCATTATATTTTTGTCAAATTATACTATAATATCCATTTATGTTATACTACAATTTGACAAAATGGATGACATTTACATACAAAAATTTATCTGTCTGTGCCCTTTTAATTAAACACACCACTCCTAAAATAAGTTTGTGTACTACTGGGGTGTATTTAAATATTCAAGCCAAATTACTCATATCTTTGTTACATGTCTAAGCTCAAGTAATTAAAATAAAAATATTGTAAATTAAATTGTGCAAAAAAGCAGTATTCCCCCCCTTCTCTCTCTCTCTCTCTCTCTCTCTCTCTCTCTCTCTCTCTCTCTCTCTATATATATATATATATATATATATATATATATATATATATATATATATATATATATGAGTGCATGTTTCTGTATATTCCCAATTCAATGTTAATTGGTATTATAGTAGGGATATTTTAATCATGTGAAAAAAATAAGTTATAAATATGTATGCACACACACACATAATAATCAAAATTATTGTAGTGTTGATATAAAAACTATTCATAGCCTGAGCAATGATAGGTATTTCAGATAGTAATCAATATTTTAAAAACATTTCTATGTTGTTGTATTGGGAAGAGGAAAGATAATATTAAATAAATTTCAGTTGTTACTTCTGAATTTAGGATATTTTTAAAGTCTTCTAATATTTAAACTTTCAATTATAAAAGAGAATACAAAGAGAATTCAAACATAAAACTATAAAATAAAAATATTAAACAAAGAATACACATATTTTAAAATTTTCAATATTTATTAATATGTTTTCAATTTCATATAAACAATAAAAATGTACTGTTTGAAGTTTAAAAGATAATAATAATTTTAGAAGTCTATAATTAAAAATTAGATATATAGTAATCTGTTGTACGTATGTAAAGTGGGTGAAGTAATCCATATTATCGAGAAAAACTAATTTCAATTTCTTTTAACTGAATAATATGATTCTCCCATTGTAAAAATGAATCTAAACTTCATGTCAAAAGCACATAGTTTATTGATTCCAATTCTTAAATAAAACTTCTACAATATTATTCATAAAATGCATATTTGTCATACACTATACATATCACATAAAGGTATGCAAACTTATATATGCATTCACATGGTATGGTAAAGATATACAAAGTATAAAAACTGTTAAAACCTTTAAAATAGTATTTCATAGAGATTATTTAGTTATGGAAACTGCTACAAGAGTTTTAAAAAGTAAAAATTTCTACATATTTGCAAATTATGAATAACAAATTCTATTTACAATCTTTAATTTAACAGTATTGTTTTGTATACATCATAATATATAACATTATGATAATTTTCATTTACAGTATATCACAGATACACTTCAAGGATTCACCACATTTGTGTCCTTATTTGGTTTCATCTTCATTCCCAAAATAAAGCAATAAAATATTACTTTATTATACTATACTTGTAGTAATTCCATGATGAGTATAAAATGAATATGAGTTAGATTTACACCTTCACTTAGTAATGATTAAAACCTGAGCCAAAACCCTGCACTTAAGAGATATACTCATAAGTTCATGGAATAATAGTGTTACACTAATTTAAAATATGTCGAAAGCATATGTACAAGAAAGATAGTATCATGCATGTAAAATAATAACATTTAAAAGACATGAAAAGTATATCCAATGAATTGGGATTGTGTCAAATATACTTTAGAAATAGTCTTTTGCAATACAGTGAAGGAACTATATAAACACAAAAAATAAATAATGATATATTAAAAATTATTTCACAATAAATATCTATCATAAACATAATTTTAATATTATATATATATATATATATATATATATATATATATATATATATATATATATATTTTATATATATATATATTTATACATATTATTTTGTAAATTATTTTATAGAATTTTTTAAGATACTTATTAGAATTTATATATCATAAAGTTTTAACAACCAAATGGATCAGTAAAATATATCATAGCTAAATACAACCATTGTAGAAGCTTTGATTTTCAGGTGAAAAAAAAAGCAAAATACAGAAAACTCATACTTTTAATAAATTTAGTTCTGTTATAATAAAAAATTAGTATTTAAATAAAAATGAATGTATGAAATCCCTGAATTTTCTGCCTTTTTTAGCAAAAAGGCAGAAAATTCAGGGATTTCATACATTCATTCTTAAAATAACTTACATTCAGTCTTAAAATAAAACATTATTTAAATTCTAATAATATTCTTTTAACTCCTTTAGAGCTCAAATTCGTTCCTTTACTCTGATTTTTATAGAATAAATTGTAGTAGCAGAGATACATCTTCAATAATTTCTGAAACCAATTTTAAGCTCTGTGGTATAAATTGTCAAGATTTACATGTCAGATGATCATGTTTCATATCAATAGAAAAAAAAAATTCTACTATAGCAAAAAAAGTAAAGATAGTAAATTTCCATACAATTTCTTTTCTCTTTTTTTAGAGAAAAGCTCCAACTCTTCATAAAAATTTGTATATTCTTCACAATAAAAATATTTGGTATAGACATGAAACATATTCCACAAAAAATTACCGAGATGTATTCATTGTCCTATATCACAGATGACCTTAAACAAAGTAATTATTCCATAATAAAAAAGTTGCATTAGTACATTTTATCAAATATATAGAAAGAGTAATTATTGTGTATAATTTTATTGAACTTGCATATATATATGTGTATGTGTGCGTGCATGTGTGTGTGTACACATAAATATGCATATACATTTTGAAGATAAAAATTTGTAGATAAATTTTAGGTTACAGAATGATGCTAAAATTTAGAAATTTTAAAATAACGATAATGCATAAATTCAAAATTATATTGAATACATTGAAAAGAATACATCTTATCAGAAAATACAGTTTCAAGCATTGCTAAAATTTAGAATTGTTACTGCAGTGTAGAACTACAGTATGAATTTCATTACAAAATTGTTTAGTGCCTAAAAACATTGCAGTGTACAGGAATAGAGTTGGAAATGTAGAGAGAAAAGAACCAAATATACTAAATTTAAAGACTTTTTTTTCATGATTTCTTATTTACAAAAATAAAAAAGAAAGAGTAAAATAATATTTTTTGCAAATATCTATAACAATGTCATCTAACTTAAAATATTTCTGCAAAAATAACAATATAAATTTATAACAAAATATGTATAAAAAATAGCATAAAAGCTATAAAACTTAACATCAAGACTGAAATAATATTTATGATGATGCATACACAGAAATCTTACGGAAATAGTTTTCAAAAATGCATGACCTTATACAGTGTTTTAACTGAAAATGGTAGGAACAACAATGTGTAAATTTACAAGAGCTATAACTTGTATTATAATACGAAAGTTCTTGTAAAACAGCACCTTTGAAAATTAAAAAAATACAGCTGTTTCTTACATTTCCTTATGCTTTGAACTTGGTTCATCCAATTCTGATCTGATTTTCTGATTTATGCAACACCAAAAAATAGTTTTATTTTCCAACAAAGTCATGCGTTTTATAAATTAATTCCACGTACCATGTTATTTTGTTATTTCTGGAACTGGGATATTAACATTAAATTTGACAAAGGTAAGTTAATTTTATTGTTTGTATATGAAATAAATGCAGTGTAAAATGGAATTATCCCTCAGATGTTTGGGAAATGCTACAAATGGATTCCTTATTCATGTTAGTCAGTTCTGTTTTAAAATATAAGTTACCACATAACTAAGTCATAATTATTACTTTCCAAACTTCTCGGCTTGGTCAATTGATTCTGGAATCGGTTGGTTATTGGTCTCAGGCATTTTTAAAACTATCAGTGCACTAGCGATCGAAAGAGCACCGAACAAAGCGAGTGGTACTGCAGTGCTGGTGGCTGTACCCTGAAATAATAAAATAATTCGTTTTATTTCTTACTAGTTGAAAAGTCCGGGAAAAAAAAGATTTGAACACTATTGTAACAGATTTCCTGTGTTACAGCAAAATGTTTTCAATCGATTTATTTTAGTTCAGGTTGATTTGTGATAAGGTCTTTAATTGGTTCACAATTTTTCGCCTTCACACGATATATCCGCAAATTCTTCAACAAGAAAAGAAAACCTACACTAAATCTGCTTTTTCAACACGTATATGTTGGTGTGTGATAAGATGAATAAATTAATTAAGAATTCAAGTATTTTTAAATCGTATAAATTCCAGAAAAATATTACAGTACGTATTTATGATGTCGCAATTTTCTTTCTCTTTGTGAGCATCAGACGTATTCTGTATTGGTCTATCTTATAGTTTAAAAAATATATGCATTAAAGGCATGCGGCGTCAATAAACCCTCTTGTGTGTTATTCGCTAATTCCACTTTGTAGCAAAACAGTGTATGAAATTATATCTCCAAATCGTTACAGAATTAAAATTTCATTAAAAAAAATCACGCAAACGTTATATTTTGATAGTTTTGCTATTTTAAGAGGAAAGATAATTCAATCTTTAACTCGTATAAATTTCAAAACATTATTGGGAACAGTGTTTTCTATGTCGCAATTTTAATATGAACTTGGTTTTCCGGAGCGAAAAAAGATTACTAATTAGAAATTAAATAAAATTCGGTGATATATTTTACAAATTTTCGAAAATGTTTCAAGAAAATATTTTGAATTTCATGATGACCCGTAGACCGGGTCCATGTAATTCCTCGTTCGAAACCTACAGTGAAAGGTTTATGAAAAAAAAATGAAATATCACTTAAACATTAAATAAACAAAAAGCTAATTCAAAGTTTAGAACAGTGTCATGAAGAAGAATGTACTTAATTTCATTTTTGTAGGTATCATCGTTTCTGCGCAATAGTGTTTAATTACATTCGCACTATGCGTTTTATACACAAGTATAAGATAAGTTTTCTTTTTTTTTTCTTTTTTTTAAAATTAAAGATATAATGACCCCATACATATTGTAAAACACTTATAATTGTGGTGTATTTGTTATTTTTATAGCTAATACTAATACTAATGACCGTGTTTACATTCTTTCGCATTAAACATTTTTATACAAGATAAAATTTTGTACATTAGATATATAATGACCATATACGTATAGTGAAACACTAATAATTCTGGTGTATTTGCTATTCTAATTGTTAATGTTATGTCTAATACTTCTGTTAATAATAGTATTGAAATAACAAATATAAATTAGGTATACGAACGTAATTTTCTTATCATTAAAATAAGAATTCGCTGATAGTTTATAGCACAAAGGATTCATTAATTCATATATAATAACATAAGTTTCTCACCAAGTCTTTCATAAATGGAGCTATAGCAGAACCTATTCGGGCAACTGTCGAACTAGAACCAACACCGACATTTCTAGCCACTGTGGGGAATATTTCAGCTGAAAAAATATATACAATAGCAAAGCTAGCAGAGTTGAACAGTTTCCCAACCATTGCAAGGCCAGTTAAGACTTTTGGAAATCCTAAAGAAAGAAAACATTCATTTATTTTGTCATAAAACAGATTCTAATACTATAAACATATTTAATCACTCACAAATACTTTCAAGTATTATTAACTCTCACTTTTTACTGCGTTTTTAAAATGGTTTCAAAGAATAGCTGTGGTAGATCTGGTGCATCCTTGAAAAACCGTGTGTGTTTATACAAACAATATATATATATATATATATATATATATATATATATATATATATATATATATATATATATATATATATATATATATATATATATATATATATATATATATTTGTGTGTGTGTGTGTGTGTGAGGTTTAAAAATGGTTGTTAAGAATTAAGCGAGTTATAATTAAAAATAGTTAGAACTCATTAACGACAACATAATAGGAGAAAGACACACCCTCGAGCGGAACTATACAGAGTAAAAAAGCTGACGCGGCTGTAGACATAGGAATTTTGCTTAGGTAGCAACGCCAAAAGAGACAGTTTTGAGAGGGAACTCGGGAGGATAATAACCTCCACGCTTATCGTGGCATAGTATGAGAACAAAGGATTTCTAAATGGCATAGCCATGAACAGAAGGATTACAATAAAGAAGTTTTTATATATGAAATAAAATGTGTGTTCCATGCCTTAACTATTCGTCCATGTCATATATATAAGTATGAGTATAGGTCCTAGATAAAAAGAAAGTAAAGAAAGGGATGAAAACTACCCCAGCCTCCAATCAAGGAATTTAATGAACACAAGAATACCTCTACGGTGTCATGTGCAATCTTCCAAGTGAAGTTTAGGTTTAACTGCGTGCGTTATCTGTTCTTGTTTCGAATACGTTTACAGAATTACGACAACACACCAAATTAAAAGTGTAAAAAGAATTTAATAAATTTTCGTGTGCTTTTCTGTCATTACACTCACTTACCCACACACACATATACATATACACTGGATTTCGGCAACATTGGCAAAGGTTAATTAACATTAATTTTTAAATAAAAAGTTAGATAGTTATAGTAAAAAGTGCAAGAATAATATCACAAATGATCTCAGATAATACTTACTATGAGGAATAAATATACACGCAAAACAAGACATTCCCGCAAATAACAGAGAGACAAATATAGTTTTCTTCCGTCCAAACCTATCTAGCGTAACGACACAAAAGATGGTAGCAGGAATTTCCATAAAACCTGACAAAAAGAAATTTAAGAAATCGTTCCCTTCCAGTTCATTTGTGTTAAGAGACAGTCCATAGTAAACAAAAGCAATAACAGCCCTAGAAATAAAATAAATAATTATAAATTAGAGTGATATAAAAAACAACGAGAATCACCCTAGGAAAAAAAAATCTATGATTTTAATAATTTATCAATTGAAAGAAATTTTCACCACTCTGAAAATTTGATTGATATTTAATAAAAAATAGTAGGAAAAACATAGATTCGAATTTAAACGAAATACACTCCATATATAAAAACAAATTGCTGGCAACTATTCTAAGTTTTGATTTTCCGAGTTAGGATTTTACAAGTATAAAACACGGTTGATATCATAACCAAGTTATGAGAGATTTCAGGCAAGGGAAAATCTATTCTGATTAATATATAATCCTTTAAATCATGCAACTGAAAAATTGCAACTATACTGATATGTCATAGAGATTTACTACATTTTATTGCATAGAAATTTTAGCATATTTTCCACAGTTAATGCTATCTTAAAGCATTATGATAACAGCAAACCAGTCTGCTGAGATCCCATATACAAAAATTGTAAATTGCTAATATTATATATATATATATATATATATATATATATATATATATATATATATATATATATATATATATATATATATATATATATATATATATATATATATATATATATATATATATATATATATGCATTTTAGTAGTACTTTAACATAAAACAAAAAAGGTGTTAAAACTGAAACTGTATTCTCTGTATTCCCGTTTTAACACAGATTGAAATTTCTACGAAATGTCTTATTATAGCAAGCAGTTTTTTCGAAGTATTTCTTTATTCTTTTCTTGAACTCAACAGTCTTCAGGATGTCGGTTTCCATGCACATAAGTGACAGCCAGTTCAAACCCTGATGTCACGTTGTACATCGAAGTGCATTTTTTATAAATTTCACTTCTGATAACGAACGCTTTACTGAACAGTTGGTCCCCATCATGGACAAAAATACCCTGAGTTGGTTTTGAGCTTTCGGAAAAACATTTTGAATTGCCAAAAATTATTTTTCTTTAGAATGTAGGCAAAATCTTAGAATATTTTGTAAAAAAAAATAATAATTAATTAAAAAATAATAATAAAATAAAAATTTTAAAATGGATTTCGTATAAAACAGCTTACAATCGGAAAAAATAAATAAATTTAATTTCAATTTTATATTACATAGAATTAATGGAAATGTTATATATATTTTTACTAATGGCTTATCTATTCACAAACAAATTGAGCATGTTACCCCCAAACAAATGCCCAGTGGACACAAGATAGCCAGGGCCGTTCCTTAGCGCCCGTGGTAAACAGCTGGTCTGCGCCCTACCGCCAAATAGAGTGGGAAAATATATAAACTTGCTTTTTTCTATATCATATATTCAGAATAAACTCAAATTTTTTTTAATTCTTAAAATGTTCATAGTATATTAATTTTTAATTGTTCCTTCCATTTTTACCTTATTAATACTTAAAAATGTTTTTGAACACTTTGGGGATATTATTTTGCTAAGGAACTGAATAGTTTATTTGAAAGGATTATTTTTTTTATTTAGACGTTGAATTTTCATAAACAATTAACGAATTTCTAAATTTAAATTTAATTTTAATAACCTGAATAAATTAAAAATTTAAAACGAGTACCCGGATTTCTATTAAGGCATATTATTAATGTTTGGTAAACATTTTGCAAGAATCCATAACAAGTTTAGTCTGTAGGAGCATTTTAAAAAATTAGAAAATTCATTAAAATATTTTAAACTCATTGGATTTTATAATTAAAAAAAATTACTTTTAAATTTAAGAAATATGGGTGCCCTTATCACTGGTGCTCCCGTAGCAAATGCCACCTTTGCCACGTCCTAGTTGCGGCTCTGAAGATAGCATTGCCCACAGTTTCTACTATTAGAAATAAAAAATATAACGACATGCAAGAAAGGAAATATAAAATGCAGTCACCAATCTAGCGACTACATAATTCTAAATCTCCATGATTCAAAATTTTTTTGTTGAGGGGGAAAGAACAAGTAATGTTTGGCTTCGCTGGCTATGCATAATACGCCTGAGCCGTCTCTCACCAAGCACTGTCAAGGATAACTGTCTTTTGCAGTTTGCCTGATCGCTAGTTTCTTTTCCACCATTCATGTATTCTTGGTAGACACTTAACACCGTCGACCTTGAAAATCCTAGCTGTCTGACGATTTCGGAAATTGAATGGACCATGCGTCGCGCACTTACGATTTGTCCACGATCGAAGCGTCTAAATCAGGCTGTTTACACATACTGGCAATTCCAACAACTAATTCAGAACAGATCTCACAGGAAGAATTAGCAACAGAACTCCCTGGGCCAAGCTCTCTAGTTCTGGTGTTGCTAGTAATGGTAAGGCATTAGACTATGAAACTGGGTTGGCATAATTCAGAACAATTACGGTACGCGCTATATATGCAGTTACCACATCGCCCTCACTTGCGCATAAATGATGCGAAGCGTTACACAATTTGCATAGCCCTTGCTATCCCAAATTCAGTGGCACTTCAGTGTATATGTTTTATACACATACAATTGTTAAACTAAAAGTTTAGTAAATAGCATCGAAAGCAGTGATTTGGAATTCATTTCCATAAAAAAATTAAAATTATCAAATCCCTTCTAGGGAGTGAAACTATACTATTACAAAAAATAAAATAGCCACCAATATTTTGCAATGTGTGTAAGGCAAACGTCTAGTCTGAAATATGTCTAACACAACTACAAATAAGCACCTCAGACCCCTATATTTCTTTATATGAGCTATTGTAAAACCTTTGTGCCAGAGTATATCAATAAATGCAATGCAATGACAACGTAAATAAGATACAAACAGTTGTAATGCCATTAAAATAATATATTCCATTTTATCCACAATTCTTCCTCGTTAGTATTATTAGTACCCCTGAATTTTCTAAGATTTGAACTTCGTGTTTTTAGTATTCGTACGCTCTCATATTCTTTTCTCTTTTCATTTTTGTTTTCCCCTTTTTTGCCACTGGAGTCTGCAATTTGTCCATTGCATTCTTTTTAGTTCTCTGCGGCTGCTCTCTATAAGCCATTGATTTTCTGTCTCTTCACTCAGTCTACCTTTTCATCCACATTGAAAATGCGGCTAGTTTGGTATTGCGAAACATATGTTTTTATTTATTCTTTTCCTATTTGTGCCTCATTTACGCTAAATTTAGATTTATTGCTATATTTTTATACAGTTTACAACCCATAGCATTAAATTTCATAGTTTCAACACGCACATATCATCGTGAAAAATCTGTCCTTTTTTTACCCATAAGACAGTAAAACATTCTAAATTTAAGTTGAAATTAAACTTAATAAGAGAACAAATAAGATTTAAAAATATACACAAGTTACTCTTTTACTGCTAACAAAGGAATAAAGTTACAAACTTCCTCAAAATATGTAGAGAAATAATGCTAAAATTACCATATGAAATATAAACAGAGAGTTTTCATTCTCAAATTCGGAGTTCGTAAGAGGTCCAGAACTGTTGTAACTGAGCCTTCTTTACCCTATAAAATATTTTGAAATTTAATTTAAAAATATCATTAGCACTTAAAAATATTAAATGAAAAATTAAAAAATTATTATAAATTGTACTTCTGTACTTCAGTAAATACTAAAACCATTTCTTTCTTCATAATTTGTATTATTGAAGAACTTATCTATTCAATTTATACAGCTTACATTCTTCAAATCAGCATTAAGAAATATACATTTACAGTATCCTGCTTTAGGAATTGTATGAGACAGTACCTAAAAGCAATACTTTATTCAAAACTCGAGATTACTAAGATATTATATAACTGCATTTTACTTAAGAAAGTATATCCCCTTTAAATCTTTAAAACTTCAATTTGTTTATTACATTTGTTTAAAATCTGGATATTTATGAATCATTTAAAACAAACCCCACTGAAATATTGAAATTAAAATACTCAAAATGATGGGTTATTTTTTCAACTTGCGCGCTCTCTAAATAAAAAACTATTGTTTGTATTGATTTCCAATTTGAAAATTGATTTTCAATATTTACAGTAAATACATTATAAGCCTATAATGGAACGCTACCTACGTTTTTCGTTGCTGTTTATTATAATTATTATTTATAATATTTGAAATGGAATTTTTATACTTTTTTTTTTTTTTTTTTTTTTTTTTGAAAATCAAACCTCCTGGTGTACGGTCTTTAAAACTCATTACAAATTTAAATGAGTCTAGAATCATATCTAATAATTATTGTTTACAAAAAAGCAAAAATTATTAATGAAACCACTTTGGGCTGTTTGTTGCAAGCTAATGTGCACAGTGTGTTAGAAAGCTTTTACCATTTTTTAAATTAGCACACACTTTTCACTTTATAAAATTTTTTTTATTTTTCAGAAACAAAGTAAATTTAAAAAACTACTTAATAAGTAGAGAGAACAAAAGCTGAGTATGTATTTATGATAATTTGTAAAGAAATGCAATAAGTCGAAAAATAAGAAAAATTTTCTCATTTAAAGATGCCTCTTAAATATATTAGTCTTGAAACATATATGGGAAATTTACGTCCCAGTGAAAATTTTAAGTTCAAAGTTACTATTTTTATAAATATTTTGGAAAAATAAACGATGCTGTTAAATAAATTAGATTCTTAATAAAATGGAAGCTATAAAGAAATGAGAATAAAGTCTCGAAATCGATTCAGTATTATTTGATTTAGAGCAACACTAGCTGCAGAGTAATTTCTTTTACTTCCGTACTAAGATTTTATACACCAACTTTATGTCATTATAAGCTTCTGAGCACATACCTTAGAATTCAAGTCGACTAGTATCTTGGCTTTTTTTTCTAAGTCGGTTACTTCTACCCCATTCATTTTTGCAGCATTTTCCAAAATAGGCAACGCTTTCTTGATATTTCCATTTGCTAAAAGCCACCGAGGAGACTCAGGTAACAACCTATTAAAGATGAATAATAAATAATAAAATACAATAAACAGGGCGTATTACATAAAACAAAATTGATGAAAAATCACTAGAAAACCATTTTCAAAGCCAGTATATTAATAGTGATCAAAATATGTAAAAAACTATCTGAAGAACTCTGCGATGTTCTAGAGTATATATATGTGTGTGTGTGTGTGTGTGTGTGTGTGTGTGTGGATGCATGTATAACTAAAGTAAAATATTTATTTGTTAATTAATATATATTTATAAAATAAAATATTTAATATAAAAATAGCACTTTGAATATACATTCATGCTATGGACATTGAAATGAACATCCCATCCCAACGTCGGAATTCGAACCCATGAACTCCGATACCGAAGAGCAGGGTCCTACGCTTTCGGCCACCGTTCAGCTCTCGCATTTTCAGACACCAATTCCTATATAAATCTTGTTTGTTATGATGTGACAGACCAGATGGCAAACGACCTTTTGAGACACCCTGTGTATGTATGCATGTATACATATATGTGTGTATGTGTATGCAAGAAATTAGAAACAATCATATCGGAGGTAAGTAAATGAGATCGAAGCTGGTGATGCTAATTAAAGATGGTGACGATAGTTCAGTGAAAATCTTTCTTTATTAAAGATCATTTATTTCTCCTGAAGGTAGAAGGTTTTTTTCTTTCGCTCTGTCGTTACAGTTAGAATTGCAGCGTATGATACATCATAATAAATTAAACAAATGCGTCGATGCAAACAGCTAGAAAATGTGCGTGCATTTCCTATTTGGTCTAAAATTTCCTGCAAAGACCACCAAAGCTCTAGAAAAACTTAACTGACCCAGCCTTTCGTTGGTTGTGACTTTTAAAATTAATAGTCGCCTGTTTCCCAAGATTCTGAAACCTCTTAGAATATTTCGAGGTAGTCGATCTGAACTTTAGCTATAAATTCTCGCCTTTCTAATCTCCTATTACTGGAAACAATTGACGTTATATTCAGTTGCAGATCGTTATAAGGCTTTATGAAATTTTTTACTTAAGCTTTTAAGGTTCCTAAATCTATTCCGCAGTTTTTGTTATTACGAACACACAAATTTTTAACACGTTATAAATTATGCATCAAGTTTTCTTTTCTATGTTTAGAAATCTACTTATAGCTAAAAATACTCTACTATATACCTCTACTACAGCACTTGTGAATTCAAAGGGACCACAATTTAGAAATGCGACATGTAATGTGAGGAACTTACTTTGAATAACTGTGACTGCATACATTTTTCCTTTGTTTTCGCTATTATTTACTGCTATGTATGTGATGCTTTGCAAAATACACTTTTTAAAAATCCTATTCTTTAGTGGCAACATGGTATAATTGAAGTAAAAACAGTACATAAAAATTACGTTTCTGTTTCTTGCTGAATGACTTAGTAAAAGCAAAAGCCATAAAAGCTAAAAAGAATATAGTAAAAGAAATATACATAAAGAAAAACTAATTTTCAAAACAGAACAGTTTTTAAGCAGCATTACAATCGTTTTTCTGTTTAAGGAAATATATTAAATCACGCAATCGAAATTTACCTGTTTCTTAACCTTCTGAAAATATTGCAAAATTTGTTTTTTGTTATCGTGCCATTTTTAAGTGCAAGCTTTTTCCTGAAAATAAAAATCGCACGAAGACAAAGCGAAAACAGTACACGAATTGGCTCTGAACGAGCGTTTACTTTTTGACTGACAAAATGTAAGAGGAGAGAAGATATTAACTCGGCAACCGAAGATACGTAAAGTACGCCAAAATATATTTCAGAAAAGATCCCCTTTTGATTAATAACTTGTTGAACTTATAGACTAAAACTCCCATTTCCCTCGTCCTGAAATTCTTTGTCGAGTGTGGCTTCAGATACGACATATTTACATATCGAATGGTGTCTAGTTTGAAACGAGTTAATAAACACGTGAGTTACAATCAGACACTAGACAGAACTCCTATTTCTATAAACTTGGATTTCCATTAATTCTATTTCGGAAAAGAAAAAGCATAAAACAAGTTAATACAGAAGTTTTGAACTCTAAATAATAAAATTGTGTTACCAGTAGTAGGACAGGAACAAAAGTGATGGAGCAGTTATATAAATTTGTAGTTTAAACCAATCTGGCTGTAGCCAAGCTATCAGAGGTAAAATCATGAATCCGGTGTGCCACCCAATACCTTGAAGGAACATATATCGAACACGAAACTCAGATCCTATTGTTTCAATAACTATAAAAAAGAAAATACAAGCATATTATTGCAACTATATCAATGAATAATAAAGTCACACAATAACAGTTATATAATATTTCAGAGACTTAAGAATTTCTATATTTCAAAATGCATTTATTTAAATATGGGAATTTTTAAATATGAATATTAAAACTTTAATATTTCCTGTATTAAAATTTTATTACTTAGGTAATGAATTAACAATCAGAATGTGGAATACTTTAGAACCTACATGGTACTATCTTGTAATGAAAATTAAAATTATGAGAAGGACAAAGTTATCACTATATATAAAAAAGTTTCAAATAAAACATAATTCTTTTAAAGAAAAGATAGAAAAGAATAGTATTCATATTTTTAATACCTCTCAAATCTTAGCTAATATTAGCTCCTACTGCAATATTAGTTCGGTTGTGCTGATGCGAGATATATAATAACATGTAAATACTATGAGGTAAGTAAGCATAAAATGTTTTGAAAACGTGTAGAAAGCTACCAGAAACGCGTTTTGTGCATCAGAGTAGACAGATATACTTATCCATAAAAAATTATACTTTGGAAGAAATCTAAATTATTTATTAATGTTGGTTGGAAGCTCTAAAACCAATGTATTGCTTTTATTTTTTATCATCATCCGACTACTCTATTCGAAGTGATCTAATGTTGGTACTTTTCATACCTACCAGTCCATATTGTATATTGGTTAGTATGTGGTGCTTCCCGGTGGGTTTGGGTGTGATTACTCAGCAAGCCCTGAGTGTATTTTTCTTTCCCCTTTTTAGAGAATAATGTTCGCTTATACGATTCTCCACCCTATAATGTTGGTATATAGCAGTCCAAATATTATACTGGAGGGTATATATAGGAGGATAATGCTCATCTGTATTAGCAGACGTATTTTTACTCCATTATGAAATAGGAACCTCCATCAATAATGAACTTATATACCTTAGGTATGCAGATATCTTGATCTGTTACACTAACAACCATCATCACTTTGATTTGGATTTTTATCCCAACTATTTGAAACTTATTTCTCCCCCTAAATATGAACATGGTAGCTTGAATTTTTTAGATTTCAAAATAAAAATCCATGAATTTAAAACTATTTCTCTTAAAATATATGACATGTGAGATGATTACTCTTTTAAACTCAATCGATTAATGGCATGGAGTTATTGTATCCATAAGAGTGTAAAACGTAACATTGTTACTAACTACCTGTCTAACTATGATCGAATTAGTAGTCCCGACACCGTTTTTTTTTCATTAACCAATTTTTAAGGTTTGCATTGGGGGGGGGGCGAGTTATCTTCTGCCTTTTCTATTGGCAATAAAATATATTTTTTAAAAAATCGAATCTCTAGATGAATTTGCATTTGAATCGTACTTGTCGAGGACTTTCTTTCTGGTGTATGGAGTTTTAATTGTGAGAAATTTGATTGTGTGTAAATGTGAGAAAATTTTGCATTTTTGGTGTATGGATATAATTGTATGGTGATTGCGTTTATGTGGTATTGGTTTTAGTGGATTTTATGCTATTTTTAAATAATTTATATACTTTGTAACGTAATGTTCTTAATATATGACAGTTTGTCAAGGTCTTGGTGATGTATCCCAGATAGCATGCATACTTGCAGCAAGTTTGATTTTTTCTGGATAATATTTTGTCATAACAAATTTGACGGGACAAACTTGCAGCAAAACTCCTGCAAGTTAGACGGAACATAAAGCGACCACTCTTTTGAAAAACGTTATTTTGCTGCAAAACTGTGACAACCTTGATGCAAGTGAAAATTCTTAGACTTGCTGCAGTCTTGTTTCAAACTTGGAGACTTGTCATACTGAACTTGCTGCAAGTTTGCAGGCTTGCAAAGCAAGACTGTTGCAAGTTTGCTGCAAATTATATTTGCTAACTGGGATAGGTCTTCGAGAGTGTTTCTCGATCTTAAAAACTAGTTGTAATCGGAGTTGTAGGGTCATAACTCCCTCCAGGTTACTTAACTACATCACTTTCACTGCTTTTTGTCTTTCCTTTTTTATATTCTAAAACTGAACAGTTGGGCTTATGTAATATTTTAAACAAATAGATACGTTTCGCAAAAATATTTTACCCATCCTGCGAACGTGAAGGGAACGGTAGATATGTTTTCCATACGCAAGAGTTCTATCGCAGTTAAGCTAGATTTTGTTTATTAAATCAATATAATAAAATAACATTGATTACATTCAATACCAAATTTCAAAACTATGAAGAGAAATGAGTATATGGATCAAGTACTAATTAGCTTACTTACGAAGTATGTACACGACTAATCCTAATCCACCATGACCAAATGCAACGAAGAAACGACAGATCGAAAACATAAGGAAAGAAGTAGAAAATGCTAATGTGAATCCTGCCACAAGGAGAATTACAATGTTGATCATTATAGTTGGATGACGTCCATACCTGCGGAAAACAGAAAACAAGATAGAATACCATTAAAAAACAATTGTATAAAAAATTCTGTAATTTAAGTAAACACCTACTATTAATAAACAGATATATAGAGCTGTGGGAGCACAAGTGAGACGGCCAGAGTGTTAAGTCTCATCTCATGGCGTTAGAAATGAAACTAAGTTACGTAAAGGAATTATATAAGAATAGTAGATTTAAACAGAAATTAATTTTGGTACTCTAGAAGTTGCTAAAGTTTACCACAATTAAAGGACAAAGACATCTCGCAAAAGAGTATATTCATAGAGACTGGATTGCCAGAAACTTATTTTAGAATACAATTATAATTAAGTTAGTTAATTTGATTAAAATATCCTTACGTATATATATATATATATATAAAACTAAAAACAAAGGTTTAATGATGATGTAACTCATCAGCCAGCAATCACAAACACCATTAAACAAAAGGGTTGTTCCTAAAAGATATGATCTATACAATAAACAGATTTTAGTTCTGGAACTTATATGAAAAAGAACAAAAAATAGCAACATCTCATGCTACGCCGCTAAATAAAGATGTGCTAGACAAAATGACATCAACGGTGCTAACCGATAATACTATTAATGGATAGGAAATTTAAAACCAGAGAGTTAAAATACGAGGAACAACATCAATAAGCTGCCTACTAACATATAAGTATTATACTATGACGTTAAACCTATATTCTAACATCTAAGGATAAAATAAGTTACATTAATTTAATACATTTTTTAAATCTATAACATTGTAATAACTATTCATTATAATATAATTTTAGTTTTACTTTAGATATTTTAAAATTATGCCCGTTATTAATTTATTAATGAATTATCCGTTAAATTTAAAGATACCAATTATGTGTGTAATGAGACAAACTGGATAATTATTTTTAGATTTGGAACATGTTTATGCTGTTTAACTTTCGAGCTATTTATTCTAATAAGCTGATTGATAGTACTTTTTTTAAGGTAACAGAAGATGTAATAACAGAAACTGAAGTCCTGACATTTAACAATTTCAATACTATAGCAATAATACACACACACACATACATAGAAAATTTGATAAATTGCCCTAATTTTAAGATTTTATTACTTTAAGTAGAAAAACTGGAAATTATAGACTTACACATCTGCAAAATGTCCGGAAGTCATTACAGCTATAAGAAACCCAATCATATATACAGTTTGGCTACTGGAAATCATCCATTCTTTGTTGCAAACTATATTCCACTGCAAAGTAAGATTAAACTACTGAGTCGATTCCATACAATAAAATTTTAAAAAGAACCATTGGCTCATTAAGCTAATCGGAGCATTACTTGAAAAAAGTTAGATATACAGAAATAATTATTTACAAATTATACAAACAGGTATGAAATTATTGCTCCAATGAACGTCATAAATGCAGAACTGGGCAAAAAATCTAAGGTAAACATCCATACTGAATGGAATACGAACAGAAATTTTAAAAGTAGTATTTTCAGATTTTAATGTATTATGTTTGTTATGAATTATTCTCTCTGTATGTCATATTGATTTGTAATGACTTTTAGCACCTGGAATTTAATTTGCTTGGAACTGTCACAGACTTCACACGTAGTAGTAGTAGTATTAAATCTGGTATACAGTTTAGAATGTAATAATTTAAATTTTATAATGACATTTTATTAATTTAATTTACATTTTGTAGTATTTTAATCTTTACTTGTAAGTAAATGTAGAAATATTATCTGAAAAGGAATAATTGCTGTTACTTCAAAATTTAAAATCTTAATATACCGTCACCCTCAACTGCAGAACTGAAATCAATTGCAAACAATGTTTCCGTAAGTCAAAAAGCAAAATGATTTTCATAAAAAGTTTTTTAGAACGTAAAAAAAAAGGACTTTGATATTTCTAATTTTGGAAACCAGATGGGTAATAAAACCTTGATAGGTTAGGTGCATAAAAAAATTCTAAGAATCCTACTTCTAGATAAATAAAGTATACTTTGTATCCATTTGATAATATCTTCAATATGAAAAAGAGCAAATATACAGAGTTAAAATTGATGTTAGAGGAATCAACTACAGACATTCCACGAAGTCTTAAAATAAATAAATAAATACAATAACAAAAAATATAAATAAAAAAATGGGTACTTGAATATTTTTAAAAGTAACTTTTCGTCGCAGATGCAAATTAAAAGAAAGCTCGAACAGCAAGTCAAAGAAAACAAAAAAGGAAAGCTTTTTTTTTTTTTTTTCGAAAAATGCCAGTTGCACGCATTTTGAACTATTTATAAAATTATTCTATGGTTGTTATGTTGTTAAAAAATAAACTTAGTACTAATAAAAGTATTTCATATAATTCAACTTACTTTATTAACGATGGAGTCAAAATCTGAAGCATATTCATATGAAGTACAAGGAACAATTTTAGACTTCTCAGCTGTTTCTGTAGTTTTATTTAAAAAATACATATTGCACGTACTATGATGCTCAAGACCTTTAATTTTAGTGGTTGGAAGAAAGTCTGCCCACCATGTTTCTAGAGATATATTTGAGCTGTTTGGCCTAGCACACCAGTGGTCCACGGGATAGGCAAGAAAACTGACTCCCAAATGATTAAACGCAGTTGGTACTCCTGTAAGCATAGTGAGTAGAAGTATTTTAATCTGCCAGCAGCCACTTTTTCCAACTATGTCTGTGAATTCCAGAGAAGGTGCGGTAATTTCTTTAACTGGGGAGGGCTTTTTAATAAATAGATTACTCTTTTCATTTAAGTCGGGCGATTCGCCGTTCATCTGGAAATTTATGAGTGGCCTGTAACAGAAAATAAATATTTATTAGTAAAATGTTAATAGATACATTTAACACGTTGACTGCTGTATGAAAAAAGATTCTAACTACATTTATTCAACACATTCTGCAAATCATATATAGTCATGTACAGATTGCTCAATCGTAACCTCCTCAAATAAATATATAAGTTTGCTTGAGGAACTTCTTTTGCATTTCGGCGGTCAACGTGTTGAAACATAGGCTCCAATAAATAACTGAAGTAAAAATGTAAAGCAGAAATATCATTGTTAATAAAAACGAATGTAATTTATGAACAGACTTAAGTTTAAAATGAACTGAAATTGTTAACCTATTAGAGCGAGAAAGTAAAAGCTTTAAATATTGCATGTCCTTAGCATTTTATTCATTTCAGTGTAAAATTTTCAGTAGATCCTTTGTCCCATTACAACAACAATCAACCATTACTACAGTTCTCAATTACATCACAATAAAACTAAGAATCTTTGAAAGAGAACGTACGGCGTTTATTACCTCAGAAAAATAATTCTTCAATAATTTTCTGAGTATAAAGATAAAAGTAAGTATGTTAGTTAATGTATTTTAAAGAAAAATGTTTACCACATGTATAGACGACACTTTTTTTCTATAAAATAATGAATTATAAATTGACTCGGGCTCTATACTGGTAGATAACTGAAGGTACATAATTGCAAACAATACCTGGATAAAACTATTAAAAAATGCATACCCGAGTATTATATTAGAAAAAGCAGATATATCCTATGCAAGCGTTTTTACAGTATATATGCTTAAACTATGGTGCTGTTGAAACATTGGAGACATCTTACAGGGATTTTTGTAAATTAAACAGCAATAGATGACAGATCACGAAAACATCCGTTTTCTTTTTTTATTTTAAAGTTTTAGTTGGATAAAAAAAAAGTAGTTACTTCCGTAACTTTTCAATTGATGTTGACAAAGTGCGATACATCTTCAGTTTCTAGCATGCGAGTTTATAAACCAATAAATGACCTAATTACTGAATTATAAGTAGTTCAGTAGTTCACCAATTGTTACTGAAATATCAAAACCAAGAATATAGCATATTCTATAAGCTTCACTACAGAATAAAGCAATCAGTGGGGTACATTTACTAACGTTTACTTAAAAGTAAATCTTATAGATACTTAGTATTAAATAAAAATATTAACAAAAGCCTGTTAAAACAAGTCGTTGAAATGTAGCTTTATCAAAATGATTTTCATAATATACAAGTGATGACAATTTAAAGCAGATTCCAAAACACTGCAAAGACCTTCGCCATGAATGATATTTGATATTTTAGATTTTGAAACTAAAAGCGAAGTCATCCGATCTTCACCTAGTTTCGTTTTACAAACTAACTCGGATTACTTTAATAAATTACATCATAATAAAACAGGGACTACCGTACTTGTACGTTAGAAAGAATGCATATTTCTTTTATTTTGCATCTTATAAAAATTCCCCAAAAAATTATGTAACTTAAGATCATTGAACAAAATGTTTTTGTTAATCACTATAACATTTTCTCAAGTTATTTAAATAAATATTTAGTATGTTAGGGGGAAAACATTTATGCATAAACGCTACCTTCAGATTACAAAATCATAAAAGAAATATTACAGAAGGAATTTTTTTTAAAGTATGGTAATATTATAAATTGAATAAAATAAAAATTAAAGTTATTTCCTCTAATTCTGTGTGAAATATCAACGTTAAAAACTAAAACGTTTCACTTGGCATAAAAACATTTTGCATTAAACATCCAATTAAATAAATAGTTTAAACCTCTTTCGTGAAATAAAGAGCTACATTCTCAATTTTAAATCCTGAAAATTTTATTCAAAAGAGTTTTAAGAATTAATGGAAAAAATGCATTGTAAACTTATATAAGTCAGGACAGTAATTATTAAATATATAAAGCAATCAGTGGGGTACATTTACTAACGTTTACTTAAAAGTAAATCTTATGTTTTCTTAATAGTTTTTTCAAAAGAAAAAACCTCAAACTATCTCAATAAAAGATAACGTTAAGGCATTTGAAATTTCATTACTCATTAAAGAACCAGGTGTTTTTAAAATTTAAGTTAAAAAAGCAATTAGATTTAAGGTGTCATGTGCCCCCATAAATCAACTTAAAAAATTAAAAACACATTAGGTAAGACTTTAGAGAAAGAAAACGCGTTCAAATCACTAACACAATCACTAATCACAAAAAACTCTAACTACAAAGAGTGGTAGGAGGGGGGGGGGAGACTTTACGATTAAAAAAAAAAAAAGTCAACTAGCCAAATACAAGCAGATTATATAAGATGTAAACATGCTATGAAACAGGTTGTGCAAAAGAGAAATGCGAATTTATAGTTAGTGAAAATTTATACGATACTGTCCTTACTTAAAACAAAGCTGTAAAATTTGACTTCTAACATAGTCGATGAGTCATAACAATAGTGTGAATAGATTTGATAGCACTACACTTTCAAAGATACAATAAAAATCAAGCCTAAAACCTTTTTAATGCAGAAACTGTGAAAAGTTTAAGGAAATTTTTAAATTTCAAGTGGATGTGTTTCTTTTAAACTTATTATAAAATTAGTTCTGCCTGTGTCCTTTTGAAAATTTCTTAAATTTCCAGTTTTACTTAGAAGTAAATTGAAAATTAATAACAGGATTGATTTCCTTATCTAGCCATAAGATTTTTTTAATATAAATATAACATTTTCATGCTATCTTATCTTTCATATTACTTTAATTAAAGGAAATTAAAGAAAAATAATAGCGTATCATTTCCATTTGTAGAAAATTAAGGCCAGTCTAAGAAAGCAGTAGATGGAAGATAAATTTTCTATTTTACTCCAAAGAAAACTGAATCCAATAGAATAAATGATTAAGTCACCACTTAATCATTTGGCATTATTACAAATTCAACATGTGTATACTTTTCTAATCCAGCTTATTATACTTAATACTGTTAATAAATGGAATTTTTTAATCTATCTTTAACTTACTATACTTGTCAAAAAGAAAGGTTAAAACCGAAGAAAAAACAGATAGAAAAGGAACTAACTGAGTACGATGATTAAATGAAGAAATGCTTACCCTCGGATGCACCTATGATTTTACAAAATTTTCATTTTGAAATTTTCTTTAACCCATTAATGCCTAACGTTCCTTTATTTTAAAAATAGCTAAAAATAGATTGCAAAATTGTTATGTTTTCTGGGAACGATTTTTACTTTTGAGCGAAGGTATATGACAGTCCTGTAAATAATCTACCACACATTCGAGTATCTACTATTATTTATATTTTGTCATTTGGATCAACATTTTATGATTTTTCGAGTTTCGCACAGATTTAGTCGAATGTGCGCGAGACTGCATCGACTGAAATCTTGCCAAATCTTGGTTGTCTGTTAAAAAGCTTTACTTTATAGTACTGTATTTACATGTGATGTAAAATAAAATCTCTTATCATAATTTTTTTTTGTACAAATAGCATTCTATGATATTTAAAATGACAACTTAACACTAATGAGGTAGGATGTAATATTCAACGTTGTTTAAACATGATATTTGTTTTACTATGTGCGAGCCATAATAACTTAGATTCAAGATATTCCTAAATACATATTCGACAGAAACAGCTCGGGCGTCAATGGGTTAAAAACAATCAAAAATTAAATCTTAGAAAAAACACTGAAACGCACAGAGAATATTAATAATTAATTTGAAAAATAATTTTTTAATTTTAAAAAATGCTTCAGGCGAATTACAATAAAATAATGAATGTACGAATTCACTATCTAACATGCAGTATTTAATTCCATAAATTTATCTAAAAATGCACTAAATTAATGACTTCATTCTTTCACTATACAGTGGAATTAGTTTATATGAATTTGAAATTATTTTTCTCTTTGATACACATAGCATTAAAAGGTAAGGTATAGAAAAAAATAAATAATTTGTTTTTCTGCTTGGTAATTGAGTATTCTATGATCCATGATGAAACTAAAACCATTAAGTTAACAAAGTAATGTAACACCTTCTAAATAATAAATAAATTAATAAAAACTTCATCCTATTTTTCCACAAGTAGCTATATTGTTAAAGCATCACTAAAAGTCTCTTGAGTACATATTTGTGAACGTAAAGCAATTCTGGCTTCTGCCTATTTTCTCTTAATTGTAAAGAGTAAATACTTCCATAATCCTAACAGGAAAATGTGCATTTATTCCGAAATTAAAATCCTATTCATGAAATGATTCTTAAAACTTAGGGGTATGGTAACCTTAATAAGGTAAAAATATCTATTATTTGTTTCTTGCCTCTATTTACCGTTCTAACCTTTCTGCACATTAATGAAAAAATTTGAAAACTATACTTCCCATACATCAAAAGTTACTTACGTAAACGATTTCATTGAGAGCGAATTTTTAATAAATGTAAGTGGTAAGTATTAGTAAATGGCTTTTTATCAATGCTTGTTTTTTTAATTGTATAGATTAAAAATACAAATGCTACATTTTGTATTAAGATATAAATGTTACACTTTTTAATACAGGTTTTGTATAATGAATAGAATAAGATTCTGCAGGGAATTAGCAATATTTTGTTTATTTTTGTATTTATGTGGAAATATACACGAGAAATTGGCAAATTTCATTGTTTTACCCTATTAAGAGTCAGTAAAAGTTTTCATACAATACAGTTATAGATATATCAAACGTGATTCTTGAGAAAGCTTTAACAGATCAATCTCAAATAAAAACTTTAATAAATTTAAAAATTTTTGGAGCAAAAATATTAAAAGAGTAATAAACACTTTTAAAATTTAATTTTAATTCAATGAAAAATTTAAAGACATTATTTTCCTGCTATAATGCTATAAACTGTATTCTAAAATACAAAACGAAAAAAAGGATTTTCTTGAAAGGACACCATATCTCCTTAACAATATTGCTGAATAAACAAAAATTATACAAAAACGTGAGATCAAAATTAACTTACCACTGCACACTTAAAATTTTTCTTACATAAAGAGCCATACTGATATTTTGTATGTAAGATATCAAAACACAAAAATTAAAGAATTAAAAATTAAAGCCTATAATTCATCATAAAGATTTTGCAATAAATGTATTCAATATGAATACCATTTTTTATTCTAGTAACAAGAAGAATCACATGCGCTAATGTTATTACAGTTAATATGCAGCGGTAATAAATTTGGACGCATAAATGAGATATGTTACGTTCATAAATACTGTTGGCCGAACACAGAATTGTCTACATCCTTTTACTTCTCCTTTTTAATCTTGTATACCTGTAACAGAGATAAAACCGCGCGATAAAAAATTGGACCTTTATAGAAGGCTTTTATAGATTTCAAGTATTCACGCAGATTACAAGTGAACTTTATTCAGTTACGCTGGTTATCGATAACAAATTATGATATACTTTTAGCACAGTAATAGAATCAAAGATTTTTTTTCTTTGAAAAAAATATATCTTTGTATATATATATATATATATATATATATATATATATATATATATATATATATATATATATATATATATATATATATATATATGTGTGTGTGTGTGTGTGTGTGTGTGTGTGTCATTTTTATAAAATATTTTTTTCATTATTTAGATATTAAAAATATTTATTTAAAAAGCATTAAACAATGGAATTTGTAAAATACGAAAAAATTTTATAAGAGATTGGGATGGCATAAAATATTCGTCTAAGTAATCTAGGTGTAAGAGTTTCATTAAATTTCCTTTAGAAATCCTATTGTGGTTTTATAGTAGAAAAATAATTCAGTAATATAATATCAAGAGCATCCAGTACATCACACACACACACACACACACACACACACACACATATATATATATATATATATATATATATATATATATATATATATATATATATATATATATATATATATATATATATGTATACACTTACATACATCCGCCACCATTGAAAAAAATTATTTTCCATTATGAAATAAGGATAAATAAAAACACTGCTATTTTTTTTTATCGGCAGATAATTACCAAACGACCGGCAGATGTTATATTCATTAAGACAAGTGTAGCTTGTCATTGTGTGGTATAGTATGAAAACCAATGATGAGCTAGACTCTTAATTTTACCAGAAGGAGTTAATATTCATATAAGAAATAAAAATTTTCTGGTACTTATCATTGTATTTTATTTTCACCAATATTTTATTCTTTTGATTATTTAAAATCAAATCAGTAAGTTAATTTTCATTGTAATTTTTCTTTTTTCAGTGTAGTCTGGTAATAATTTGAATAATTATTTATATCATAATTTTTGAGTTGTGTATGGTATTTATTTGCTTAAGCAAAACAAACTCTCTCAGTGGAAATAGATTTTTTTAAAACATGTTTAGTTGTATGTTCTTGACGAAACTTAAAAGAAATAAATCTGTACCAAATTAGTTAATTATTAAAATACAGTTATATAATTTTTATTGATTGGTCTTATATTTTTTGGTAATACACCTTAAGCAAGGCAAATAACTATATTAATTGTGTAATTATAATTGTCATATGTTCTGTTTATTTTTATTGCAGTATTTATTTTTTGTAAGTTTCTATTATATTAATGAATACTTTCTATTTGCATTATTATTCTAAACTATGATCTATAAATACTATTATAAATACAGGAAGCATGAACGTTTCTCTAAAATAGTACTTGTGTAATTTTTAATACATATTTAAAAATTGTTTTATTATTTATTTAGTCAAAGCCATGCTTATTCAATTTTTATCTTAATTTAGGTATAGGCAAGAAAGTCTTTTGAAAAATGAGAAAGTATATAAGGCTTGTGTTGTTCTTAGTCGCATTTTTTTCTATCATTATTATGCTGATCTACAGATATAAATATCACACTTTACAATCAATTATAAATGTAATGAATTTTTTTCCTTCCAAACAGAAGACAACAGAGGACCATATAAAGCAATCTAAATATAACATGACTGAAGAAACAACTTTGAACTTTAATCACTGGACTGAGTTGTTTGATGGAATCTACATTTATTCAGCACATGTGATGAAACCATATGTTTTTTTTCTAGCTTATACTAAAAGTTCTATACCTATAAATCTTGAACATGTAACATGCCAATTATGGTTTGAAAGTCAAGAAAAAAGTTTTGAAACAAAACCAGTAATACATTATTTACATGAGAAAGAATTGTCACATTTCTATTTTGAATGTGCACATAATTCTGATTTGGGTGTACCAAGTGCTGCTACTTTTAGAAAAAATGATGTTTCAGTAACTGTCCCAATTTTCCATAAACAGTTATATACTGGTCACCATGCAGCCTGTCTAAATCTACCAGCAGATAATTTTTCTAACCTAATTAACATTATTGAATTTTTGATTTATCATTCGCATATTGGCATACAGCACTTTTTGATGTATTACACAGCCTTTTCTAATTCTGTTAAAGAAGTTTTAGTGGATGTTGCGAGAGAATGTGATATAGTAATTGAGTTTTTACCCTGGATTACACCTCCACTATATGAATATAACAATTTAAAACTACCACCTTTTTTTATAGATTGTATGTTTCATGTGTCATCCTTAAATCATAGCAGTTTTATTTATTTACTGGATTTGAATGAATTTTTAGTTTTAGAAGAGACAAAAAGCTTAAATCAGCTTGTATATGATAATGTCCCATTTGATTATATGTTAATGAATAGGAAAAATTTCTGTTTGGAATACCCAAATGATTTTATTGCTGAAGAATTGAATATTAAATTCAAAACTTTATTAAAAACCAAAATGTCGCCAGTTCAAGGTCAAGAAGTGAAAGCCATTTATAATGTGAAAGATCTGCTGTCAAATAAAAATCAAATTATTGTTAGACTTAAAGACTTGCTATTTGAAAATTTACTTACCCAGAAAGTCAAAAGATTATCATCAGCAAATATATATTCCTATTTTACATGTGGGCCTAAGAACAGTCCAGATACTACACTTTTGCCAAATAAGAAGATGTGGGTCTTTAAACAAGCCTTGTTTGATTCATGTATATATAAACGTGCTGTATCGATTTTAGGTAATGATGTAATTTGATACCTTAGAAATTTTTATTGTTTGCTTCTGTTTATTAAAATTTTCAATTATAAAGGCTTAAAAGTAATTACCACATAATGGGTATTTTAGTTAAAATATTGCTTAAAGTATATTAGGTATATTCTTGTGCAAAGGTGGGGGGAAAGATTTCTTTACTGTTTAAAAGGATTATAACTGAAAACAAATTGGGTGAACTGTTTAAGATAACTGCCAATTATTCTGGTTCAGTAACTAATCAAAACACCACTGCAGGATTTTTTTTATTAGACTTTGGTGGCAGGAGGAATAGTTAGGTTTTAGAGATAATCATTTAAATGCTGAGAGATAAAAATTTACCGTTAAGGTATGTACCTAATTTGGGCAAACAATATGGCCTGGGGAATCAAGGATGTACCTTTTTAAAAAGTAGCTTTTAACACTTCTTTGCATGATGATGGAAATTTCCATCCTAACATTTAGTATATTACAAATTAATAGTAGAATTTTTTAAAAACATTTCCTCTTTAATTTAGAGGAGTTATATTCCTTGATTTATTTCACCCTCACCCCCCCCCCGAAAAAAAAAAACATGCAAACAAATGTTAATACTGTTTTGTTAAATTTTAATTGTTTGTTGATAAGATTATAAATATTCTGACTTGTATCAATGATTTAAAGATAACTTAGTAAGATTTCATAGAAAAAAAGTAAGGGGAAAGTTTTTTATTAACTTTAATCGAAAAAAATAATAACAGTAAAGAAATCTGTTCTCTCAATACTTGCCGATGTTGAGTTGAATGAAACAGGTGTTAGTCCGTCACCCATATAAACCCCTTTTCTTTTGTTTGATTAATAATATTAAACTGGTTCGCTTACTATAATTTTCGTAAGTTCTAGAAAAAATAGTTTATTGTATACATGTTTTAAAATTTTCTAGTGTTTGATGTATTTTACACGATTAGAAAATATTTTATTGGTGATCGTTTATTAAATATTATCCATAGAGAAATTTTCATAGTACAAGTTTTGCTTTAAAAGTATCTAAAGTTTCAGTATGGAACGCTTTTTAACTATATAAAGGTTTATTTTCTTAATTATCTGTGTCTGTTTTTCTTTCATCCTCGAGATTAGAAAAATCATAAAATGTCTATCCAAATTACACAATTATAAATAATAACAAATATTTGAAATTCTCTTGGCTTATTTAATAATGTTGCCTTCTACCTTCACGTATCATTTGTTCATAAATTCATTTCAAGAAAAATTGTTCCGAGAAAACGAAAAAAATGTACACACAGTTTTATTAACTGTCTGCAAATAAAGGACACTTTGTGTTAATGTTACTGTCTATTAGTAAAATGATGAAGTACGAAATGAATATTAGAAGATTTTTTAAGGAAAACAGGATAAAAATGGTGCCACCTGCCAAAATTATCGGCATCATTGTTACAGGGCCCAAATGAATTATTGCGGTTTGTCCACTTGCATATATTTCTCGGTAAAAGAAGTAACAAAATAAGAAAGAAAATCCAAATAATATGTAATTAAATATTGAAATATTTATTTACATATTATTAATTATCGGCATCATTGTTACAGGGACCAAATGAATTATTGCGATTTGTCCACTTTCATATATTTCTCGGTAAAAGAAGTAACAAAATAAGAAAGAAAATCCAAATAACATGTAAATAAATATTGAAATATATGCTAAAGGAAAATCACAATAAAAAATGTAAATTCAACTAGCGTTGTTAATTTTGTACACAAGAAATGCTACGAGAAATTTTTAAAATGATCATTTGACCTGCCGTGATAGGTTTAACAGTTATATTACAGAATGTTAAACAGTATGTTTTGTGCCTCTTAACAACTACCCTACATTTTAAAAATTGCAACCGATTTTGTTAGAAACCAAACAGTCTTAATTTTATTTTAATAACGAGAAAATATTTTAATGCAATGTTAAATTTAATAATAAATACATTTTAATTGAATTTAAATAGTATTACCGAAACTGAGTTCAATGAGAGTTTGCAGGCATCACTATTTAGATATAAAGAAGACTACATCATTAAAATACATAATTATCAAGGTAGGGAAGGTTTATCATTATCATTGTCGTATGGAAGATAAAAGAACCCTTTTCTAATCGCGATACCATCCTAGTTCAAGAATATTGCACTGTTTTATTGATTGCTAACAAACGACTTTGAAATAAATTTTAATCTTGGGTAATGATATCTATCTTCCTCTGTCGCAGCATTCTTTGGATAAAATAATCGAACAAATATCTTTTATGTTTATCTCTTTGTTTGACAAAAGTTTATTGCATTGTTTCATTGCCGAATGCTACTTAGCAAAGATGAGGAGCTAATTCCAGTTTTCAAAATTATGATGGGATTCCTTTAAAATTATGAATTGTTTGTCATATTAATTTAGGGAAGGTAAGTAAATTATATTCAGACTTTCGCAAGAATATGTAAATTGATTCATTATGAATGAAAATCATACGTCTAGTAAACGAATCTGCCAAAAGAGCTTTATGTTACAAAGTGGTATTATGAAACTAAATAATTTCAATTATTAAAATTATTGAATTTTTAAAAACAAATTATATACACAATGCACCGTTGCATATTTTATTTCACTTTTAAATCTAAATAAAATGCTGTAAATGTCAAATTAATATTATTTCAGTTACTTTCTAGACACACTTCGATAATTTCATATTTATTTAATATATGTTCTACCAAGGCCGGCTTTAACAGTTTTGCCGCCTTGGATAAAATTTTAACCCTTTTTGTCCTGACGGTACTTATAAGTACCACTTCAATCAAACACCTATATATTCCTAAAAAAGCCGTTTTTCCTGACGGTACTCAAACGTACATGAACGATGCAGTTCCTACAGCAGAAAAGAAATGACAGCACCAAACAGAAATCCTTTTTATTCGCATAGTAGGGATTTTATAATTGGCGTGCTGCATTCGGAGATTATTTTGTGGTACAGTTGATACACGGGTAGTTTAATTGAGTAAATTTAGTGGTTTATTACCAGTTATTTGGTAATATTATTTTTTAGAGACTTCTATACTTAGCAGGTAAGCATTTCATTTGTTTCATTCATAATTTAATGTTTTATTTTCTATTATAGAGTCAAAAATATATGTTGATACTAGAAAAAGTACTAGCTGCAAAATTAACTACTAAAATACAGTAAAAATTCATTTTCTTTTTTCTATGATTATTCTCCATTAAAACTTATCTAATGATGCAAAAATGCAGTAAGAAAATTGATGGTAAATTAATTTAGGATATAAAGAGTTAAAATACTAACCTTTCCTCCTCGTTAAAAAGTAATGTTTCATTTCAAGTAACCTAATAAAAGGTAATATGCAATAATTATGTTCTATACTTCCAAGCAGTAAAAAGTTGCATTTTGTAAAATTTTTCATTAAATTTTTTTTTTCTAATGCTAAAAATGTATTCTCCACATTTGAGCCAAAAAGCCATCCCGGACAAGCGATGGCTTTTCGAGTCCGGCCCTAAGGCCACTCCTGCTTATACGATTGGCGAATAATTTCGACTAACTCGTTCATCTAAATATCCTATAAGGCTCCTAATTTAAATGATAAAAATAGCTTAAATTACTATTTTAACAAACTTTTATCTCTAGTGACATTTCTTATACGTATAGGCTTCATATGTGACTTTGATTTGATTCCCGAGAAACCTTGGTAGCTCAAAATTGAAAGTTCATGCAGGATATTTGACGAAGAATTAAAAACAAAGCAAGATATTTTGTAACAAAGTAAAATATTGATAGTTAAATCTTGTTATAGTGAACCGTTTACAGACCCAATAAAATGGTCACTGTAACCGAAGGTTCTCTGTATCCAATTTTGTTGAAATTTATAAACTTTTCATGGTTTTGTCGGAAACAGTCATTAGGATAACACACAATTTACTAATACCAATTATTACTAATACCAATAATTTACCAATTTCTTAAACAATTGACCATATTATTAGAAATGAAAAAATTTGAAACATTGTACAAACATGTTTTTTTTCGCCTATGAAAAAATTATATTTTTGATTAATTATATTTCGATTGCAAATGGGTCTCAACATTGGCAAAAAAGCGACAAAAATTTAAGATTTATATTCTAAATTATTGCTTCATATATCTTGAACAGACACTTATTTATAAAATTAAGATTTGAAAAACTGGAAACGAAGTCTGTGGAGGGGAAATTTCCGTTTACTGGAAGTGAACTTTCATTTTCTCAAGAGTTCACTATAAGTGTTTAAAATAACATTAGTTAAACAGAAGTTCAGTGGGGACCAATAAATAAGTATAATAGCTGAAATTTCCATATATACCGGGTTTATTATACCGAGGTTCAACTTTATAAATATAAAATTTACCATCTAAGTGTTTATCAGTTTTAATTTTTTTAAATATGCATGCATTTGCAACTTTTTCCACAGCCATTGAAGCCAAAATTTAAAAGTTCCAATTGCATGATGTCTACCGCATAAACTATGATACCGTGAATAAAAAAGTTTGTAAATTTTCATTTAATTTCTTTCTAGCAGAAAAAGTATTTTTAATTTTCAATTATTTTTTTGACATAGAGGTATTACTTTTTTTATTATATACATAAATTTTGCGAGACAAATTGTACGACGGGGGTGGGTGGGGGTTGCAGTCTTGGTCAAGTTGGTATGATAAAGCCAGACGCCGTTTCAGTTATGAAAAGTGTTTATTACCCCAGCGTCTGTTGGATGGATTCCCACTTCAATATAGGGACGAGATGGACTGCGAGATTATGAAACATACTTAGTTGGCAATAAGAGTCTAAGACAAATTTCCGAAAAAATCTCTCTCTCTGACTGTGTGTATCCCCTTTATGTTCAGCATTTTCCAAATGGGCCTCTAGTGTACTGTAAAGGTTTACACCTTTCCTGAGGTCGTGAACTGCAGCCCTAGTTGTCAGTTCAGATTAGGGGTTAAAGGGGAAAAAGCAGAGAGACGTGGGATTTTTTTTACCTAAATCATAGATTTGAAAACCCCGTTGAATATTCTCGTGTCGTAATGAAGGCTTTAGACTATAAATTTACTTCTGTTCTATTGATTTATCAGTTAACAGGATGCATTCTGATAGTAAATTCCGTAAGGGGCCATCTTTGGGAATTTTAAACAAAACCTCTGTATATGTTTACAGATTTAGTTTAATTTTTCCTTACACCCCATATACATAATTTTCTACTTTTTATGTCTTTATTTAAAAACTGTGAAATATCTCAATAAAAAATTTATATATTATTTTAGAGGTAATTTTAACTTATTAATGCTAAGAATTAACTGTTAAAAGGATCGCCAATAGATGACACCATTGTTTGATGATCGATTTTTATAAATTTGAAATATATAACTAATTTATCTATTATTATAAACTTTTTATGATTAATTCATGTATTTTCTTAGAGGATATATTAGTATGCAAAAATTTCAAGGTCATAGCTTACCGGAAAATGTGTCAAACATGGTACACAGTACAAGGAACCGTTATACAAATCCATTAAACTTCGTAATGTTCCTTCCCGAAAATCTAATATTAGATGCAGAGCGTTGATTTTTTTCATTATATTCAGATAGGTAATGATGTTTCTCTGTTTAGTGCGAGAACACTTTAGTGGACTATGGATAATTCTGATAAACCTCCGGACCTCAAAGATTTTGTGAATGAATTTATGGAATCAGAGAGTCGTTTAAGACGAGTCGAAGGAGAGAAGCCTTCAAAAATGATAAAATGTAAGATCAGAAGAATGTATTTAGCTGCTTTAAGTGCTCTTTTATTGGCTCTGACGATGGGACTTTCTACGGGATATTCCGCTCCTGCTACATACGACATGGTAAATCGACCTAACAGTTCCTTCAAGCCAACACCACAACAAATAATGTGGATTGGTAGTAGTTTGGCTATAGGAATCATGGCAGGAAGTATAATTGCAGGTTTGTATGCAGTTAATTTTATTATTTTCTGGTACTGATTCTACATGGTGTTAAAAGATGTATTACTCAGGAATCTCATCACAGAAAATAAATAGGTGAGAATTTCTCACCTTACCCTAAAACAGAGAGATTTCTAAAAGTTAAATAAGATTTCTGAAAATTAAGAGAAAACCCGAATAGGCAATGGAAAAAAAATCTTGATAACTTAAAACAATATTCCCTTCGTGTATAAAAAAAGAACTTGACTGTCGCAAAATCGCGTCCTAGCTATGGTGGTTGCTGTTCTGTAGTAGGATATATAACACTTGCTTCTTCTGAGAAAGAATTTCTGCTCCTGCTAAAATGAATTGCGTGTTATTGTTTACAGCTAGGTTCCACAGAAAAAGGAGAAGCACTTTTGTTTATACCTATTGTAGTAAGATGAATAGCGAAATAAGAAAAAAGGTTGAACGTATGTAATGCTAGAATTTCGCGTAAAATGAAAAAATTTAACAAAAACAGAAGAATGTGAGAATGAATGTCGCGTGTAATGAAATCGATTTACCCAATTTATAAAGCTTGCGTGAATTTTTCGAAATGTGAGAGTTTCGCACGTGATAAAGTTGATTTATTAAGTGCGCGAATTTCGCGCAGTAATAATTTTTCAATGCAAGAAAAAAAAATACGCGAATTTCTCATGTTTTCGAGCCGTAGTGAGAACACTGATTACTATTACTGCGTGGTTAAAAAAAGAAGGAAAAAAAAAGGATTCATAGGTATCATAGTAATGATTGTACCATAAACATTCCAAAAATCTTTTGTATTTTTAGCTTTATATATAATTAGTAAAGCTTTAAAATACCATTAGTGAAAGTTTGAAATTATTATTTTGAAGCGAGAAACCCCTAAAAATAAAATCAATGTAACTATTTCAAGTGTAATAGATAAGTGAGTTTTTTTTTTTAAGGATTTTTAAAGAATAACGTATTTGATTCTTAGTAATCGTATAAATATGTTGAGCAGAATTTTTAACAAAAATTAGAGAAAACTTGTTTAGAGCAAGCAATATGTATAAAATACCTGAGATTCAGGATACAATAAATAACAAAATTTCTCCGTAAGTGCCAAAAGTGCTCGGGAATTGCAAGAAACACGAAACTGAATAACCCCGTCTGGGATATAATTAGTTAATACTGTTCTTTACCTCGAAAGTTTTCTTTTTTATGAATTATATTAGGAATTAGTTGTTGAGTTAAATTGCTTTGATTCGCAAATTTATCAAGCAATTTGTTTGAACAAATTTATTCAAAACTTAAACCGATAAGAAGCGAATAAAAATTTCTGTGTACTACATGAAGTTTTGAATATGCCAAGGTCTTTTTTTCCATAGTGAATGAATATTCTTTATTTCTCGTTGAATGCTTAGTTTCGAAATAAGAATGCCAAGGACATGTAAACAATATTTACCACTTGTGGTTGAAATAAAATTTACAGTTGGAAGCAATACCTTTTTAATGAGTTTTATTTATTATTTTTGGTTAGAAGAATACTAAATCTTCTTTCTCATTTGCACACAGCAGTTGTGACAGCTGTACTAGTTGCAGACGTTTCCTTTAGGCGAATACTTTATTTGGACAGGCTTTTAATAAAACTGTCTCTTCCTATAATAACGAACTAAGAGGTTCAGAATTTAGTTCTTTATTCAGAAAGATAAATAAAAAATATTACAAGATACTTCTACACGTGGACAATGAAATATTTTAAAAAGAATCATATAAAGAAAAAAGTAATTTTCTTCTGTTCAGAAGACAAGTAACTTTCAAAATGGGAAAATTAGACGCAAAGTTCTAAATGTTCTTTTATACCGTATTCCAATAAAGTCAAGTTAAGCGCCCACTTTCATAATAAAACTATATTTTTGCCACTAAATGATTATTTTATATCTTTAAAATCTGTTTTTTATACATTTATTTTATCACCCAATTTAATGCCTTTTACTTTCTTACATTTATCCAAAATGTTCTAAAGTTTTATTTATTATTATTATTATTTAATATCCCCGAATATCTGAACATTGGTTACTTAAATGTTTCTCGTAAAACTAGGTATGCTATTTAATTCTACAGTGCACGCTCTGAGTTTTTCTGACCATTTTACATAAAATTCTGAATACTTGCAAGTTATTTTTTTTCGGTATATTCCTACAGGCCTGTTCCTGAGGGGTCGAGCTCTACATGTAGGTTTATTATTATTATTATTATTATTACTATTGTTTTGTGCACCGATATGTAGTTTTAAAATTTAAAAAACATATATTGCACACAATATATTTATAGATATGGAGCAAAATAAACAAGCAGTATTTTCAATACAGCAAAAGAAACGATAAAAACGAAAGTGTTAACATTTAAAAAGTTAATTACTATTTATAAAGTTGCACAAAAGAAACGAGGTATTTGCAATACATAAAAAATGAATACACAATAAAACAATAACGCCTGCGACTTGTAACCGTTTTCGATAATAAAACAGCAATAGAATGCAGTAATGGATAGTAATAATTAATAAGAAATTTAAAGGAAATTTTTTTTTATCCTAAAAATGCTAATAATAAATAATTGGGCAAGAAATATTTGGATTACGCAGAATTGTTTTGCTAGAGTTCAGATTGCAATTAAGAGAAGAACAACTAGATGTTATCATTGTCTTAAATACAAGATTTTGACCTTATACAGTTAACAGTTTTTTTTTAAATTAGGACCTACAGCCTTAATACACGTTATGTTGAAATTTTTCGTTATATACACTTCAGATTGCAATCAAAATAAAAGCACAATTAGATGTTATCATTGTCTTAAATACAAGATTTCGACCTTATTCAGTTAATAGTTTTTTTAATTAGGATCTACAGCGTTAATACACTTTATATTGAAATTTTTCGTTATATACAGTTCAGATTGCAATCAAAAGAAGTGCATAATTAGATGTTACAATAGTCCTAAATGCAAAATGTCTTCAACATTTTACTACTAATCATTTTTTGAGTTATGCCCACACAACATTAGTATACTTTACATAGAAACATTTTGTTATACAGCTCAGATTTTAAACAAAAGAGGGGGAGAACAATTATATGTTATAATAGTTTTAAATACAATATTTCTATCTTCTACAACTAAACATTTTTCAATTAAGCCCCGCAGCTTATTTACTCTTTATACTGCAATTTTTAGTTACATGCAGTTCAGATTGAAATCAAGAGAGGTGCAAAATTAAAACCTTTAATAGTGCGAAATGCAAAATTTCTTCAACATAGTACGGTTAATCGTTTTTGAGTTATGTTCCCACAACATTAATATACGTTATATCGAAATTTTTCGTTATACAGTTGAAATCGCAACCAAAAGAGGAGGAGCACGACTAGATGTTATCATAGTCTTAAATACATAATTTCTATCTTCTATGGCTAATCATTTTTCAGTTAAGCTCTACAACTTATTTATTCGTTTTATTGAATTTTTTCGTTATATAGAGTTCGGACTACAACCAAATGGTTAAGTGCACAACTAGACGTTACAACAATTCTTTGTTTATTAAAAAAAAAAAAAAGACTTTGTACTAATAGTTTTGAGTTATACTTGATCCGTACATATGTTAAGAGAAAAGTAGTTATAACCAGTTCAGGAACGGTTGAAATGGATATTTAAAGTTACAGAATTAAAGTTTCTTTGTGTGTACATACAGACGTAACATTTAAAATATCCAAAATTCAGTCAGCCATGGCCAAAATAAATATTTTCATTGAAATTTGAGCTTTGAAATTTATCGTTTTTACAATACTCCCTTTTACTTTGTACAAGGAAGCACAAAATAATTAGCTTCTATTTGATATAAAAGATTAGTTTCTAATTTACTTGCATTACAGTTATTTTGCGACTAAACGAATTTCTATTTTTGTCGCATAGTGTATATAGATACTTTTTAATGTATAGATTCCTGTAACAAAACAAAATAATTTTTATAAATTTAGAACCTTAATAATGATATATGAAAATTTTTCTTCTAAATAGAGCAGAAAAATTTTATTTTTTATTGAATAAAAAAACAGGCTGTTATAATTATATCTAAAAAGATCGAAAGGTACTATGTTGCCATAGTGTAGTACAATTTCTATTGCGGACATGTCCGAATAAGGGACAACCGAACGATGACCGAATGGTAGATCGCTGCTCTTTAGTATCGGAGTTCGCGAGTTTGAATCTTTGATACCCCAACTGGTAGTTAACAACGATATTGCCTACATCAAAATACTATGTGGTTTATTTGAACAGTTTATGGAAGATCACATTTTATACTAAATTCTTAATGTTGAATTTTTTTCTCTAAGTTATTCCTTTTTTTTTTTTTTTTACCGAATTCTTACGGTCACTCTTGTTTTATGCTACAATTATGTATCATGTGCTCTTCAGTTTTTTCATTTATGGGATATGCATTTTTGTATTTCTGTGTCATAATGTTATGCATCATTCCAGAAAAATTCATAAAGTTATTGTACACAGTTTGTGAAAAATCCGTGAATTTGTGCAAGTAAAGATAATTCTGGACAAGAGTGTAGTTGTTTAAATTTCTTCTTGCAACGGGTGACTCCTAAAACCTAAAATAGACAAATAAAAGAAAAAAAAAAGAAAATAGAAGTAGAATGTGTTTTTCAGTTTTTAAATCTAAAATCAACATGGGAAAAATAGTATCATGAATTACAAAGTTTTCATCATGAATTTTTCGGTCTTTTTTCCATTCATCTAGTTTTGAACTATCATTTAAAAATAAATTTTAATTTTCAAATAATTTAAACGAACTCAATCTCTTCTCCCACTCTCTCTCCCCTCCACACACATAAATATATACAAGTTTCAACACTTTATTTGTATACCTCTAAAAAAATGGACAGATCTAAACAGGAACAAATTTGTTGCTCCCGAGGTGTCCTCTATTCCGAAGTTTCACTGCATAAATTTTGAAATATTTTGTTGAGAAATTTTACTAGATTGTAACATGCTTGTTTGTTTTTTGAAGAGTAAAAATAATTAATATAATATTCTTTTACAGGTTATCTGGCTGATAAAATAGGGAGGAAAGATACAATGATGCTCAATTTATTACCTTCTGGAATAGGATGGCTTGTTATATGTTATTCTAACAATCTCTCATCAATGATCATTGGACGTCTCTTGTGCGGTATGTCATGTGGGATAATATCAGTCACGGTCCCCGTTTATTTAGTCGAAATATCAACAGCTGAAGTACGTGGGATCTTAGGTTCATCTTTTCAAGGATTTTTAACCATTGGAAACTTGATAAGCGTCACTGTTGGAGCATATATTTCGTGGAAATATCTTGCCCTACACGGTACAGTAGTGTGTATTTTTGCTACTATATGTTTCTTTTCAATGCCCGAGACACCTCGTTGGCTATTAAAGAAAAATAAAATGAAGAGCGCTGTTGAGGTTATGAAGACACTACAAGGTGATTTTGTAGACCCAGTAAAAGAATGTGAAGCGATTTATAAAGATTTGAATGCTCAATCGACAGAAAAAGTAACCTTAGCTGAATTTTTAAAGCCACAAGTGATTAAGCCAGTAGTGATAGGTATAATCATAATGTTAGTGTATGAATTTTCTGGAGCTAATGCCGTTTTTCTTTATTCGTCAAGTATTTTCGAAATTTCTAGGGATTTTTTGGACCCCAAAAAGTCGACGATAATTTTGGGAGCTGTTCAAGTTTTTGCAACTCTCATGAGCAATCTTATTGTTGACAAAGCAGGTCGTAAAATACTTTTAATACTTTCTGGATCTTTGATGGCTGTAAGTCTTGCTGTGTTCGGTACGTATTATTATAAGATTGCTAAAGACGCTAATTTTCAAGGAAATTATGATTGGATTCCACTTGTTAGTCTAATTACATTTATTATAGCTTTTTCGATTGGATATGGACCGATACCACACTTAATAATTCCTGAGATGCTACCTTTACGAGTGCGCAGCACTATGTGTGCTGTTATTCAGGTTTTTAACGGATTATTTGCTTTTATTGTAACAAATACTTTCAGAGATTTGGAAGAACGTCTAGAAAACTACGGGGCATTTTGGTTTTACAGTTTTATATGCGTAGTAGGAGTTGTATTCATTGTTCTCGTTGTTCCAGAGACAAAAGGTAAACGTTTGGAAGAAATAGAAAACTTTTTCTGTAGCAAAACGAAAAAAGGAGTCGTAGTTAATGCATCAGAAATCAGTGGCGAACCGACAGCTGTTGAGGTCCAAGGTGGAAATCTCCCTGGAACTTCTTTTATTGGAATGATCCCTGTTTTAAATGCCAAGATAAATACATAATTAACAATCAAAACTAAACAGCAATTTTTTCAATTGTTTCGTATCTGCTGTTTAGCTTCAATTCTTTAAATTAAAACTAAACAGCTAAAACTATTTAGCTAATCAAAAATCTTAAGACTAAAGAAAAACAGCGGTTGCATACATCTTTAAGAAATATTTTTTATCTATCATATTGGATTTAAAAAAATGTTTTTAATTTATCTGTCGATAAAAAATAGCTAATAAAAAGACACCAACAGACCTTCTAACGCTTGCGTTCTGAAATTCTGCAGGTCTTGAGACTGCAGTTCTGAAATCACCTAGAAACATTTGAGATCGCGTCTTTGAATCGTTTTATACGCTACCTTCTTATTTTTCATCGTGGGTCCTTCCTCACTCCCCTAGGCTACGGTATATATGATTAAAAAACGTATGATCCTTCGGAGGGCCTCACTCCTTTGATCAGAAGGCCGGAGTGGTCCGCATCCCCACCCAACTGTCGGTACACCTGGGCTCAGGTATACATTTGAGACATATATTATCACTTAAAATATGTTGTTTAGTTTCTTCGAATTGCAAGCACTTTGTATTTTTTAATCAAATAAAGGATTTGAAAGAATATTTTGTATAACAATCTTGGAATAAAACTTTAAAAGATAATTTGTGTGTTGTGTTTTTAGTGCAATAAATCAGAATAAAATGAAATTTTAAGGAGTTTCACTAAATTTTCTTTAATGTACAGGTTGAGTGTAAATTGTTTTTATAAAGTAAGAAAAGTGATAATAATAATTCAGACGAGCAATAATTACCATGGAACACATGATCGCATCCCACCCTATGTTCTATGGTAACATCGATGTCGTCTAGGTATGTGTTCAGCAGAAAAGAGTTAAGTCGAAATGCGTCGAGCGTGAACAAGTTATCGCCAAGAACTAGCAGATAGGACCTCACATGCGGAATAAACCAAATTGTGTAAAGAAGCACTTCACATATAAGGACAGAGGAACTAGCAGATAGGCACTTCACATACGGAATATATTGGATGGTGCAACTAAGCACCTCATATATATTGCAGAGGAATTGGTAGATGAGCACCTCAAATACGGAGTAAATCAGATCGTGCAAATAGGCACCCCACTTACGGTGTAAGATTGACTTTTGAGTAATTGGACATTTTCAATTTTAAATATTTTTTCAAATACCTAGAAAATTTCTTGGGGAAAAATACTAAAGCTTTAGGGTTTTAAAGAGTATATTAAAAGTCATATATTTAAGAAATGGCTCTTGCGCACCCCGTTTGGTGATGATCGCGTGATGAGCCGCCACTTTCGCCATGCTTGGTCTTCCAGGTCTGCAGATCTCACTCCATGTGATTATTGGCTCTGGGGTTACCTGAAGTCGTCAAAACATGATCGACGACATCAGTAGGGATTCTAAAAGACACCATCCTACGCCAATGTCTCACCATAAATACAGATAAGCTGTACAGTGCTGTTCACAACATTGTCCCTCGATTACAGCTATTGTTGAGGAATGACGACGGACATGATGAGCATATGTTCTGAAGAACATAGTTTCTGTTTTGTCATAATTTGCTATGCTAATTATACTTTTCTTATCAAATGAAGCGCCATCTGTTGGCCATTTATTGAACCTTTTGTGATTACAATAAAACTCCGTGTCATTCTAAGCATTTACGTCCATTTTTACCTCGCTACCTACATTATTCCGTGAATTATAACTTTTTCAAATGTATACTTATTTTCTGAACACCCGGTACATCCATAGTTTTGCATGCATACATAAATATATCTATCATAAAGCGGATAAGCAACGCTGGACGGAATTTTCTTGTATCGTGAAAAGTATATTTAAAACCACATTGTGTCTTTTATTTTAGGCTGTAAGTGTTTACTAAGTTTATATTTGAGTGGCAAATACTAAAGCATATTTAACATAGGCTCCAGATTTACCAGAGGAATTGAAAGTACTGTACTTGTTTGTCCTACAAATGAAAGTATTGTTCCTTTTTTTCCTGTAAAGCTACAATATTTTACCTCCTGCTAGAGACGTAACTAGAATTTTATTTCGGGAGGGTCCAAAGTCTTAATCCAAAGTACTGTGAACTTACAATCGCATAAAAAAACTCATTCCACACCCACGCAAAGTATATGCATACATAAGTATTATACATCCATCCGTTGTTTTGCAGGCATACATACTACATACACACGTTTTAAGTTTTTACCAGGTTTCGATTTACTTGGCAAATACTGGAGCATGTTTAATTTACGCTCGAGTTTTTACCAGACAAATTTAAACTGAAGAAATTCAATGAATAACTAGGAAAATAAAAAAAAAATATATGGGGAAAGGAATTATGACATTTATTTTTTTTTAAACAAAATTACCTACCTTGTATGACAACAAATTTTGAAAACAGCATAGCATAAACAGTAATTTTTAAACAACCGTTTTATATTAGTAAATTAATTCTTATAGCTTTTAAAGCCAACTTGTATTTATAAAGTTATGTATGCATACACCGAAAATCTACCAGTTCTATTGCGAAGAAATCACCAGTGACCGGCGAAGCAGCAAATAATAAAAATTACATAGATGTTGAATCTCCAGTGGCAACAGAATAAAAACGCCAAGCTGTGGGAAGCGTCGCGTCCAGAAAAAACAAAATAATAAACTTTGAACTTTTATTCGTAGCAGAACTATTCGTCGCTTCCATACGATAATCCCGTGACAGGGTGAGCAGCACAAATTTTAACATTGAAAATATTCTGTTGGCGGTATCAAACAAAACTGCAATTTTTTTGTTAAACTACAGAAATGAAAGTAGATATATATAAAAAACAATTATATAAATATATATATATATATATATATATATATATATATATATATATATGTATGTATATATATATATATATATATATATATATATATATATATATATATATATATGTCTATATATATATGTATGTAAATATATATATATATATATATGTGTGTGTGTGTGTGTGTGTGTGAGTGTATGTGTGTGTGTAATGAGACGGACTTCTCGATGGGTAGTTGCAGTCATGGCCATAAAAATGATACCGTTTCAGCTAAAGACCTTCATTAAGATAACGTTGAAGGACGTGTTCCCACTTCATCATAGGGAAAAGACAAACTAAAGGGTCAGCTAGCATGAAGTCCTATGTACAAGACACGTAACACCTGGGTCAACATCTGTGGGAAAATATCTCTAGAAAAATCTGTTTAATGACGAGGGAATTTTTAGACCTTGATTTAAGTTTTGAAAACCCCTGAAAATTTTCCTTATATATATGTATATATATATATATATATATATATATATATATATATATATATATATATATATATATATATATATATATGTATGTATATATATATATATATATATATATATATATATATATATATATATATATATATATATATATATATATATATATACAATACATATGTATATATATGGTTTAGAGTTTTAAAGTTAGAAATTAAAACATCAATTAATAAAAAGGTGAGTGAACTCTTTATGAAGCATAAGAATATGGGGTAAAACTACGCTATATAAGGGCAGAGCGTGCCAAGTTCCATAAGAGAATAAATTAATCTTGTGGGCTGATGGCCTACTGTCGGACTCAGTCTCTTGTTTGAAAACAAAATGACTAATGTGACACATGACATTCGAATAAAAGTTTCTCGTGGAATGGATATCTTTCTTATTTTTTCTTCTCAGACTTTTCACCTGACACACACACGGAGACACACAGACATATAATACATATAATATATATACACACACACACACACACACACACATATATATATATATATATATATATATATATATATATATGGAGAGAGAGAAAGAGAGGCAGGGAGGAGGAGAAAGAAGGAGTGGACGGGCAGAGTCTTTTTACCAACACCTGCATTAAACTTTGCCAAAATACAAATTGTGAAATATATTTGAGGAAAACTTGCGAAAAATGGAAAAAAATATTGTTCTTTAATTTTTTTCGTTATTATCATCATATTATCATCAAAATGTTACAAATAGATCATTTTTGAAAAAAAATTTAAACGAAATAACTACTTTTTTCAATATTTTCATATATATGGAAAATGTTAATCGATTACAGTAATTCTTATCAAATTACGGCAAAATAAATCAAATGACATAATTTTCTGGATATATGTATTACGCTAATACAAGAAGATTATTATGTATATCAACTGTCTTGAATTCTATGTTCCTCAGATTCCTTTGTATTTCACAAATCCTTTACAGTATCCAGGAAGTAGCGATAAATGGCGCGAAACTGCCGAACTTTTAGCGGGAAAGTATCTCTATCTATTTAGAAAATGGCAAATTAAATATTATGCATTGGACGAACCGATTTAGAGCTTCACGAAATTAAATACCGTTTTTTTTTTCTTTTGCCCGAACTCAGGTCGGGCATTCCAATAATGGTGTATTTGCATTGTTTGCTGAGTTCGGGCGTCACAGACAAGGGGTTAAGGATTAAAGCTATACCATGCCTATAAAAAAGGTATTTTTAGCTAAGTGAACCCATATCCATACTGATCTCCACTTTTTTAACCATGCAAATAAGCATGACCATGAGTAAATTCTATTCATCCAATTTTTTGGTATATGATTTATAATCAATGCAGATTTTACAAAGTGAATATTAATTTTTATTTGTTAGTATTTATTAACAAAACCAATATTAAAAATATATTTCTTGAGTTAAAGCAGTCACCAAAACTTCTAAATAAAAAATATACGAAAGACTAAAATATATACGAGAATATTAAATGAAAGAGCGTGATATTAAATTCTTTATCTGCCATTTGTAACAGGTAAAATATATCGATAAACGTCAGTTAATGAGCGGTATTTGAAATTTAAAGAATGAAATGCATAGGTGGTTAAAAAAATTTAATTCGAAAAAATATTTTTTTAACTCTGAATACTTTTATATGATTGTGTACATTAGATTTGAATTCACTAATACTGGTGTTTTGTTAATATCGTTGACATTCGACCTGGCACAGTACACGATGCCTGACAGGAACGAATCTAACTATTTAAAAGAAGATAAATTGCCCACTGGAATTCAGAAAGATTAATGATATTGTACAAGTGTGGTTCAAGCAATTTATGTTTATCATTTATATTTAGATCTTTAAAAAAATGATAATTTTCTTGTAAACGGATAGAATCGTTGCATACTAACTTTCCCAATAAAAAAATAAATAAGACTCATCTCAGATGTTTTCTGTTTAGAGGTAGGGGTTTTCATGACATGTTCCTAACAATTTGGACATTATGGAACTCTACCGGCGATCATTCAGGTTCAAAATAGTTCTTCAACCGTATTTATATAAACGAATAAAGGTAAATGCATAAGCAAACATTAGTACAGAGGTGCGCTTATAAACAATAAATATGGGATTTTTCAAGAAGGAAAGCAAATCTCAAAAACTAAACAGTGTTCCATCAATAAAACATTAAAAAATGTATTTTTCTTTCTATCCTACTTTGACAAACTGCGCAAATAGCTGATATATCTGGAAACATTGTTCAACTAAACGAACTTGATCTATATAAGGTTCATTTTTATCTACAACAGTTCTGTCTAAATAATATCAAGTGTTTAGAAAATTCTTTAGACGTACTTCAGATGTTTTTATTTCTGTAAAGTTCGATAGATCGTTGTAGGTATATATCAAAGAAAAAGATAAGGTGCATTTTCTTGTTTGTTTGTTTTTCTTTTCTTTTTTACGGAGGGTGGAAGGACAGAGGTTAATAACAAGCTGCACTTTCGAATACTAAGCAATATATAGTTTGCAATGGTACAGATTAGAAATTTTAAATAGTGCAAATTTGTAAGTATTACATCTACTTCTAAAACTTTCTTTGTCAATATAAATTAATAATCAGTGATAGACTTTGATGAAATCTTCAGTGGAATTTTGACCTTTATGTCTTCAAATAATCGAAAGAAATTAATGCATATTTCAACGAATTTCACATGAAAATGTTCCTATTAAAACGCTCACTGGTTGTAAAAAGATTTAGGAATGTCACGGGATTTAAAAAGGATCTATAAAAATTAGATGCAATTTTCACAAAACTTCCTTTTTACAACATGCATGCAAAGTTCTAAAACTTCTTATGCAGATATTACATTCAAATTTGTTAAGTAAGCGTATGATATTTACGTGTATAACAGGCATGTTTTTTACTGTTTTTTAACTTATTAATTTAAGAAAAACTTTATAAGTAATATAAAGTAGAGCCCTAACATAAAATTTTAATTTATAATTTGCACAGGGAAATAGACATCCCATACATATTATTACACTGCTTTACAAACTTCTTACATTTTCAACACACTTGATAATTGCAGATTTTTCTAAGGCGGCCTATGCAAAACTTTTTTCTGTTCACAAAATTGTCAGCTATGTCGACATAAATAACATTTATATCAATAAACACATTCTAGGTTATAAAAGTTACTGAAATTTTTAATAAATACTATAATCAGTGCACTCTTGCGATGCTTGTTGATATTTAATAAAAATTGATTCATTTTTTATGAGCAAGAAAAATTTTAAAACTTCATTTAAACACAACGATAAACAAAATGATACAACCCTTTTATTATTGTTCGTATGAGATAAACAATAAATGCGTATTTACAGATCCAAATAAAACCCATATGCATTTACATATGGCATAAAATATGGAGCATCCAATGGAGATCTTACTTAATAGTAAGCACTTGCTAAGCCTAATGTCACAACTTATACATCTGAATTAAAAACATCGCTAAAATTATTAATATCTCGCATGTGTGAAGAAGTCGTTCCCACAAAACACCGAGGCCCGTAATTAGAGAACTACTGCATGATTATAGAATATACATATGAGTATATTATATCATAAATTACCATTATTTTTCTAACAGAGATGTATATGCAATTACAATAAACCTTTGAAATAAATATCCCCCTTTTTTTAATCACGAGAGGAAATATACTTCAAAAACTTCGCCCGATCAGAACAATTTGTTGAGAACGAGGGACTTGAGGCCATAGTCCATATACCTTAGACATAGCCATACATGGGTTTGAAGCACCGGAGAGCGAAGCACCATATTCTCAATTTAAAGATTAATATGTGAAAAAATTTAGTTCTACAATACTATTTGTATATGGAGGTTGCTTACTACACAACACTAAGGCACTCGGTTTAAAATAAATAGAAAGAAAAGTAAAATAACTCAATATAGTCCTGTAATAAATTAAATAGAACTCGATGCAAGAGCAAGAAGAGTGCTCGCATGAAGATACAATGAAGAATATTATTTTATCAATCTAATACAGGAACGGATTAAAGTAGAAGCTATTGGTGCTTAAAATAATACATGGGTACATAGTCAAGCAAATTGGCAATATTATCGTTATTATAGCTCAAGAGATCTTCAAAAAATTAATAGAGAGCTTTTAGACTGATTTATAAATTTAGTATTTTTATCCCTGTGAGGTATTTTGTTTGTCAAATACTACACGTTTCTAGTCCGCAATCACAAGAATTCCATAATTATTTAGATGTAAACATAAAATATAGCAAGTTTTAGGCAGAACTTTTCCAGACTTATCAGTTAACACTAACTGAGCTCAATATCATCATTTATGAAATTTAATTATCAAATTATGAATATACTGTAATAGTCCACGATGCCCCTGAGAAGAATTCAATTCACCTCGAAGTACCAAGGTACACATTTTCAGAACCACTAAATTATTAGAAACTATATTTGTGAGCATAAGTACTCATAAATTTACATTTTTTTCTCAAAACAAATAAAAGGCTTAGTAATTTTTACTAACATTCAATATAAGTGTCAAAATATCATGGTTAATACATCAGATATAATTAATATCTGGCAACAGGAGTAAAAGGTTATTTTTTCTAAATTTCTCTTTTTCAAACGATGCAAACTGGAAAGTAGTTATTTATTTTAAGGTATCCTGTCGAATTAAAATCGTGAGAAGAGCAACGAGAGATGGTATTACCGACCTCAGTGATGGAACGCATTGCAGAATTATTTATAACCCAAAAACTAAAAATTAAAATAAGAGCATGTTTAGATATGTTATCTCCGAAGACCTGTAAAGTTTCAAAATCTTGCCAGAAGTTTCGTGTAACCTAAGCGCTAATGTTTGTAAATACTATTTGGGTGCTTTGAACTACGTAAAATAAACAAGAAATTAAAAATCTAATGGTAGCGCTCACCAAAAGAAAGCAATAGATCGTTTATACATTAAGCGAGAAAGATTTAAACATTATCGGTTTAAATTTAAGAACTGGTAAGTAAGATGAATTGACAAATTCTGCCTTTCAAATAAAAATTGGATCAGAGATAAAATAACACTGAACTTTAACGCAAGTTAGAGCAAACAATCTGAATGTTTATATATATATATATATATATATATATATGCATATATATATATATATATATATATATATATATATATATATATATATATATATATATGTGAGTGTGTGTGTGTGTGTGTGTGTGTGTGTGTGTAAGTAAGTAAGTAAGTAACTGAAATGACAAAATATAATGTGAATTCTAAATCGCGTAAGTGTAAATTAATGCTGTATTCATACTTCGACTAAAACAATACTTTTAATATAAAAGGTTTCTAAAAAAGGCTTATATTTTAGAGCAGCCTTCTCAGGTCTAAAAAATCAAGGATTATACTTCCCTATGATTGCTTCAGACTGATTAAAAGCCCAAAAAGTCCTTATTTGTAGTGATGATTTTCACAGCATTCACTTTTTGATCCTTCAAAACTGTGTAGTCATTCTACTAAAGTTTTCAACCAAACTTTAAAAACATTAATAATTCCCCTTTTGAAAATCAAAACGAGAACTACAATATACTGTGAATAGTATCATATTCTAAATCTAATGATTCACAATACTCATAAAATGTTTTTAAAAAAGTGCAAGTATCTATTACAATGTACATTGTTTTATGCAATCGGACTTTAGTATAGATACTTTAACTAAAAAATTTTTTCACATATTTTAATATTTTAAAAATTGATTAAGATGTAGTTAAGTTTTCTTTGTACTTCGTTCCTCTATAGTTTGAATACACGTATTCAGATCGGAATTATGTTTTAAAATAATTTAATATATATATAGTAATTCAATACATTTATAACGGACTCCTTAAAAGAGATTTACAAATAGTGAATATGTTTATTTTTACAACAGGATGAATGCTGTTAGAAAAAATGAAAACATGGCCAGTTAAATGAAAAACCAGTGAGAAGTTTTAAGGTCGTGTTGACACCTCTAGGTTATTATCTTCTCTCCTGAATAGAATCCAACGAAGATTTGCAGGGAAAACTGCATTTGTTTTTTATTCATTGTTTGAATACACAACACTGTGAAAAGTAAGAGATATTCAGAATATTAATAAAATCAATATTATTATAACTCCTTAACAAATGTAAAATTATAAGATTCTCACCCACTCACTTAAGATAAAAGTTAATCACAAGAAATATCTATCTGTGTGTGTGTGTGTGTATTTCAAAATAATTAGAAGTTTTGTCTCCTAATCTGCACTTGAATCTACCACGTGAATGTGAGGCATCACTAGAATTTGGCTTTACCATAACACGAAATCCTTTGGAAATATTTTTACATTTTTCTATGAAAGAATGCAGCATAACATCACATACCTATCTTCAATCTACTGTACGTCGAGAAGAGATATCAACTAGGGCTTGCAATACCGGTTTACCGGTAAATTACAAAATATACTGAAAAATTAAAATGTTTTTCCTATAATTCCTAAATAGAAAATTTATTAAGTTTTTATATACAATATTCGTGTTTTATAGATCAACGAGTGTGGAACCCGGGAAATTAACTTCAGCACTAGATTTATATTAAGCCTAAATTAAGTCTGCATTAGGTGATAAAGCTTTGGACAAATTAATATTTAATGAACGTGCTATTTTTTAAAAAATGTTAAGATATAAAAATTATCCATAACATCTGTATTATTCTTTTTGTGCTTACACTACAGTGGTGGCATTTTAATCTTTCATGAATAATTTTATAAATAGATTAATAAATTAATTAATTTTATTACTGAATATTTTGTCAATGTGGAATTGAAGATGCTCGGAAAACTTGTATTTCGCAGATATTTAAATGATCAGATTTTACATTAAGTAATATTCAGTATTTGATTTTGAAATAAAAAGTACACAAGCTAAAAATCTTTATGTATTAAGTACCTATTACCTACTTTTTATGATATTTTTCCTTAAAAAATTTAAGCGTAAAATACTGGTAAACCGGTATTTTGGTTTTCATTTACTAAATTACAGGTAAATGGAAAATTCAGTAAATTTTCAAGCCTTAATATTTACCCCGTTTTCCAAAACAAGCTTCAAATGAAGGTATGAACACAATGATTGGAGGGGCAGCTGAATTGAGAGAGGGGGATGGTTTCAGATAGCAATAGTCAGGTATACATGCAGCCTTGAACTGTAGTGCAAATTAAAAATTATATCATGCCATTCCAAATGAAATATAATATGTATTGAAGTATTTTGAATATAGATATACAGAAATGTACCAGACGAGCTTGCAGCGAATGTCCAACACACAAGCAGAAAAATTCCGATTCGCCAAATCTGGCCGGCATACTGTAAAATGAAAGTTACTGGCTAGGACCATTGCATTATCCAATATTTTTTTGTCTAATACAATAAACACAATACACTAAAATATTATTAAAAGTTACTATCTATTTTATAATAAAAAACATTCCTATAATTTTCCTTTTGGTGAATATTACTACATTCTATTGCTGCTTTATTGCCTAAAAACCATCACCGCTTTTATCTAGCACGTCAATATTTTGATTTTGACCTGCAAACACTTCTTGTTTTATTAGCGTAATTTTAAAAATGATACTTATTTGTTTAAACGGTAGTGCTTTTGTTTTCGTAATGTGTTTTGTTGTATTGCAATCACCCCTTGTTAATTTTGCTTAACATTAATAATTAAATTTTTAAGCACAAATGTTTTATGTTTTTTAAAATCATAAAAGGGCGCACAAAAATACTTGCACGCAGCTGTCGGCCACCTCTCCAGGAATGGGCCTGTAGTTAGGACATCATAACTTTAATAATAGGGGAGTATTATAGTGTCTCCTCATGGATAGAGATTTAGGGTACTATAGCATTTACATTTCTTCAGACAGATCACATATAAGCAAATATGCAATTTCTTAGCCATTCCAAAAAATTTTTTTTCCACGAACTACAAATAAATATATCTTTCTAGGTGACAACTGAAAGATGGAAAACTAAATCCGTTTAAGACGGGATCCTTTTATCGCTTGATATTTCCCGATAAAAATGAGGAGGTGATTGACAAAAACAAACCTCCCCCACTCCTAGAAAATCGAATCCCAACTTGACACAAATTTTCCACAACCCTTCCTTATGTGTCCCCTATTAATAGCAGAAAACATAACTACGTTCCAGAGAGCCACAAGGTTCCAAAATGTATTCCGTTTTTGATGCCAGTGCAAAAATAACTTTGGCAGGGGAACTCCCCCACCAGTGCCATCACTGCAAGAATCATCTCGTTAATTCGTAATGCATGACACGCCAGTTATTCCTTCCACCCACAAATTTCCGAATTGTGCCAAACAAGACATAAAGGTGTGAGTATATGCGGCTTGAATCCAAATCAGCAAGGTAGATAACTTTTGTTTATATGGGAAGAAACAGCTCTTTTTTAAATTTATTTCTCGAAAAAAAAATTGGCAATATTTATAATTGGCAATAACTAAGTTGGATTTCTTTAGAAACATCAAGTTTTGCAGAATAAATCTGTTCCTAGTCGGGAAATTCGAGAAATTTAAAGAAGAAAATTACAAAACACATATTAGCTCGCCTTGAAACATCATATTAAAAACATCCAGTCACATATCAGAATCAAATACTTGACATAGAAAAGATGCCAGTTATATATAAAATGATAAACCTTTAGCCTAGAATGTACACACTGATGCAAATCTATCTTCATTCTGAAGATTGTAAGTTTGGAGCTTGCCAGATGAATGGCCGAATAGGTAAAACACTAGCGTTAGGATGATTTCAGCGAGTTTAAGTCTCGCTGCTGTCCTGCATGTTTACAGCTTTGGAGAATCGACTTTAAACAGTATTTCTGATTAATTAACCTTAAAATAGAAAACATTAACCATAGCACTTAATATTAAAAAAAAAAAAAGCTTTAGACTGCTAAAGAAAACTTACCCAACATAAATACAGATAAACTATAAGAAATATTAAATGACAAAACTGCAGGTTATAAAAACCTTCTCTGATTTTCTACAAGTGGTGAAGATTTTTGAAATAAATCATAAATCCCTCTCACATAACGTCAAGGCAAATTAAGAAACATCATACTAATTATACATAAAGAATTTAACAGCATTTCATGTTTGTTATCTTATCAACGCAGAGAAAAAAGAGGGAAGGAAATGACTACACTTTCATCACAAAGTACATAACTAAATTGTTGCCAATGTTTGTTTTAATGAAACATTTTATCTCTGAAAAGAGACATATAATTCTTTAACTTTGTATTTTATCACTATCCTGGTTTTAATAAAAGGTACTTAACAGCTAAGAAAAATAAAATAAGCAAACGAAGTAAGTGAACCCAGTGTTGTTTTCATTTTGGGTCAGGTTATATATATATATATATATATATATATATATATATATATATATTATATATATATATATATATATATATATATATATATATATATACACACACACACACACACACACACCCTCCCGTGGTAACTTATGGATGTGAGACTTGGTCTCGGACACAAACAGATGTAAATAATTTACTAATTTTTGACCGAAAAATTCTTCAAAAAAATTATGCCTCATTATAGTTAAGCAATAATTGTTGGATAATAAGAACTAATAACGAACTAGAGGTTGTTATCAAACATAAAAACACAGTAAAATTCATGAAAGCATATAGACTCCCATGGCTTGGACCCATTGAGAGATCATTTAACAACCGAAGGGTAATAATCTTGCATTGGAAGCCCATGTGCAAAAGACCAACAGGCAAACCTACGAAAAAGTTGATGGATGATGTTTTGATGGACTTTGGGCCTCCTTCCTTATGCGCTTCTAAAATACGATACCCGAATTTTAAGCATTCTCCAGGAGGGGATATTTTATTTTATCCCGAGACCATATATCTCTCCTACCTTGTGACCTCTCAAAAAAAAAAAAACGACATTCATATTTACAGATCTACTTTGCAAGTTCTCTAAATACGTAGATAAACAGTCGGTTCTCTATTTAACAAAATAGTTAAATCCCTTAAAAAATTTCGTCATATGGAAAATTCGTGAAATAGATTTATCTTTTAAAGTTCTTAAAATAAAATTTAAATTCCTAACCACTAAATATTATTGAAAACGTAATTAATCGCTCTTTTTATATAAATCGTTTAATTTATTTTATCCATCAAAAAGAAATCTGCAAGGAAAGCCAGATTAAAGCAAAACATTCTTCTGGAATACACTATATTTTCAGTTTTAAAAAACTATATATAAAAGTTAAATCATTTTAATGACATTATCTATTACAAGTAATTTGTGTGCGTTAAAAGAAAAGTTAAGTTCAGAAATGACCAGAAATATTTTGAGAAATAAGGAAGAAAATGTTATATCACAATAAAAGTTCGTTAAATAGATAATGCAATTCGTTATTTGAGGTTATTTTACAAATAAATTTACAAAAACGTTCTTAGTTCGAAGGAAAAGTTTGCAAAATAGAGAAATACGCAAAACAGAGATTCGTTAAAGGTTCGACAATATTAACAGGTTTACTGCCATGGGGGGGTCACCGGTGATCGACACTCGACATCGCTACAGCACCGAGGGGGACCGGTGACGCGGCAAATAGTAAAAATACATAACACTTTGTCGATAAAGCTGTCCATTGGCTTTAACTATGGGGGTCACCTGTGACCCCCACCACGAAAACTGCTTCAAGCATGATTTTATAATTCATTTTATCTGTTGCAAATAATATTTCAACATAATATGCATCGCATAATGAAATGTTCACGTTGGTGCCTTGGGCAAAACATCGAAAATGCGTCTGGCAGTCAACGTGTTAAATACAACTATCAGGCCCGGAATGATATCGCAACCCGATAAGCCATCTAGTTTCTCCAACGCTAGTTTACAATTTAAATTATTATCGCATAAATCCTAGTCCTTAAAAAAACCTTTTATGGATATGGAGTCTTTTTCGGTACCAAACTTCACGGATTCAAATCTCACTATTGACTGTAATGTTTGCAACATTTAGAAATCCGTTTTAAGTAAATAGATCTTAGTCTTATTAACTCGTGCCAAAAGAATGACTATAGCTATCTATTTATTGATGTTTCATCAAACTTTTTATAATTCTATAGATAGAAAATATTTGTTTACAGATAAATGTAATATATAAAGATTTCCTCTATACACAATACGCAATTCAAACACAGAGCTGGCAATGCGATAGAGACAATGTTACAGAGTTTTTGCTTTCAAATTAATAGAAGCATAATATATTTTCTAAGAATGTAATAAAAATTTCTTTTTTCCTTCTTTCCAGCCAGAGATCCGCAGACAATGATTTACCACTTTGCTCAGCCGCATTATATTTATGGCTCTTTCCTCGAAAATTTTCTTTTTGTGTTTATGCAATTACCCAATAGAAATGAAGCTTATTCTTGCCATGTCTTTGCCGACTGGCTTTGTCACACTGAGGATTAGATTCCCTATTTCAGGGTTTCTTAACCTTTTTGTTGTGCGAGATGAATTCGATATTGCAGGAAAAAAAAACAGTATTGGATGCAATCGTGTTTTAAAATAAATAACTGAAAAGTATTTTGTTCGTTATATAGCATATATTTCGTAACATACCGTACGATTAACATAATTACCGTATTTACTGATGTATAATATGCACTTATTTTTCAAAAATTTTAAGCAAAATCTCAAGATTATAATAGGAATAATTTTATTCCCTCTTGTAATCATAAGTTATACGAATAATACAGACAGGTATTTAAGGAATAAAATAAAAAGGTAAATATTTCATCCAAAAGATGTATTCTTTCATTCCTACTGTCCTATTACACAACAGTGATAGTATCACTAACTATGAACGCCGTATTTCCAATTTGAAGCGTTTTCTGTCACACATTGCACTACTAGCAGCTTAAATGCTGCAATAAAACTAAATACCTTCTAAATATTTCTCGCAGCTGTCGCTTTCGTTTCTTATAGAATGAAAAGAGATAAAAAAAAAAATACATTTCATTTTATAACAGCCATAAGAAAGGGGATGTAAGAGGTTTTCATTTTCAACCTCCACTACCATCTTATAGTAGCTGAAACCCTCCCCAATTACTTAAAACAAGAGATTACAAGTTTCGAAAGACCTAAGAATTGAGTTATCTTTGAAATGACATCAAAAGAGCGTTAGCTTGGTTTAGTTTGGAGTGCTACGGAACACTGTTTTGCTACACGAGGGCTAATAAGGCCGGGGCCTACTGCTTAAAGCCGATTCCGAATGGCTACGAACATTCATACCACCAGCGGGAAAAGAACGCTGGAGCTTGATTCATTGGTAAAAAATGTATTGGGAAAATGGTTTATATTCATTAGTAAGTCATTTGAATGTCAAATTTTAGGTGGGCAATATGCTCGAGATATAGTTTTTCATTCTTTTTTTTTTCTTGTAAAAAAACAGGGTGTACAATTTAAATACCATATATTCAATATAAAAGTCGAATTAGGTCTATCTTTGACACTACATTTTATTACGGATAACAATCAAAAAGTTTGAAATCAGTCAGTTGAGATCTGATTTTTGATTTTATGGTATACATGGAGGAAAAAGATCGGTTCAAATACACGAAACTAAAATAGGATTTGATTTTGAAGTTTCCTTTTTACAAAAGTTACTTTTTATATTTAACTAAATTCCAAAAAAATTTACCGGTATCGTGAAATTTGATACGATAATATTTTTGAAAATCTTAAATATCTCCCCAATTTTCGATGTTTCTTCTTCTTGAAGAAGTTCTGATATATAATTAAGAGTTTCAGACATGCCTAATTAAGCAGGAAAGCTTTTTTTTTTAATGTTACCATGAATTCAATAATGGCCAAACTGTTTCTAAGGTATTTTTTTTAAGAAGAAGAAGAGTGAAAAATAATATTACATCAAAATCAATTTCACCAATCATTTATTCATTCATGAAATGTTCACAAAAGAATTTTTCTAAAAAATTATTTATCAAAAACTGTATTTTAGCTTAAAGTGCTTTTATACAGCAAATCAGTTCATTTAAATATTTTTTTCTTAGAGATTCCGGTTTAAATTTCTTAATTTTTCACGTGTGACAGACCTCAACCACTGCAGGTTATCTAATTACTGAAACGTTTGACTTTTTGAAATGAAAAATGTTTTTAAATCTTTCAAAAGATTACAAAATGCTGCACAGGCAAGTGCGTTGTCTTTATTTAAAACTATGTTATTTCTATACGTTAGATAAAGTCAGGAAACTTCGTCTTTTTCGACAAAGACAATATGTGTAACAAAGAATTTGCTCGAATTACATTAATTAGTTTAACAACTATATTCATAATATACTCCAAATTTAAAGCAACTTTTTAATTTTAAAATTGAATTTTTTCAATATTTCACCATGTTACCACGGGAGAATTTACGCCCTAGGGGATGAGATTGAAAACTCCTGACTTATTTAGTAATAAAGGCAAGTAAAGCATAATGCATAAAACGAAAAATCATATCGATTTACAACATAAATCAATCTTAACGAGTATTTGAAATGAACGTTTTTACAAATTTTCACGGAGTTAAATTTTGAACTGATTATTAAAATGAATTTTAACAAAACAAAAGAAGCATTTTGATGAGCTAGAAATGAGAAATTGTGTTTCTGCACTCAATTTAACATTAGGGTTGTATATTCTCCAAATATGCCACTAATAAAGATTTATTTTCTTTTTCGCCACAGAACCGCAGACCACAATCTACCGCTCTGTCTTACCCACACTATATTTAGGGTTGGTTTGTCGGGGATTTTTCGTCTTTGCTTATAAGTTCACCCTACATAAATATTTTTACTACGTCTTTGTTGTCTAACATCGTCACACTAAAGATCGGATTCAAATTTTTAATAATAACGAGAGGGAAACCTGTACTGCATATAATGAAAGACTTTATCGTTTAATTCAAAATTCCAGTTTCCGACCCATTCCAAAAATGTTTTCACAAATTTTAACGGAGTTAAATTTTGAGTTAATTTTTGAATTGATTAATAACAAAATTAAAGGAACATTTTAACAAGCCAAAAACACAGTTCTGTGTTTCTGCTCTCAAGTTCATGTTAGCACTGTATATTTTCCAAGAAAGCCGTTAATACGAGATCCTTTTTCATTCCGTCTCTGTGTCATCCCACTGTATTTATGACTATTTTCTTGGTAATTTTTCTTTCTGTTTACACACACAGAAATGAAGCACTTTCTTACCACTTCTTTGTCGGCTGGCTTCGTCATACTATAGATTAGTTTATATTTTTAGTAGTAAAGACCGGGAAAGCCAAAATACATAAAATAAAAAAATGGAAGTTTTTAGCGCATAGACTAATCTTTGTTTACATTCCAAGTACCTGTTTGCTGAATTTAAATTTTGAATTAATTATTAAAATCATTCAGAATTAGTAATAATGCGTTCAATAATTTGTCGACTGTCTCATCACAGTATAGATTGCATTCCCTATTGAGTAACAACGACAAGGAAAGTCGTAAATACATAAAACAAAATCCTGGATTGTTGAACGTACAAATCAATCTTCGCTCGTGTTCAAAATATCTATTTCCCCAAATTGCCCCAGAGTTAAATTTTGGATTAAATGTTAAAATAATTTAAAATGAGTTTTACAAAAAAAAAAAAAAAAAAAAAAAAAAAAAAAAAAAAAAAAGAAAAAAAAAAGAGCTAAAAATGTGGAGTTATGTTTCTACACTCAAGTTCAAATTAGCTAATATATTTCGTAAGAATGCTGCAGCAAAAAAAAACTTTTTTTCTCTTCCTCTTGGCCACAGAATCACAAGACAATGATCTACCGCTCTGCCTTTTCCCTACTATATTTATGCTATTTTGTTTGGGGGTTTTCTTTTTCTGTTTATACGTTCACCCTACGGAAATGAGGTATGTTCTTGCCACGATTTTGTCAGCTGGTCTCGTCACACTACAGATCGTATTCCCTATTCAGCAATGCATAAAACAGAAGACTGGATTGTATTAAGGTATAAATCAATCTTCGCTCGCTTTTCTAGAACCCGTTTTCATAAATTTTCACAGAGTTAAATCTTAGATGAGTAATTAAAATAAGTAACTAAATAAAAGGAATATTATTATTTTATTAAAAACAGATATAGATCGAAGAGCCAAACATTATCACCACTTTCGAACTTAAGACTCTTTTCTTAAATTTAATAGACAATACTTGGTAATTTTTTTTTACTAACTTTGGACGTGTAAAGAATATACTTAAACTTAACTTGAAACCAGTGAAATTTCTTCACTTGTGCATCGAGGGGACTATTCATATATTGAATAAGAAGAAAAAAAAATTTAGATGCTCCTATATCATAAATATTTGGAAATTATCAGTACCTTTTGCGTAATATCTATCTGACTATCTCTTGCAATGTTTGCATGATCTTTTTTTATATTGGATATATAATTTTGTATCCAATACTACAGGGCAACCTATTAAAAAAGTTGAATTGTATATTGTGAAAATTTAAAAAGATATAGGTGTTATATTTGAATCGTATTTCAGTCATTCCCTGAAACGTGCTAAGAAAAAGGAGGGGGTCTATTGAAATTTGCAAAAAGAAAATATTTGGAAACCATTGAAAAAAATAATTTATATATTTCAAAAACTCCTTTTTTTTCTTATACACTGAATATACTGCTTATACAAAACCTTCCGAAAACCGATTTTGGCTTTCCAATGTTATAAAAGCAAAAAATTGAAATAAGAAATAAACAAAATAAAAAATGAATAAATAAAGATGTTTAACTTAATAAAAGGGAGTTTTCTGCTTATTTATCTAATACACCACTACACGTATGCCGATAGAATTTTGTTTGGAAGTTTGCTATTAAAGTTCCATTTGAGTATGATTAAACTTTTTTGCAAATATATATAACATTCCTCTAAGCATATTGCTTACGACTGAAAAAGTCAACTATGTACTTTGTAATCAGAGAAAATTTAAATGAACTCTGGAGATTGGTTTCCCAGCATTGTCTTCAAACGTTTCCTAGAGATGGAGAGAAGCTCACATATAATTTAGTTGGAAATAAAATTAGTTTATTACAAACCATGGAAAAAATTACTCGGCAAAATTATCTCACATGAAGTTGTTATTGTACGCTCGCCACTATATGTGCTAGCGTATTCATATAAGTAGCGTACACAAGAGTGTTTATTCAAACTCGTCTCAAGGACTAATACACAGAAAAAAGTCCATCTTTTTTTAATTTTTAATATGTATCGGTTTACGCAATTGTAGTTTGACACTATGAAATGCGGTTTTGAACGAAGTTCAGGATTACGACTGAAATGTAGACTGCACTCAATAAAAAATAATAAAATATTTCATTCTGTTGCATACACTTTATACTTAATGTTAATTTTTCTACCTTTTCGCTTCGTGTTTCCATCTCCGACTAGCAACTTTATAAGCAACGTTCCTTTCCTTTTACTTCACTTCGTAAATGGACGCAGGCTCACTCTCGATACATGCATATTTATTGCCGTAAAGAAAATACCAGAACTATCATCGCTTCTGTTATACTGTAGTCAAATTAAAATATAATACACACTTGTATTACACTACAATTTGAAAAAATCGCGGACACGTTGCTTACACAAATTTATCTTCTGTCTAAAACTTTACCTATAACAGAAATCTGTGTGAGCCACTGATTCAAGGTATGAGTGGATTCGTAGAAAATTGCGTTTAAAATAAGTCAAACAAATATTATATAATCACATATATAACAGAGAAAAGTAAATAAAAATTTTCATTTACTGAATTTAAATATCAGTTATGAAGGAATATAATAAGATCCTTTTATTTAAAATCCTATTTTAAAGGCATACCACATAAAAATTAAGTAAAGTCAAATCTCCTGTACCAAATGTATCCATTTTTATAACTTTACATTTTTGGAAACCAGCACTTTATTAAAATTCTATTCTAACACGCATACATAAATCAATATTTTTTAAATTTTAAGCTTATTTATACAGATACTGTGATATCATTGGCGATTATTATTCTCCTTCTTTCGATAACTTTAGTTTTAAACAAACACAGAAATTAAGTAATCTATCTAGTTTTGTGGGACTGTTTTCGTCTTTCTTTGAGAAATCGTCAAATGAATGAAATCAGCAGAGATAGTTGAAGAAATGCGCCACCCATTCACAGCATTTCTAAATAAAATACTCTCTCAAAACTTTTTCTGTTCTTTACCGAGATACTTCACGTTCTAAATACTTTAATGGCGCAACTTCTCACACTGCTATGTCTAAGTTTCCCACTTATCGTTAATGACTTCTTGAACAGCGTCTTTTAACTTTTACAGCCAGTTACTTTCCATACAAATGAAACAACACTAACTTTCGATTACATATTACAGTTTTTCAAAGGTTTGTCTGCTTTTTTGACTTCATCTATTCTTTATTTTTTAAAGTTCTAAAGTGTATTTAAAAGTGGTATAACATGTGTTCTATAATTGAAATAGCTATTGGAAACAAGAATCAATGATACCTAGTAGTATAAATTATTAATGGGGATTTTGCAGTCAGTTTTTATAAAAATAAAATCGACCTAAGGACAGATTAATTATTCTTAAGTAAAAAAAATTAATTTAAAATTACATGAACGAAATTTATAAAGAAAAGGTACAAATGATAGATATCACTACGAAATGGCATGTAGGTATTACCAATGAATACTTTACTAATCCTCGGAAATAAAACTTGTACAAGCTGTACACACTCAGCATTTTTTGTACTGAAGTGTAAAAACCTAACAACACTTATTATTTTAAATATTATTATCTAATATACTTCTAATGATTATCTAACCTGAATTTTTATCGTCGTTAAAACAGGCCTAATGTTTAGGCCCAGCGTTCACGCACAACAGCAAAAAGAGAGTTGTATCAACTGTACGTGTTCTGTCAAAGATGCACTTCCTTACACTTCAGCTGAATAAATCATTGCACCACTAAAATTGCTAAAAGTTATCCCTATGGAATCTTATACAGAGCATCTCTCTCCTGTATCAAATTTCCCTCCCTAAAAGAAATAAAAATAATTTTTATATAAACGAAAAGGTTTTTCTCGCGAAAAATGATAGTAGAATAGCGAAAAAACACTTCTAAGTTTAAGCCAAACACGTGAGACAAAATCTAACAGTTTTGAAGAATATCATCTTAACCTTGAGACTTAAAACCTGGCGCAAATGTTTGACCCACATCACTTGTAGTATCTGAAATGCGTCACCCAGGAAGAACTCTTGGCTGTCTCACACTGTTGAGCGCGAATCCTGAGTTCCACCCCCGCTAATGAATCAGTCCGATATTCTTAGAACCATCAACTTTCATCGCCCTCCTTACTGTACCCCCTCCAGGATGTTTTTACCTCATAACAGATCAGACAAATTCAAGACAGATATTGTTGAGTAAAAGCTAGAACAAGCAGAGAGGACTGCAGATTTTTCTTGGAAAGGGCGCAGCGAAAAGAAAACCGAGAGAAAAATCGAGCAGCTGAGAGAACGAGTGGATTTCTTCAAGATATATATATTTTTAAAATAACATGTGACAGTAACTAACATTTTAAGCTTTAAGTAGATTTATAGCCTAAACGTTAAACATCTGGAGGAAAAACTATACAGCAGCTAAACTTTAAGATTTAAATTCCATACCTAAGTGGTTAGGCATTTTCCAGAATGCTTTATACTAATAAATTTCTAAAATTACCATAGATAATAGATGCATTAGCTTTTTGATGGTGGAAAGATTTGTTTATTGTAGTTGAAATATAAACTCCTAATAGTTGTATTTGTTATAGAATGAGATACTATTAGACAGAAAAATGTTTGATAAATCACAACATGGTTAAAATATAGAATATCTGAAGTGATTTCAGTATATAATAAAACTCAAAATGCCTATTCCATATTATGATTACAAATTTGACGTAAGGGAATATTTTTCTACGAAGTAAGCTTTCTGAACTCTTACTCATTATTAAAAAAAATTTTCCAATATATTGGTAACTTTTATTTTCTTACCATCATTTTAAATTTAGGTCAAACAAACATTCTCAAATGATGATTAAAGTTATTAAAGAAAAAATAATAAGATAAAGATCTCATGAAGAATAGATTAAAGGTTTCCTCAAATATCTTTGTGAGTGAACGCAGGTGGTCTTGGTAATATGCCAAATGCACTTGAGTCGGTGGTAGAATTAATTTCTATTATACAAGACACTTAATAGATTGAGAGACTACAACTTTGGTCATTACAGAGTCATTAAATCGAGACTTAAAGGTTAAAACCGGTTATAAACCTGATTAAGCAGTTATAAACACTATAGAGTGTTTATACATAGCAAATACCTACTTGCTTGGAAATTAAAAAATTATGGGCACTAGCTTTCCATGATAGTTACAACTGCTTATTCATACAGTTTTGAATTTGTATCACTCATCAGAATTTCCAGGAATTATGTACAGATTCCCAGGCAATGCAAAACAGCGAAAAATGTCAGATATAGACATTATATTAATTTTGACAACGTACATAAAATTAAAGGACTAGTCAGAATAGACATAAAAAAGGACTTCATCTATGAGAGAATTTTCGTAACGAAAAGAATCTACGGTAGAGATATTTCACCCCAGTGGCATTGGGATACAGCTGCGAAATACCAAGACACATGTGTGAGGGTAGATCCTCAGGCTGGACAAGGTTGGCTCAGCCTTTCATCTCTTCAGATGGTAGAGAAACTGAAGGCCAAACATGTTTGGGAACTAAACACTGGGGGTTGCACGTGAGGTTGACCACCCAACCGGGACATATGCTTCTCATCCCTGGCCTTTGGTCTCGAAAACGCAGATTGGCTTTGTGGACCATACCCTCACTCGTTGGACTGTAGAACTGAGGAGTTTAGTTTAATGAGATATTTCAGAAGAGAGAGGAAATATTTAACATTTAACATCAAAATTTAACATTTTTACCTGAAATTTTAAAATGGGACTTCATATTTCATATTTCATACAATGGAAGATTTTAAAACGCTTTTTATAGACTAATGTGATAAATGTGTTCAAGGTAAAATTGTTAGAAAAGTATATATAATTTCCAATAAAGCTTAATAAAGAAATTCCAACCGTTTCAAATCATTGCTGTTTAATCTATCGGGAAAAACTAAGACTATTAATTTCGATAAAAAAATGAAACAATAAGACACACAAAAATAAAGGAGGGAATAGGTTTATATTAATCTGCTTTATTAACATGCCCAAAACTAAAACACGTTAGAATTATAAAATACAAAAGGAATTCTAATAAAGAAAAATGTAAAATTTCCTCTTTTGACCAGTCAAATTATAAGCTAAACTGTGTGTGGCAAGTACTTGCAACAAAATATGAAACATCAACCTATAAAAATAGCTTTCATATAACAGCTACGTATATTATACGCAGCTGTTATATGGAAGCTATTCTTATTACTATATACTAGCTATTCTTGGTTACTTTATATATATATATATATATATATATATATATATATATATATATATATATATATATATATTAACCAATAAAGAACTCAATGTTGCCATAAAATGCAGGCTTAGCGTAGTTTTGCTTAGGGTCGAGTCTCAAATAAATGAGGAATGAAAAAACTAATACGTTAACTACTATTTTTTTTTATAAATATTTATTAGTAGTTTTTTTTTAAACTAGTGCGATTGCACACAATGAATGTAAGGCACACTCGTAAAATCTCAGTTTAAATTTTGAGATTTTTAATAATTTTCACTTTTGAAACTCTTTTTTCGTTTTGAAAATTTTCGTAATACAATGTTTTTTGCGTAATACAATTTATTTTTGCGTAAAATTAAATTTCTGTTTAAAAAAAAACGAAATTTAATTTTACGCAAAAATAAATTAAATGGTTTTCTAATGTACGGAAAACGGAGTGAATTTGTATTTTAAGCTGATCTAGTCAATATTAAAGCAAAGCAAAACGTAGCTTTAACAGTCCAGGTAAAATGTTTTATAATTAGAACACATATACTTAGGTAGCGATTCCATTTCAAAACATATTGTAGAATCCTGCACCTCAGAGTAAATAGACTATAATCAGTAGGTATGCAGTTTCTTTCTTTTTATAACTCTCACAAGAAGTAATAATAAAACTTTTAGATAAGGCTTTGTTCGACAGCTGTATCCTGTTAAGTACATACGTTAAGTCTGGAGAAGGCAATGAAAAACATTCATTGTTCAGTGCTAAAATAAAAATACTACAGCGTACACAGCGAGAGGAAAAAAACACTTCCGCAGGAGTTCGAAATGACATCGGGCAGCAATGAAGTGTTCATTCATTGTAACCAATAGCATAACACACGTATAAAAACAACTGAGAATAAAAAGGATACTAGCAATGTCTTATCCTGAACCGAAATAAGTTTCACACCACCAAATCTTTTGATTAGGATAAGTAATCTTTTGAATATCTCTAGTAACGAACTTAGGAGTGGGAGTTATTTTTGATTGGTAGACCTTGCCAAGAAAAATAAATTCGTTTCTCAGTTTTCGTCCTTTTTACTATATAAATGTTACCTCGAAATTGGGTTTCAAAAATTCCCCACAGACAAGTTTCGTTTTTTTCGCCCATCACTCTTTGACACATATGTGTCCATATTTTAAAAACATAAATGATCTATGAAGACTTCGTAAAGATTTTATGACAGTTTTTTACTATTTGTGGGATCGGATTCTCATCATCTGTATAGTAACCCATTGAGATTCATAGTCACTTTTTATACGTTTCGTAATAGTTAATTTCATACACTAAAATAGTAGGAATAGTTGGAAATATTGTGAATGAAAAAATTAAGAATTATCTTTTGTAAAAATATACAAAAAATTATTTACGGTTATTAAAAATGAGATTCCCTCTTAATCGTTGAATTTTGTAAGTTTTGTTATACATTAAAAATCTACTGAAACAATATTTTCAGAGAGGGCAGTGATGACATTTACATCCTTTAAAAGATCCCCGTTTTATTTCTACAACAATAGTTCTATTTATCCGAACCAGTTTATTTTGTTAAAGTACTTTCAAGAAAAGTATAACAAGAATATTACCAGAGTTTAGGACGTTCGGCTGTAATTCTTGGTTCAAGAAACAATTTCACAATAGGTAAACATTTTGTTTGTACATAATGAACGTTCATGTGATGGACCCTGAATCCTCTCGACTGACAAATGAAAACGATAAGGGTGTTTAATTCGCAAGTTTGCCATTCATAATTGTCCCACATAAGGTGGTGAAAACAGTTTCACGCGTGTGATGCATACATAGTAAAATAAGCATTAATTTAGAGATGAAATATGGCGGAATATTGATTGACAGTATACCAGTTGAGATAGAAAAAAATATATATAAATATTACCATAAAATTTTAGTGCAAATTTAATAAATGCATATTAATAACATACAGTAAATAATGATGTATACAATGTTTTACAGAAAAAAAGTTTGATGTAAATAGAAACTAACTTTGACTTGTAAATCTTACAAGCATTAACCAGGAAACTTTCACAACCACGAAATTGAATCTTTTATTACTCTTAGATGTTCTATCTTTTATTACGTATTAAATCAATTGAGAAACTTATATCCCATATTTTCCATTTCTCTATTTTTTAACATTTTTTTCAAATAAAATAAAATAAAATAATAACATTTGAAAATGGAAGAATACGTGTTTAAAAATTGTATTTTAAAATGTACAACTACTTAAGAAATGACAAAATAAGAAACATATCTAATTTTAAAAAACATTTCAAACGCGCTTCTTTCAAATGGTTCCCGTATGACTATTTATACCACTTTTAAGCACTAGTGTCTGGTAATTTTGTGTATTTTCTTTCCTTATTTGTAATATTTGACCACAATTGCTAATTCGTTTTAATGAAACCGACTTCAGAATATTTTTAAAGACATTTTGCCTGACTCTTTAGTCCACATAGAGGAAAAGTATTATTGAATGAAATCGATCGACGTTCTATTTGTGATTTAGTAAATTTTTACAAGATTTTTTTTCTAAAAAAATTTAAACTGTTAATTGTGCTTCTTAAATTTTTTAATATACAAACACAGAAAAAAATTCCCTCATTTTCTTCTTTTATGTCTATTTACAATTGTCAATATTTTCAAATTTGCTTTTTCTATAAAAGAGGAACAACGTTTTACAATAACGGTATCAAAATTATCACTGCTATACATATCTCGCAGGTAAGTTAAAATTTTTATCATATATTGCATAAAGTTTATGTTTTTTTTTAAAATGATTTTTTTGAAATGATAAATAAAAAATATTAAAGTTATATTCTTATTAAGAAATTTATAAAAATTTTATTGTAATGTGAGCAGAACTTATTTTATATGATAAATCTCCTAAGCCCGTATCACATAAAACAAAAATATGTGCTGACAACTGTTTCCAGCAGTTATTTCGTGCTGTAGTGAGGTGAAAATACTCTATCGAAGTGGGTTCGAATATTACTGCTGGTATGGATATTCGTAGCCGTTCTGAATCCGCTTTCAGGCAATAAATTCCAGTCTCATTTGTCCTTGTGTAGCAAAACAGTAGATCGTAGCGCTACAAACCACACCAAAATATTCTATCAAATTTTCCCCCGACCGCAGTACGAAACTATCACGGAAAACAGTTGTCAGTGCGTATTTTCAGCTAGTGTGCTCGGGCCTTAAAAGAGACTGTTGTAATGAATATTTATTAGATAGAAAAATGCTACGTCCGACTACCGTGGCTGAATACTTTATGAGTCGCAATAGCTTCGTTATAACGGATTTTTTTCTATGCATCATGAAATAAAAAGCTCCGGTAAAGAAAATTTTACTAATTTTTTAATAATAATCTATCTTTAAAAAGGAATATAGTACTATATTTTTTAAACAAACGTAAAAAATACATCCACAGAAAAAAAAAATGAGATTCACATACGTGTGAGATAACTTTAAATATATCTGTAGAAGGTAATTTTTGTATAAATTGAATTATTCTTATCCTTCATATCTAAAGTTAATTTAGCATCATAATTTTTCCTTGTAGTATTTCATCCACTTAAGTAAGCTGGAAGTTTTTAATAAACCCATTTAATATATCTACCATTGGCAATTCTCAGAGTTTTCGATTTTTTACCTCTTCAGATGCTGAGCAACTTTTCTATGTAATGGTATTAAATTTATTCAATTTAAGTTTAGCGAACCTTATTAGGTAATTTCAATTTTATGTAGAAATTATTGTTTATATTTACAAATAGAAATCAAAGCACTTGTTTTTTCATTCCCATTGTGAATTAATTTAAACATTCTACAAATCTGTAACATGATACAAATCGTGATGAACGAAAGTGAAGAAAGATCCATTCAGTCAACGAACTTTCCCGCATTGGAAGCAACTCTAACTAGTTATTTTAATAAAGTACGTTAACTAGTTTTTTATTATGCTACGTATTTTAATATTGTATAAGCTCTATATATTCAGATAATGTGTTTTTATTCTGTAATATTCGACAGTGGTATTGTAAAAGGTATATACACATATACATATAAAAATGAGTGCATATTGTATCTATTTATGTATGTATATTTAATCGTTATACAAATTCCCCCGTTTTGCTGTAAGTGGACGATTGTTTACATAGCTATTCTTTGAAAGTTTAAAAAATACTATATATATAAAAATCCCGACAGCCCACCCTGTCACGTGATATCACCCCTTAAATGGTATCCCTTAATCATTTTTTATCATTATTTAAGGCTGTTTCATTAAATACTTAACATATTTTAAAATAATAATATTATATATATAGATTTTGAGAAATAAAAATTTCTTGGGTAGGTTATTTAGCAATTTAAATTTTTTTATACATTTGAGAAATTTTAAAGACCTATCGTCTTATTCAATTTTAAATATATTATCACCATTCTTTTTTTATATTTACAACAATATTCTAAATAACTTTAGGGATTGTGTTTTTAATAAAATGATTGGTTCTTGAAAAAATAAAATGCCAATTTATATCTAAAAATTGACCAAACAGGCATGAGTTCCTTTATTTTTTTAAATTAAAAAAATTTTTATATTCAATTTATTGTAAAATCCACCCCAAATTCTCTTAGATATTTTTTAATACGTATAAAAAATCAAATCATTTTATTCATACTTATTTGAGTTTTAGAATTATGAATGCGTTGTATGTAGAAAACACAAACCGAGATAAATAATTTTTTAAATTTCAAATTGAAATAAATATTTAAAAGATCATAAATTTTTGAATTTCATATACATTCAATATCTTGTTATATTTTCACTAATAGCGACAGTTATTTTACTAATTTAGCTCATTAACTGAATAAAAGTAGAATACTCGAGAAATATTGACAAAGCTTATTGCAAAATATATTTTTACATCATTATTATACTAGATATTTACCTAAAATTATTCTTTAAGTATTTCTAGTACATTATAATTGTATGAATGACAAAATTTAAAATTATGAGTTGAAATGTATAGAACATTATTATTATTTCCAATGTGGGGACATTTGTTCTTATAGTATTCATCACTACCAAGCCGAAGATACCTGTTGACCCGTTTACTATGTGAGCACCATAAGAGCGGCTAATATTACTCCCTAGGATAATAAAAATAAACTGTGGCTTAGAAATACAGATCAAGCAGAAGACCGATAGTTTTAGCCTGCCACCTCCTGAGTTAACGCTTCGGAACTTTAGAGGACATTGCGACCAAGAACCTATTTTTGGTGCCCTAGCCATTATTAATGAACGACTACGAACCTATTTTTGGTGCCCCAGTCGTTATTAATGAACACAGCCGATCTTTGGACGACTTGAGACTCGAACTCTCAAAAAATCTCTAGTTATCGATTAGCATCTATCTATTCTCTACTATTCAAGATTGATGCCTTTGCCGACTGAGCTATCGCAGCTTATAGAATTTCAATGTGAATAAAAATATATATATATATATATATATATATATATATATATATATATATATATATATATATTTCAGCTTCACAGAGATTTACGTTCATAGAACATTACTTTAAAAGTATGTAGCAGCAAAAAAAATTCCTTTCCTTATATATTTAAATGTTCTCTTTTATATATTGCATTGTCTTCTTTTTGAGTCTTTTTGGAACTCATTGAGGCAAATGAAATTATAAGAGCGTTGGAAACAAACGATTTGAAGTTAAATAATAATGATAAATTTTATAAATTTCTTACTATTATATAATTTTAAAATTTTGTCACAATATACTAAACGTTCCAAAAAAAAAGTTTATGCAAAAAAAAAAAAAAAAAATGAAAAATCGATATTTCCTTCAAAATATGGTACCTAGTCGCCTTAACTCATATTACATTTGTCATGCCCTAACACAAATGTTATTTTAATATTTCCTAATTTGAAATATTTTTAATGCTGGGATATATATATATATATATATATATATATATATATATATATATATATATATATATATATATATATATATATATATATATATATATATATATATATATATATATATATATATATATATATATATGTATGGGAGTGTATGAAAAAAAAGCATTATCCTTTCTACCAATCACAATTTTTGACGGACTTAAAGGAAATGTGTTAAATTTAGGTTCTAAGGAACGTAGATCAGCACTGTTTATTTCAAGTTGTTGGAAAAATATTCTTTCGCCCCTTTTCAACACTTAATTTCCCCGATATCGGAGGTCTTTATTTTTATTTAGAAATGAACAAGCAATTTGCAAATGTAAAAGTAAGCTTTGTTTATGCCGTTATTTCAAAAGTTATTTTCACATTTTCCAATAAATTTGTCGATATTTTATGATGTTGTATTTAGCTCAAAATAAAATATTTTCATTGCTTATTCTATATTACTTATATATCGTCTGCATCATTTCCCGAAAAATAAGATATTTTGAGAGTAATTACCTATTACATATGCCGGAAATCATTTAAATATTTCATATATAATTTAAATAATTTTAAATTTAATCCTCGTTTATGGCGGAAAATTAGATAAAAAGGTGAATATTCTATTACTTTTATTAAACGTTTTACGATAAAAATAATTTTTTCTTTTAATAATCATGCTAAACTGTTCTATTCTTTTAACACGCTGACTGCCATGGGGGTCACCGGTAACTCCCACCACGAAAACTGCTTCAAGCATGATTTTATAACTCATTTTATCTGCTACAAATAATATTTCAGCATAATATGCATCACATAATGAAAAGTTCGAGTCGGCGCGTTGGGCAAACCATCAAAAATACGTCTGGCAGTCAACGTGTTAAAAAAAAATTTGATCAAAATTGTTTATGGCTGATTTTTAATACATTAATACTGTCTTACATATTTTAATTAAAACTGCTTACAGTTGATTTTTCACAAACTAACATTTTTATTATATATAAAGGACTATTTATTCTTATGCATCTACAATAAAGTTTGTATTTGCATGCTGTCTACAGAAAAAAATAGTAATATTGTATGTGGAATAAGAAAAGCAATAAAATAAATTTTGAAATGTAACATAAAGATAAAGTAATATGTATTTTTGAAAGTCATCATGCATCGTCAATATACCCCCTGTGCCCCATCAATTTCTAACTGCAATAAAGAATTTCACAGTTATTTTTCACGTCCTTTTTATTTTATTGATTGATTGATTAATTGATTAATATGTTGAATTATTTAACCCTTAATTTGACAAGATGTTTTTTCAAATATTTTTTAATTTCTGTTATTTTCCCATGTCTGTATAGACATTAGGATCTCTGTAAAATAAACAAAAAAATATATCATTTTCCATTTTTGAGATAATTAATGTCCACTGTGGCGAACACTGGCAATTATGTTATATAGTAGTTATAAATATACATGTCCGGTGTAGCGGACTTAGCCAAATTAAGGGATAATAAAAAAAAAAAACTTCAGAAATATGGCTCATGTGATTCAGAATTTACCTAAAAGACTATCAAGACAAAAATAAAGCGATAATAGCACTTATTTTTCATTTTATTATTGCCAGTAACATCAATATAAATAAAATAAGTAATAAAATTCTTAAGTTAGAGTTATTTTGCTAATTCTTGACAAAAATACAAATAATTAAAAATTTAAAAAGAAAAAAATTACTTACAGTAAGTAGCATAATATCACTAGGAATATATAAATAACACGAAAGTCCTTCAGCAGAAAAAGGATTTAAAAAAATATATAATTACTTATGCCGATATTTAGCCTGCTAATGGGCATGCGTAAAGAACATATTAAGCGAACAACTTTAACTTGAATTATATTTATTTTTAGATAAATACTGTCATAGTTTGTTAGGTGGTCGGTCAAATGTAAAATATTTACAGTTTAAACTCGATGCCAAATGAATATAAATAACACTTGGGTAACTTTATACGTGCATAATCTAGTCAACATTAAGGCGACAGTGGACTTACAGCAGGGCAAAATTTGGCTAAAAATTCGTTATTTCTAATCTCATTGAATTATGAAATATAACTAAGAACGGGAAGCAAAGAGGGATTTGTAATATTCAATATTTTATAATCAATGTAAAACATACAATAAAATTCTTGCTATTAATAACTTTAAATATTTTAACATAAAAAAATTATATTTGATGAATATTTAGAATATTCTAGGAGCATTTCTAATTTTCCCAACCTTTTGAATTTGATGGACTATTTGTAGCATATAAGATGAAAGTTAATTAAAATTAATAGGTTTCGAAACCTATAATTTTCTATATTAAATTAATTTGTACTTTAAATTAATAAATATATTTTGTATAGGAAAGAGGAATATCCTTTTCCTATACAAAATATATTTTATAATCCTTTTCTTTTTATAATATTGCATGAATGTGTTACTAAGTTTTATTTTAATGTTTAAGGGGTATAAATAAAAAAGTGTCACTTCTGTGTACAAAGGGAACTCGTATGGAACCTTTTTAAGAAAGTTCCTTTTCAAACGATTAATAATTAATAGATTATACAATAACTGAAAATTTACCTTTTAGTTTTAACCACTCGTACATCATATATATCTCTACACTCATAAACATTTTCAAACAAATACGTTAAAAAAAATAACAGATTTGAAAGTTGGCAGTCACCTTAAAGTAAAATAACTTTGGCTTTACTGATAGCTTAATTATAACTTTAAACAAAAGCTTTTAAGAAAAAACTGATTCAAAGCTTTAAATAATGGCCAAGGGCCATTTTGGAACTCATAATTTAAAACGTCATTTTTGAACATTTTAATAACATAGGCTAAAAAAATAAAAATTACAAAATTTTGCCTTTAACTTTTGTTTTAAATCAGATAAAAAATTAATTCAGTAGTTTGAAATTATTTGCTAATTTTTAAAAGTTTTCTTGGTTTGTTTTATAGTTAGTTAAACATGTATTTCTAACATAGTTGGGTATATTTTGTCAGAGAATTTAATTTCGCAAATTTTCCTAAATTATATATTAATTTTAATAATCTAAATATGCCGAAATTCAATATACATAGATTTATTTAATGTATATTAGTGCTTGGTAAATATTTTGTAAGAAGCTATGAAAAATAAAGTAGCAGGAAGCATTTCTAAATTGAAAAAAATGCTAACAACTCAAAAAAAAATCCTACAAAGATCTATATCAACAGTAGGAGTCGAACCTACATGCTTTCATTCCGAATATCAGCGTGCAGGACAATAGAGCGAGCAAATCGGGTTCTACTTTTCGGAACAGGAATTAGTAGGTTCGAATCTAAATGCTGCCTTGGATGTTCGTAGCCATTCGTAACAGGCTTTAACCATTTGCACTCCAAATTAATTTTCCTCATTTCGAGTAGTCTGGTCAAATTAATGTTTGAGTTGTATCAATTTATTGTCGGTCTATTAACTTTAATTCAGTTAAACAAGTAAGAGCAGTTAGTGCTTTATCACTCTGGCCTGGCCTAGGCCACACGGAACGAGTATTCTTAAATTTAAAAATCGTTTCGAGCCACACTTGACGTTGTACCGCCTGTAGAAAAAAAATTGACTTTTGGGTTTTCAACCAAATCAGAAGATACCACGAGTTGTCGTCACCTTATCCAGATATTCATAGTCAAACTAAACTGGATGATGACCAAATGGTAGGATGCTGCCTTTCGTTACCAGAGTCTCAAGGTTCAAATCCCACTGCTCACATGGTTGTCCCTAGCCGTTTGAAATTGGCTTTAAACAGTAGGTCCCGATCTCAATGGCCCTCATGTAGGAAAAAGTAGACCACTCGGAAGTAAAAAAAAAAAAATCGTAGTCGAACTAAAGAAATGTGACTGAATGTTTAACATATTTCTTTTTTATACAGAGTACGTTAGGATGATAACAAAGACAGTAGAGCTTTACTTTTCAATATCAAAGTCCGTGGGTTCGAACCCCACTGCTGGCTTGGATATACCTCGACGTTTAGAATCATTTTTAAGCAGCTAATCCCGTTTCTGTAAAAACTTCTTTATAAAAACTGACCTGAAAGTTCAAAACAAACTAAACTAAGCATACAAGGTAAGTAGAAATAGCGAGTGAATAAGATTACTGTAGATACGGAGTGAGTGACAAAGTTTAAAAGAGGGACTAAGTGCAGGTTGGTCCGAATTGTAAGTTAGTTTTGGCATCCAGCCAGCCATGTGTATACAAAATATAAGAAGAGAGTTGATTAAAAGTATAATCACTTTAAAAATTGACATGAATCATAATAATCTAAAATATACTTGCGGTAGACAGCAGTTTTCAGTAGAAACACCATAACAATGGGGGAAATATAACTATATATGGAAACATATTATTATGAATGAAAGTATTAATAGTCTCAACAAAACATTTCGAAATTCCTTCCGCTTATATTTTTCTATCAGATGCAGCTTTAAAAAGAGTAAAAACAACCCGTAAAGTTCGCTTCCTAAAATAATCTGAGATTTCTCTAAGAAGAGCCAAGACAGCTGTTAAATGGAATGGTATTCTATCTGGTAAATGTAAATGATCTGGCATTGGGGGAACATGAGTAAAAGGAATCTCACTTCGCCTTTTTTTTAAGCTGCATGCCTAGAGAAATGGTTGCAGTAATTCCAGACGGCAGTTTCTCAAAACAGTCATATGAGGAATTAAATACCAGATACATATCAATTATATTTCCAGTTTCCGCAGAAAATAAAAAAAGGTTAATGATCAATTTTATTTAAATTATTTGAGTAAAAAGACCTTAAATTAATTTACTAAAATTTGGTGCTTTGTTAGTGCAAATTGTGGACTTAATTTGTTATTAAGCCACATGTGTAGAGAAATGGTTGCAGGAATACCAGATCATAATTTCTCACAGCATTAACACGATGAATTAAACACCAGAGAAGTAGCAATTATGTTTTCAATCACCGTAGTAAACAAAAGAAGTGTAATGATAATTTTCATTTAAATTATTTGAGTAAAAAGACCCCAGCAATTAATTTAAGCCTTATATTTCTGAAATAACACGCATTTAGTTGTTTTGTTAATATAAATTGTATACTTCACTTTATTTTTAAGCCGTGTGCTCAATGAAAATTTTACAATAATTTCAGAAGACAGTTTCCTCAAACAATAATAAAGTGAATTAAAATAAGATACGAATCAATATTTTCAATTTCCTCATAAACAATAAGGGTAATAATAATATTCACACATTTGTTCTGAGATTCATACATTCATACTGGCAACCTTCATGTAATCCTACATGAATTTGTAATCTAATTAAAAATCCAATTTAATGTATGTAAGAACATCAGCATTATTCATAAAATTTTCAAATGATTTTAGCTTGAAATTTTTTTAAAGTGATTAGTGGAAAATAATAAAAAATATTTTAATTTGACATTGATTTCCGATTAATTTACAAATTCATTAATTTTATGCGTCCGATAAAAATATTTTCTGCAGTCATAAATATGTAATAATTCAATAAATGTAAAATAATAAAAAAGATACAATACAATATAATACTGAAAAGTAGATATGAATGCTAAAAATTTTCTACCAATTAATATCGTAAAGATGCCACTATGTAAAAAATTTTACGTTATTTTCATAATGTGTGTCTTCAGTATGATAATTATTTTCATAGAAGATATTTGAAACTTACTTTTGCACAGCTCAAACCTTACTCTCCACTACATACAAAAAATGATAACAACCAAAAAAGTTTTAATATCGATAACAATATTCAAAACCAAAAGCTCCCAGTAAAATTAATAAGCTAAATACTTGCGCTTCATACCTAGAATATTAGGATAAATAAAATATCTATGTTTACCTTTTATGCTATTATTACTTTCCTTCGTATTTTATGTGTTGCAAAAGATCTATGTATTAATCTTTTAAAGGCCATAGTTCATATGAAATATGTTTAGACACATAGTCATGATTACTAAATCATTCCACTCTCGTTTATTTTGTCATTTCTTTTTTATTTAATAATCAATTAATTAAACACCATATGCGTATATTTTAACTTCCGCAATGAAACAAAATGACGTTAATGATAATTTTCATTTAAATTATTTGAGTGTATAGACCACTTGTTATTGCAACAGACTTACCCCATGGAAGTCTTTCATTCGCTTTCCATTGCACAAAATCCAATGTAGGTAAAGTTGAAATACTCAAATTCTTCCTCATTCGTAACTTACAAATAACATTTAGTTGCACCTTCAGCTGTCTGAATTACAATTTGCAATCGCGAGTTAACAGTCCCTGGGAAGTCGGTCAACGTATAGCGTCGGTCAATTGAAATTTCCTGCCTATCGAGGTAACGGACAAAGCATAATATTGTCCATGGCGGCGATAACAATCCAATTCAATAAATATTTTTAAAAAATATCTAAATCGTTGTCAGCTGTTAATTTGGTTTGTTCTATGTACAGCTAGA